>OY992538.1:183643826-184243826 GCA_963921195.1 Pegoplata infirma | reverse complement strand
TTTTCCGATTTTAGATAAATCAAAAAAAGTGGGCGTAAAAGTGGGCGTGGTCAATTTTTCATTACGTAAAAACCTAAGTTGGAATATGACGAACATTTCAAAAAAAAAATTGTCCAAATCGGTCGAGCCGTTCTCAACTGATGCGGTTACCAACGAACGACAATTGATTTTTATTTATATAGATGATGCTCCAAAATAATGAAATTGGTAGATATTGTCCCTAACTTATAAAAATTTAGGTTGATCGGACATCAAGGCATCAGCCTTGAATTTTTAAAAACTACTTACAAGGAAAAAGATGATTTATTTCTATTTTCTCAATTTTTTGGTATTTTAAGTTAAATTTGAATTCAGATGGTTACAGAATTTTGATTTGGAGTAAAATGACTCCCTAATTATTCACTAAAAATTAAATCGGTTGAAAATCAGCCATGTTATTAAAACTTCCCCAGGCATCTAACGTGTGGCAGATCACTTGAATAAGGAATACAATCCGATTAATGAAATTCATTGACATTTTCTACTGTAAGAACATTTTTTTATTGTTCAAGTTCAAATGTAATAAGATGACAAGTATTTTTCATATTATATTTTGCTAACATGTTGTAAACTAATGCTAAAAATCCCTGTACTTTTAAACACTTGTTTGAAATCTCCATTTTTAACCCTTCAAAATCATGGAAACCGATTGTATCCATTAAAATTTTAACAAGGGTCGTTTAAAATAAAGTAATTGCACAAATTTGTATACAACATTTGGAAAATCGAAACTTCAAAGTCAGCTTTGGGCTCTTCTATAATGAAATTACCCATATAAATTCCAAATGTAATTAGATTATGAAAACTACATATCTTACTCTACAAAATAATGTACACCAACTATTTTGATCTCTGTCCAAATTTTAACGAGGGTCGTTTTAAATGAAGTCTTCACATAAATTTTTACTTTAACCGCCAAAAACACCACGATGTGTTAGAATTAGACTAAAAATTCTTATTCTGCAAAATAAAGCTTAAATAGCATTTTTTTGGAAAAACTCATATTTTAAGAGTTATGACACATAAAAGCTTTGTAGTGCTTTTAGGTTACTTTTAGGGTCAAAAGTTCAAATCGACTGGCCTGTATGCAACCGAGAGATCCAGTTCTTGCACAGATACTATTTTTTATGGCCAATCTATCAGAAACTGCCGGTGGAGCGAACAAAAAAATACTTTTGCAAATCCCATACATTTTTTGGGTGGTCTACTGTCCGATTTTTTCAAACAAGTTTGAAAAAATCGCTTTCGTATAAGTTGAAAAAAACTTTATGCTTAAAATCTTTTTAAGTCTTTTTTACATAAATAAAATACATTTTAGATGCTTAGATATTTTATCTGAAATCAGCAGATTTGTATGCTAAACTCAGTAGATTTTTCTGCTTAAATCAACAGTTTTTTTTAGCTCAATTCAACAGATTTTACCAACCGTTAAAATACAAAATTCTTAATCGGCGTGTGGACCAATCTAAATTCACGATCATTTTAACAAAGATTTTATTTTTTTTTTAAATCTTTGAAAAAATAGTTTTAAAACCTTAAAAAAATCTTATATGACAGTGAATTCAGTGATAATATCCATTTCAGCACAAAAATATGCTAAAGTTTGCTAATTCAAACAGCAGAAAAATATGCTAAGATTTGCTAATTCAAACTGAGTTTTTTTTACAGATTTTTCGACTGAATTATTCTTCTACGTGTTTTAAATTGGAAAAAAATCAGTCGATGTTTAGACAAATCCCTCCATAAAAACGTTTATAAAATATAAAACATTTTCAAATTATTGTTTCTGTAAAGACAGTCGAGCTCAGGCTCCAATTATAATTATGTATTATAATTTTTTGATTTGTTGTATGTATATTAGACTGCCCAGAAAAGAAGCGAAGTTTTTATTTTCTTGGGGGATACCTGCAAATTTTGTTCCTTTTTGTGCAAAAAATTTCGGTTTTTTTTTGGGGATTTTTGAAATAATATCTAGAGGTCGCGAACTCGCGTTTTATAACGATTTACTTTTTTTGAGTTCTTTATTATTTTAAATTGTTAAATATGATTAATATGATAAAATATTAATAATTTCAGACAAAAAAAAATTAAATTAAAAATTAAATATCGCTCATTCCATGAGATGTCTCCCAGCATCTAATCAAATGTTCCTTAATTTATTTGAAATTTTGCACACATGAACACTATGAAGCTATTAAAATAAATCAGTTGTTAGTTCCGAGAAAATCCGTGAATTCGCGAATATATTCGCGTTCGCGAATTCGTGGATTTTCGCGAAACTAAAAACGAATTTATTTTAATTGCTGCACAGTGTACCTGTGTGCGAAATTTCAAATAAATTAAAGAACATTTTATTAGATGCTGGGAGACATCTCATGGAATGAGCGATATTTAATTTTAATTTATTTTTTTTTTGTCTGAAATTAGACCTCTAGATATTATTTTAAAAATCCTAAAATAAAAACCGAAAGTTTTTTTGCACAAAAAGAAACAAAATTCGCAGGTATCCCCCAAGAAAATAACAACTTTGTTTTTTTCTGGGCAGTCTAATGTATATGGTTTTAAATTGAGAAAAGTGTGAAAGAAAAATTTTAATTTTTCTAAAAAGACATCCTGGTTTGTTTCTTACTAGTTTCATATTATCCAGTTATAATAATATTTAGAAAAACTTTTAATGTCAAATTTATTTAGTTAATAGCAAGGTTGGCAATCGAAACGAATAACGGTATTGATATCGGTATTGGTATCGTTTTTTATTTATTTCGGTATCGATTACGGTATTTGAGTTGAATCGGTTACGGTATTACCGATACCGAAACGTCGATACCGGTACGTACCGGTATTATCAAAAAAATGCTAAAAATATAAAAAACGCATAAAAACTAAAAAAAACATTTTTTTTTTTTCAATTTTAATACTAAACACGTATTTCGTATTTATTTTTAGCATTTTTTCTAAAATGCCCTTTAAAATGTGAAAAAAAAAATTAAAATAGCGTTTTTTTTTGGGGGTCAGTGGGAACGTTGCCGGACCACACCTACAAAAGCGGGCGGGCGGGCCGAGAAAACTGTAATTTTCTTATTCCCTTGATCAAAGTGCAGGACTTTGAAGTCATTCTGACATAAAAATGTTTAATTTGTTTAAGAAAGGTAAAAAAAATATATAAAAAAAAGTAAATTCGACTTAGCTGAATCCATGAATACCATCCACAGTGCCCTTTTAAAGTGATAGTTAATTTTCTAACGTGAAAAAAAAAAACTATTTTGATTAGAAATATTTTATTTTGAGTACAAAACTTTTTTTAGTCATTTTTGAAAAAAAAAAATTACACAATTTTTTTTTTGAGTGTAAAACTTTTTTCGAGTGTAAGTTTTTTTTTGCTTAATTGTAAAAATATTTGTGAGTGACAAATGCAAAATATTTTTCCGACTCTTCAATGTTTTTAAAGCTGGTTTAACTGGTTTTTCAACACATGTTCTAAAAGTGAAACCAATTTGAAATTCACGGTTTTGCTAATAATTTTTGAACCACGAAGTCCTTCAAATATCAAAAAAAAATCCTTGGGGACCCACATTGTGGATTAAATAAAAATCTCAAAGACTATACTAAGGGGTTCAGAAAGTTTCTATTGAGAGTCTAAATGATTTCAAAAAAAATTCGTGAAAATCAATTATTTTCTTCTACTCCCGCATAGCGGTTGAAGTACTATTTTTTTTGAAAATTTTTACTTAATCCACGATGTAGTTGCCCAAAGATTTTTTGATTTTTATGCGGCATTTGGAGTACGATTTTTCATTTACAAAAACCAAAAAAATTAAAAATTTTCTATTAACTTTTTTTTTTGTAAAAAAAACATGGTTTTTTAGGAAAAACCGTTTCATAACCGGTACGTACCGGTACCGAAGGAAAAGGTTTTTGGATACCGGTATCCGATACCAAAACTATGTTTCGGTATTGGTATTGGTACCGGTATTCAATTTAAAGGGTTTTGAAACGGATAACGGTATTGAAAAGGTATCGATTGCCAACATTGGTTAATAGTCAATAAAACTCTATATGTGAAAATTATTAACAGATCGCAGCCGACAAGAATTGAACTCATCATCATCTGTAATACTTTGCGACAGGCAAAAGCACTACGCGGCGTTTTTACTCTCACACCTACATGCTCTCACTCATTAAACAAAATCAAAGAAACATAATTTTCTCCTCTCATCTTGCTAAAAATATACTTAGAGAAATAATCAATAAAGAATTTTAATGTCAAATTCTTGATTAAGGAACATTTTTTTGGTAAACCAGAATGCTTACTTTTTGACACTATTCACTAAATATTACATTGCTAGACATTTTAACCAATGTCATTTATTATATTTTTTATTTTTAAAATGGTTATATGAGGCATTCCACACCAAATGTCCAGCGAAAAAAAGCATGTGTCCCGTAAATTTCTGAATAGGTTGTTTGGATAGCCCTATATGTAACTAAGAAAATTGCGTTTTTGCTTTTTCAAATTTTCGAAAACTGGGCTTAGGAGGCGTGGTCAAATATTGAAAAAATGGTAAAATTTGTGGCGAGTTGCCTTGATTAAATATTTATCACATTAAAACGGAATGCACCACAATGTCAAAAATTTAAGTTCTTATATAGTTTTGTATGGGCTATCGATTAAAAAATTTTTTTTTGGAAAATTTTCAGAACCCGATCTGAAATTTTCCATTTTTTAAAAAAGTCAATTTATCAAAAATCCGGCCACTTTTTTTTTTCTTTTTTATTTATTTTTTTAAAAGTTTAGATGTTTGTCCATCCACACAAAAAAAATCAGAAACAAGTTCATCTTTTTTTTCGAGAAAATCGCATTTGAACTTTAAATTTCAAAACAATTTTGTTATTTGCTTGTATTTCTTTGTGTCAACAGAGCGTATGACGAATATTTATGCAATTAATATTACTCATTCGCAAATTTAAAACAAAGAAATACAAGCAAATAACAAAATTGTTTTGAAATTTAAAGTTCAAATGCGATTTTCTCGAAAAAAGATAAACATCTAAACTTTTAAAAAAATAAATAAAAAAGAAAAAAAAAAGTGGCCGGATTTTTGATAAATTGACTTTTTTTAAAAAATGGAAAATTTCAGAACGGGTTCTGAAAATTTTCCAAAAAAAAAATTTTTAATCGATAGCCCATACAAAACTATATAAGAACGTAAATTTTTGACATTGTGGTGCATTCCGTTTTAATGTGATAAATATTTACTCAAGGCAACTCGCCACAAATTTGACAATTTTTTCAATATTTGACCACGCCTCCTAAGCCCAGTTTTCGAAAATTTGAAAAACCAAAAACGCAATTTTCTTAGTTACATATAGGGCTATCCAAACAACCTATTCAGAAATTTACGGGACACATGTTTTTCTGTAGCGGGACATTTGGTGTGGAATGCCTCATATGTATTATTATTTTTACTATAAGTCTCTTTAAGTGCATTGAGTATGAGAGTGCTACATGTTACACACACAAAGACAAAATATGATAGTATGTGTTTGCCTGTCGCTGCTCTCCACCGATACGCCAAGTAGGCTGTTAAGCAAGTATCAACTAAATCTGATTTTTTTCAATTCGAGTGTGGTTGTTGCTGTTGTTTTTTCTAACAGAAGACTTGTTATTGTAATTATGTGTAAACAAACTTTTTATTTTTAGTAATCATTATTCTTCTTCCTCTCCTTCATTAGTTCTCCTTCTACTTATTTTTGCAAACATTGCCAGACATGGTCTATATTTTAGACACAAATGTTAGGTGTTGCCATTTTTCCAAAGATACTGATTATTGTCACTTAGGGCGACTTATAGTCGTTATTTTTATACCCTCCACTCTAGTGATAGAGGGTATATATACACTAAGAAAATTATGTCATTAACTGTTTGTAGGTTATTTTAAAAAGTAATCAGTAAAGTCATTTTAAAAGAAAAATCACTTATTTTATAAAGGATTTAATTTTTTTACTGTTTCTGTAGTTTAAAAAAAATAATTTACTGTATTAAAAACGAATTTACTGTTACATTTAATTTCGGCAGTAAAAAATTTCTTCTATAGTTTTACTGTTTTTCAATACAAAATAACTGAATATTCACTAGTTTTTTAATGTTTTGGTTAGACATTAAATTAACATTTAAAATTGACTGTAATGTGTTTTTATTTTAAATGACAAAAACAGTGGAATGGTTTTTAAATAAAATTTCATTTGTTTTAAGTGAATATTCACTGGAATTTACCTACATAATTCTTTGAGTGTAAGTTTGTCATTCCGTTTGTAACACCTCGAAATATTGGTCTAGGACCCCATAAAGTATATATATTCATGATCCTCGATCGATTTTAAGACGATCTAGCGATGTCCGTCCGTCCGTCCGTCTGTCCGTCTGTCTGTCTGTCTGTCTGTTGAAAACACGCTAACTTTTGAAAGACTTTACGGAGGCTCCTGAAGTTTGGGACATATGTTGGGTATTTACCTGGTCAGGTTGGTATTGCAATTCAGCGAAATCGGTCCAGTGGTTCAAAAGTTATGAGCAAAAGACTGAATTTCGGCAAGGGTTTTTCGTGAATTTATGAGATAAAAAGCACTATAACTTTCGAAAATCAATTCTGAGGATTCTGAAGCTTGGCATATATATTTTTCGTTCCTCCAGCCTAGTTCGTATTGAATTTCACCCAAATCGGTCCAGTGGTTCAAAAGTTATTAACAAAACCGTGAATATCAGATTAGCTTGACCTTAAATTCACGTGGTGAAAACCCGTTAACCCTGTTTTACAACCATTGGTAAGTCACAAAAATATTTTAAAACGTATTTTTGTCACACAAAAATATTTTTATACCAAAAAAAAAAAAAAATACACTCGAAAAAAATGTTACACTCAAAATAAATTTTACACTCAAAAAAAAATAAGTAAATTTTTTTATTATTGTAAAATTAAAAAAAAAATTTACAAACAAAAAAAAATTACACTCAAAAAAAAATTAGTTTTTTTTTCAAAAATTACTAAAAAAAAAAAAATTTACACTCAAAAAAAATTAGTAAATTTTTTTTTGAATGTAAAATTCGAAAAAAATTTTACACTCAAAAAATAATATTTTTTTTTTTTTTTTTTTAAATTACTAAAAAAAAATTTTTTTACACAAAATAAAATATTTCTAATCATAACTGTTATTTTTTCACGTTAGAAAATTTACTATCACTTAAAATGGGCATTGTGGAGGGTATTCATAGATTCGGCCAAGTCGAATTTAACTTTTCTACTTGTTAAATTAATAATATCCATATTATAAAAGGCATGCTGTTAAATTTTGCTGGTAAATGTACTTTGTATTCATAATTTTAAATTATGAAGGAATCGGACCATTTTTACTACAAATCCCCATACAAACTGCCCTTTCTATATTCACATAAATCTCTCAAATTCCATTACAATTTTCTTTGTAGGTGTTTACTTGTAGGTTCTTTTGTGATCTTGTTAAGTCTAAAAATAACCTGACCTTTATTTGACTTATATCACAAAGATCTAACCAAATATGGATTCAATCGGTTCGTGTTTGGATTACGACCAATGACTATAATTTTCTTTGTTGTTACGTTTTTGATTTTCGATTTCATATCTTTAGTTTTTGTTTGGGCTCTTATTATACCCTCCACTCTAGTGATAGAGGGTATATATAAGTTTGTCATTCCGTTTGTAACACATCGAAATATTGGTCTAGGACCCCATAAAGTATATATATTCATGATCCTTGATCGATTTTAAGTCGATCTAGCGATGTCCGTCCGTCCGTCCGTCCGTCCGTTCGTCTGTCTGTCTGTCTGTCCGTTGAAAACACGCTAACTTTTGAAAGGCTTTACGGAGGCTCCTGAAGTTTGACATATATGTTCTCCATTTACCGGGTCAGGTTGGTATTGCAATCCAGCGAAATCGGTCGAGTGGTTCAAAAGTTATGAGCAAAAGAGTAAATTTCGGCAAGGGTATTTTTCGAATTTACAAGACTAAAACCCCTCTAACTTTCGAAAGACAATTCTGAGGGAGCTGAAGCTTAGCATATATATTTGTCGTTCCCCAAGGCTATTTAGTTTTGTTACACTAAAAAAAAAATGTATACATAATTTTTTTTTTTAATAAAATGTCACACTCAAAAAAATGCTGACAGTCAAAAAAATTTTACACTCAAAAAAATTTGATTGATTAAAAAAAAGTTTTACTCAATATAAAATATGTATTTCTAATAAAAAATTTGTGATGTAATTTTTTGAAATTTTTTTAGAAAATTACTATCAGATGACACTGTGGAGGGTATTCATAGATTCGACTAAGTCGAACTTAGTTTTTCTACTTGTTTTATATTGTTTTTTTCGTGGTAAAAAAATACTGTAAGAAATTTATAAAATCAAAGTTCTTAAGTCAAAACGTAATTTAAATGGACATTACCCGAGTAGAAAAAAATGATATAGGGCAATATATAATTATATATAGGGCTATATATAATTATATATATGGATATATCTAATTATATATAATTATATCCAAAAAATGGTGGATATAATTATATATAATTATATATAAATATATATAATTAGATATAGTTATATATAATTATATCCAAAAAATGGGTATATCTAGTTATATATAATTAGATAAAATTATATATAATTAGATAAAAATGTGCCCTATAAAATTTGGCCTAGATTTTGCATATATGCCTAGATTTTGCAAAATTTTTCCTAAATGAAACCTGTGTAAAAAGTTAAAACAACAAATTTGTATATATTTTAATCATCTTTATTTTAGGAAAACATATTTACAATCACAAATTCATACATATGTATTAGCAAATCAGTAAAGTATATTGAAAACTTAAGTGCGTATGATACTTGTTTTTTTAAAGTTACTTGTTGCTGCATTTATTAGGGTTTTTCTATAAAAATTTCGATAACTTCAACCAAAAATTTTGAATTTATCGGAATTCCCATAGAAAAACCCTAATAAATGCAGCAACAAGTAACTTTAAAAAAGCAAGTATCATAAAGGCATTATTCATGGTCTTAATTAAAGCCATGGCAATTTGGCAAAACAGCACTTTCTTCAAACATACGTGTATTTTAGAAGGTATTTTTAAAAAGTGCTCTTTTGTTACCATTACCAGGACTGCTGTCAAAAGAGCATTTTTAAAAATACCTTTCAAAACACATGTAATATTTAAAGTATGTCAAAAAACATAAAAATTAAATGCGTTTAATAAAAGGTTTATTAATCGAATTTCCATACAAAATTCTGTTAACCAACCTCTTTATTTTCACGAATTTGAAAGTAAGTTTTTTGCCACATTGCTGGGGCTGGCAGTAAGACTCTAAATAAACCAGAACGACAATGAAGCAGTGTTGCAGTGCACTGCAGCAGTCTGTTAAAACGAAACATAACTTCTTTTTATTGTTTTTACTGATTGCGGACGCTCACTGCCGATTTTCTGGCGAAATTAAAAAAGAACCAAATGTGTCTTTATGAAAAAATTACCACAATTTTAGAAGCAAGACGTCTTGATGTTTTTGTAAATTTAAATTTGTGGACTACATTCATTCTGGATTTTTATTTGTTGAAAGTCCATCATCTGGACTTGATTTTGTAATTTTTGCAACGGATATCATGGGCCAACCATTTAAAATCTGCAAAAAAAAACAGCAATATACACAAATATGTATGAATTTGTATTTTTACACTAATGACTTTAGTTAAGAAAATACTTACCAGTTTATTTTCCAAATATGTGTGCCATTTAGTTAATTTCGCGAAATAATTTTGAGGTTGATTGTGTGCACAAAAATTTTCCGAATTAAAAAAAAAAAACAATTTGAATATATTTTTTTTTTTGTTTTGATAGATATTTCAAATTGTTATTTTTATTTATTTATTCAAATAAACAAAAAAAAGCAAATAAGGAAATCAAAAAACAATCATTCTAGGAGTTGAAAAACAATGCAGTTATTTAATGGATTTTATCGCAAAAATATGCTAAAATGGTCTACACACTTCTAAAATATCGTTCAAACGAAGTTTCGATTATTTGGTACTGTATCATCTTATACACTATCATTTAACCAAAATCTCGTTTGATCGAGATTTCAGCTTAGGTGTGTAGAACGCTTCTCTATGTCATAAAAAGATATGATCACGCACCAAACGCGATGAAGGTTTGAATTTTCAATTTAGTTTGCAAAAAAAAAAAAAACAATTTGAACGGAGGGCGCCAAAAAATCGCGATATTATAACGCTATTTCGCGATTTTTTTTAAATGCCAATTTTATTGTCTAGTAAGCTGCTATTAAAGGTTTTGATTTTCAGAAACTAAAAATAATAAAATCGAGGTATTTTGGCACTATTTCGCAATTGTTAAATAATATGGTGGGGTGCTTAGTAATAGGTATAAGACAGTTCTAATTTTCTTTAAATTAGGTTTATGTAGGCGTAATGTAAAAAAATCTTGAGGTGTTGAGGTAAGGAAGTTTTAACACTAATGTGCATTCATGATGCAAAAAATATTCGAAACTGTAATAATTATACTAATGATAAAAAAATTTGCATCTAACTCTATGTGAAGAATGTCCTATATATAAATATATATAATTATATATAGCATATATAATTATATATAGGGCTATATATAATTATACATAATTATATATATCACAATATAAGAAATTGTTATGGAACACAATTTATATATAATTATATATAGCCCTATATATAATCTTATATAATTATATATAACTATATATAAGTATATATAATCTTTTTTACTCGGGTATGTACTTATTTCTCAAACTTACATTTTTAGAGAGTTTTTTAGGATTTTTAATAAAAATTTTTTTTAATAAAAATCCATTATTTATGGAGTGGAAATTTCGCTGCGGGATCCCGAGATCCCGGGAAAATTAAAAAAATTTCCCGCTTTCCCGGGAAATGAAAAAGTGTAGGAAAAAAAAATCCAAGTAAAATAATAATTAAAATAAAAATTAAAAAATCGAAAAGAAATTTTTTGTTTGTGGCAAACATTTTTTTAATGGCAAAACTTCAACAAAGAGTTTTAAATCCAAAACAAACAATAATTTGCCCAGCGATCGATTAAATTCTAAAAAAGTCATTATTCGAGCCACCCTACATAAAACCTTACCCAAAAGAATTCCACTGCCAATAGGCATTTCACGGTCAAGAAAATTTAATTTACATTTATTGACAAATTTAACATATTTATTAGAGTTGTCAGTCGATTAAGAATAATTCGATTAATCGATCAAACAAAACCCTACTCTTGTTCGAATAATTCAAAAATGACGATTTTCGAATAACGAATAAATCGATTAATTAATGTCGATTAATCGAACTATTTTTTTTAATTAAAAAATTAAATAAATGCTTAGAATTTGATTTATTCTCATAAATTTTGAAAGATTTTATACAAAATGTAGGAAAGTTAAAATATATTGTAGCCATAACCCTGGATAGCACATCCATTACAGAATTAGAGGGAGTTATCAAGTTTCTATTAAATAATTTAGAAAAAATTGATAATTCTTTTGCATCAGACTTAATAAACCTTTTTAAAATAAGAATTAATGAGAGACGTATAAAAGTGTTAAATACGTTAATAATTTTTCTAAATTCTGGAAATTTTTGGAGCAATGAAAGTTTCTTAAAATATTCTCCAAAAAGCGAAACAAAAGAATATGCAAACGAATTATACTCCAGATTATTTTATGTTGAAAGTAATCACAATAATTCAGATAAAAGTATTGAAATAGAGGAAGTTATTAGTAATGAAAATAATAATCTTTTATGCGAGTTAAATAATTCAATTCATTGTACTAAAAATTCAGAAAATAAAAAGGACTTCAGCGATATATCAGACGATATGGTATATTTGGGAAAATCTGAATAAAGGACAGAAAAATTAGATAAACTTTTGTATGCTCTTCTTACTATATCACCTACTTCAACAATTAGCGAAAGAGTGTTTTCAAAATATAATTTAATAAAAACAAAAATCGTTTGAAAGCAAAAAAATTGAGTCAACTTTTATTTTTAAAAGATTATTTCTTAAGAACAACTTAAATTGTCTTATTTGGCGAAATCATTATGATATATTTTGTCTGAATACTTCAAATTATAATTTGTATTTGAATTATTTCTCAACAAGTATTAAAATCGACATCCATTAATTAAAAGTGATCTCAGTTATTCAATTTTTAAGTTTTTTTAACTTTTAACTATTTTATTTTTAAGTTTTTTATGCATTTTTTCGTTAATAAAAATTTTAACTTTCTTATTTTAAGTTTTTTTATATGAATTGTTCATTTTTTTTGTTAATAAAAATATTTTTTAAAATAATTTTTTTAATTCGTTATTCTCTTCGATTAATCGAATAAATTTTGATCTTTAATCGTTTGATCGAACGAGGAAAAACAATTATTTGAATTATTCGAACAAAGTTGAAAGTCGAATAATTGACAACTCTAATATTTATCGATTACTTCAATAAAAATGATGATTAGCTAAATTGTTTACAAATGTTAAACCAAGTTAATTCCCATCAAAAATTTATTTTATGAAACAACAAAATCAGAAAAAAAAAACTTTATAAATATTTATTAAGTTTATTTAACATTGTATTCCCCTACCTTGAGAAAATTCCAACTTTTATTGAACATCATTATTTAATGAAGTTCACAAATTTGTTTTCATTCTTATTATTATTATTATTATTTGTTGCTCAAAGAATTTATTTGTATGCCACGTTTTTCTTGTTACCGGGTTTCGAACAAATAAACAAATACAAAAAAATAAAAAAAAAAACTCAATGTAGTTAGTCATGATAAAGAAATATTCCCAAGTAGATTAGATATTTCCGTTTCCAAACAGACTACAAAGTATACTGGCTAAGACTCCTATACCTTGTGAGCGTGTCAATGTAGTTGTGCGTGTGTCCTTGGTTGTGGTAGGGTGAGGTTGAGTATAGTGGGCTGCGTAGTTCAGTAGGTGCAAATAATGTTTTGTAATTTTTTAATGTTTTCAATGATAAGCTAGAATTTATGATAAATGATATATATTTAATAATCTTTCGTATAAACAAACAAATATTGTTTGTTTAGTTGTATTTGTTAGATATTACAAACATATTTAAGTAATGTTTGGGCCACAGGATATTAAAACTGATCAAAATTCAAAACATGAGATTTGTATTAACAAAAAAAAAACAAAGGAAATATTAGTTTATTTTGCTGGTAATAATACCAAGTACTTACAATCATATTTAACAGAGATATTTATAAGTAATGTTGCTACGCAGAAATACTATACCACGAGCAAATAAAATAAATTGAATCGCTTGGCATTGACTGTTGATATAAATTGTACTACATTTTACATTACTTAACATGGCTGATCAGAGCCAGCTGTAACCAAAAAGTGCGAATAATATAATATTCTTTTTTGAATATGTATTTGGTATGTCTAAGAAAAATTTAGCAACAAAAACCAAAAACTTCCAACGAGTGTTTTTTTTTTTGCAAAAATCGCGTTTAAATTGCAAAAAAAAAATAATTTTCTTATTGTCTCGAAAAATGTGAGAGATATTAACAAGTAGAAAAGTTAAATTCGACGTGGCCGAATCTATGAATACCCTCCACAATGCCATTATTAAAGGATAGTAAATTTTTAAACGCGAAAAAATTAATAATTTTAATTAGAAATATTTAATTTTGAGTAAAAACTTTTTTGTCATATTTGTAAAAAAAAGAAAAATTACTATTCTTTTTTTTTGAGTGTAAAATTTTTTTTAGTGTAAATTTTTTTGCTGTTAAAATATTTCTAATTGACAAAAATACTTTGCAAATGAATTTTGTGGCTTACCAATATTTTTAAAGCTCGTTATTTAAAGCTCGGGTTTGTGACATTCGCTTCATTCCTCCAGCAGCTAAGAATTACGACCGATTTATAGGCCTTATCATTGCCACCGCAAAAAAATGCATTCCCAGGCGATTCCGTAAGGAATATATTCCTTGTTGGAATGAGGATAGTGATAGGCTGCACGAGGAGTTCCTATCTAGTCAAAACCCGATTATAGCCGACGAGTTAATAAGAAGTCTAGACGAGGCAAGAAAATCGGAATGGTCCAGCGCCGTATCCCAGATAGACTTTAAGCACTCAAGTCGTAAAGCCTGGAGTCTCCTCCGAAAGTTAGGTGCTGCAAACCCGCCAACCTCCTCAAAGCCACCAATGGATCCCAATTGTATAGCTCGACATATGGTCAATGTATCCAAGGCGGACTCAGAGAAAACATTTACGCGCAAGGTCAACTCCGAACTTAAATCGTTACGAGGTCTTACCCAGCCGAATGAAACATATTCTAGGCCCTTTTCCGAATCAGATGTTACTGATGGGCTGCTAAAGATAAAAAATGGTACAGCTGCAGGCGTGGATGGCATCTACCCGGAGTTTATGAAGCACACAGGTCCTCATGTTAGGGTTTGGCTTGCTAAATTTTACACGGACATTCTACATTCTGGTTCCCTGCCTGGACCGTTCAAGAAAGCCAAAGTAATTGCATTACTTAAACCGGGAAAGGACCCAACAGATGTATCAAGTTACCGACCTATCAGCTTACTCTCTGTTTATTTAAAGCTGTTCGAGCGACTAATATTAAGCCGAATTGAAACTGATATTGAAAAAATTATCCCTCCAGAACAGGCCGGGTTTAGAAGGGGGCGAAGCTGTACTGATCAGGTCTTATCTCTGACAAACTACATAGAAAACGGATGCAAAAAACTGCAATTGCCTTTGTGGACCTCACAGCTGTCTATGACACCGTATGGAAGAAAGGCCTAATCTTTAAGCTTAACCAAGCAATCCCGTGCAGCAGAATTTGTAACATCGTAATGGCAATGCTAAGTGATCGGCTTTTTAATGTATTCATAAACGATAGCCTCAGCAGGACCAAAAAACTAAACAATGGTCTACCACAAGGATCAGTTTTAGCCCCAATTCTTTTCAACCTCTACATCTACGATCTTCCTTCCACCACCTCCAGAAAATTTAACTATGCTGATGACATGGCATTTGCTTTCCAACACACAAGCTTCAACTTGCTCGAAAATGTGTTACAAAATGATATATCAAAGATATCCTCCTTCTGCAGTAATTGGAGACTAAAACCTAGTCCAGCAAAGACTGAGGTGTGCTGTTTCCACTTAACTCACAAAGAAGCTGACAGAAAGCTTACAATCAGATTTAACTGTGCCACACTTTACCACAACTCCACCCCAAAATATTTGGGCATCACCCTTGATAGGACGTTATCATTTAAGACCCACCTTACCAAAACTGCACAGAAAATCAAAACTAGGAACAACATAATCCAGAAACTCACAGGTACAATTTGGGGAGCCACTGCAAGCTGCCTACGAACATCAGCACTAGCCCTAGAGTATTCCACCGCTGAGTATGGAGCGCCTATCTGGTTAAATAGCCACCATGTAAGAAAAGTCGACACACAACTAAACACCACAATGAGACTTATATCTGGTACACTTAAGGCTACCCCCATTGAATGGTTACCCATGCTATCAAATTTACAACCTCCACAACTACGGAGAAAACAAGCCCTCCTTCGGGAGTACAACAAAGTTTATGCCAACTCCGATATCCCGCTTTGCTCTGATCTTTCAATTCACTACTGTTCGAGATTGAAATCTAGACTCCCTCCCATAGTGCTAGCCAAAAAACTATGTGAAGATAATTTTGAAATAAACACCTCATGGATGGCTCAATGGAACGACTCAGGACGATATAGTCCTCTTTTCAACCCAGACGAACGTAACATGGAATTTGATATCCCCCGAAAACCATGGTGTAATTTAAACCGTTTACGTAGTGCCACTGCCAGGACTATGGAAACCCTGACCAAGTGGGGTCTTTCCACCGATGCCAGTTGCTCATGCGGCTATCCTTCCCAATCTATCAACCACATAATGTATGATTGCCCAATCTTGTCCTTTCCAGGAAATGTTGAAGATATAAAAAATCTAACACCTGACGTTATTTCTTGGCTAAATTCCTTAAACCTATAAAACAAATACCACATATATTGTAATACTATCTGTATCTTTTTTAATCCATACGCTAAATAAATAAATAAACGCGTAAATTTAAGAAGAAACCAATCTGAAATTCACGGTTTTGCTAATAACTTTTGAACCTCTGGGCCACATTTGGCCAATCTAGGACGACAAAAATCCAAGTTTGTTTATATTAGCTTGAAATTCGTTATACATGTACGTTTTGACTTCGAAAAAAACATTATGAAAAATGTGGGACCATTTTTCCTATTTTTTTCATTGTCTCAGAATCAGAGACTTTTTTTTTTAAAGAAAAATGTTTTAGAATTTGAAATTTTTTCTGTTTGATATTTCTAACATCGTCCGACAAAAATTAAAAAAATTCGTTAATCACTAACTGGCCAACATTAAACATAAACTCGGTAATATACGTTTTAAACTAGAGACTAAATGTAGTAAAACTGCATTTACAGTTTTTCTTTTCGTGATCCTGTTTCCTTTTAAAAGGACTTAAAAATTTTAAAGGACTACATTTTAGAAAATATTTTTTTAATATTGTTACTTGTCCTACACTCAAAAAAAAAAAAACTGTAATGTTAGCAAAAAAAAAAAGCTTGTAAACCTACAGGAAAATTTGCTGATTTTGAACCCACAATTTTTTTGCTAAAGTTAGCAAAAATGTTTTGCCAATAATTAGTTAACAATTTTTTTTTTTTAACTTAGTTCATACACATCTGAGGACCCCATTGGGTTCGGACCCGATAGGTCCAGACCCCGATGGGCCTAGACCTAGTTGGGTTCATCATAGTTTTTGATCCAAAATTTGTGTCCGTTTCGCTCTACCTTGCTTAGTTTTTGAGATACGTGATTATAGGGGACCACTTGGGTCTTGAGAATTAAAAATCTCGATAACTTCAAAAATATTGCTCGGAGAGATTTTGACTATTTTGTTCTACGTGTTGAGAGCTACAAAAATGCTTTTGGACTTTTTGTTGTGTCGGCAATATTTACCGAGATATGAGCATTTTAAAATTTTCGGGAATGCTAACTTTTTTGGATCCAAAGTTAGGGCCCATTAGGGTACACACATGTGAAGAGGACCGGCGATACTATGGAGAGCTCGAGAACCGAAAATGGCCTACATTTTGCTCTATCTGGTAAGTTTTCTGAAAATAAAAAAAAAAAAATACCATTTATTTTGCTAATATTAGCACAAAAAGCTTGTAAAAATTTGGTCAACTAAATTTTAAATCCAGCAAAAAAAAAAATGGTTCAAATTTTGTTTAAAATTGCTAATGCGCTAAATGAAGTTTACAAGATATTATTGCTAACATACTAATCTCAACTAAAAATTTGCTAAAAGTTAGCTAACCAGCATTAGCAAAAAAAATTAATAAATCTACTAATGTATTATTTTGAGTGTAGCACCACTTTCCCCTAATTTTTCTATTTTATTATTTTAACATCTCGGGAAAAAGGAGGTAAGTTACATCCTTTCAAAAATTTATCCTTCAATATCATTCAAAATTTTCATCAAAATATTTTGACAACGTTTTCAATTGACTTTATTAACCTCCTTTTATCCTGATATAGCAAAATAAAAATAATGAAAAGAGGAGGAGGCAGATCCTACTCTTTCATTTGCCATCACCAGGATCATTCTGGGACAAGTACAACTATTTCAAAAATATTTTACAAAATGTATCCTTTAAAACTTTGAAGTCATTTTAAAAGGAAACAAGATCACGAAATGAAAAACTGTAAATGCAGTTTTACTCCATTTGATCTCTACTTTCAGACGTATATCCTCCGGGACATGTTTAGTATTGGCTGTCGGATGGTGTAATCTAACAGTTTTTTTAATAGGAAAAGCTGAGACCTTTTTTGTAGGAAAAAACATTTAGAATCCTAGAAAAAATTCTTAGACTTTTTCCATAGGAAAAACATTTCAGAATTTGTAAGTTTTTTATATAGCAAATATTTTCTAGGTAAAATGACTCAGAATTTGAGACTTTTTCTAGCAAAAATGCTTCAGAATCTGAAACTTCAGGGGAAAATGTCCCAGAATCTGAAAAAAATCTCTCAGATTCATCTAACAAGGGAAGTATCTCAACCCTTATGAACCGATTTGCCTGAAACTCAAAATATCTATAAAAGAGACGATTTTAAAATTGGGGTGTCGTGAGTTATCAGTTATATCAGTGTTTAAAAACTTCGTTGGCCCCTTATAAAACAATGTGGAAAAATTACGGAAAAATTTCGATAACTCCCAAACTAACAGGAATATCGTATTAGAATCTGAAAAAATCACAGATTATGTAACATTTTTACTAAATTTTTCTATTTAAAAATGTCTCAGAATCTAAGGCTTTTGTTTAGGAAAAATGTCTCAGAATTTGAAAATTTTTCTATTTAATAGATTTTTTTTTAATAGGAAAAGCTGAGACCTTTTCTGTCGGGAAAAAATCTTAGAATCCTAGAAAAAAAATCTCAGACTTTTTCGATAGGAAAACCATTACAGAATTTGTAAGTTTTTTATATAGAAAACATTTTCTAGGAAAAACGACTCAGGATCTAAGACTTTTTCTATAGCAAAAATGCCTCAGAATCTTAGACTTTAAGGAAAAATGTCCCAGAATCAGAGAAAATCTCTCAGATTCATCTTATACCTAATTCATACCTGAGGTGAAATCTCGTTCAAACGAGAATTCGATTGTACGGTTTTGTATAAAACGATACAGAGCCATATGATCGGAATCTTTTTCGAACGAGATTTCACCTCAGATGTGAATCCGAACTCAGATGTGAATCCGAACCTCAGATGTGAATCCGAACTAGCAAAAATACGGGTTCGCTTAATTTTAATAGAGATTATTAAATATGATTTTGACCCAAAAAATTTTACATTTTAGAAAATATGGACCAAGCAGAATTTAGACATGCCCGATATACCATTAGATAGGCCTTCAAAAACCTTTCGATCTGTATAAAATGATTATATAGTTTTTTTAAAGAAATGTGAAAGATCCTTAAAAAATCACAATTTTCTCCCTCCCCTTTGACCCGCTAAATGTGAGATCGAGCAGCTAAGAAAAAATAGGTATTTTGTATTTTCCTCCCCTCTTTCCCATATGCAAGTTTCAGGACAATCGGTGGGTGCCCTCTGAAAGGCCTTTCTTGTAAGTGGACATTGAGTAATCCGGCCTAAATCTGAGAATTTTTCTATACGCAGAATTTTTTTTAATATAGGATTTTTTTTTTTCTGGAAAAGTATTTTAAAATTTTCCAGCTCAAAGTGTAGCAATATGCCTCAGAACCTCAGATTTTTTCTATTAGGATAATGTCTTAGAATCATAAAATTTCTCTTAAAAAAATGCCTAAAAATAAATTTTCAAATCAGGAAGATTTTTTTGAAAATCACGTCTCATATCTGACATATTTTATATTGAAAAATTATTTCAGAATCTGGATCTTTTGCTGCCAAAAAGATTTAAGAGAGTCTTTAGAAAGTATCATACATTTTCCGAATTTCTTAAACCTTTGCTATAGTAATAAATTTTTAAAATTTAAAAATTTTTCTTTAGAACAAACACCAAAAAAAGCTTAACTTATGATTCAAATCTGAACAGAGGACTCATTCAAAAAAATAACTCCCGAAGGGATGAATAATAAACTTTTACAGATTTGTTTTTAAAAGTTTCAAGATTCTGATGCTGTTTTCAATGAAAAATAGGGTGTAATTCCGTATCTTTTCTATAATTTTTGAAAGTTGTTCTCAATTTAAAATTTTTCGTTCTCCTCTTTTTATACCCTCCACTCTAGTGATAGAGGGTATATATAAGTTTGTCATTCCGTTTGTAACACCTCGTAATATTGGTCTAGGACCCCATAAAGTATATATATTTATGATCCTCGATCGATTTTAAGTCGATCTAGCGATGTCCGTCCGTCCGTCCGTCTGTCTGTCTGTCTGTCCGTAGAAAACACGCTAACTTTTGAACGACTTTACGGAGGCTACTGAAGTTTGGCATATATGTTTGTAATTTACCTGGTCAGGTTGGTATTGCAATCTAGCCAAATCGGTCCAGTGGTTCAAAAGTTATGAGCAAAAGAGTAAATTTCGGCAAGGGTGTTTCGCGAATTTACGAGATAAAAAACACGATAACTTTCGAAAGACAATAATGAGACTACTGAAGCTTGGCATGTATCTTTGCCGTTCTCCGGGTCTGCTTGGTATTACATTTCAGCTCAATCGGTCCAGTGGTTCAAAAGTTATAAGCAAAAGCCTGAATTTCAGATATGTTTTATCTAAAATGCCACGTGTTTTAACAAGTTTTAAAAGCATTGGTGGTAACTAAACAATGCTTTTCAAACTTGTTTAATTTTAAAGCAATGCTTTTTAAACTTGTTTAGTTTAAAAAGCATTGGTAACTTAAAAATTACACTCGAAAAAAAATTTACACTCAAAAAAAATTTTACACTCAAAAAAAAATTTACACAAAAAAAAATTAGTTTTTTTTTACAAAAATGACAATATTTTGTGTACATACAGTAAAAAAAAAAACATTACTCTCAAAAAAAAATTATACACTAAAAAAAAAAAATTAGTAATTTTTCTTTAAAAAAAAAAAATGACAAAAAAAGAGTTTTTTACTCAAAATAAAATATTTCTAATCAAAATTGTTAATTTTTTCACGTTAAAAAATGTACTTCCCTTTCAAAAATGCATTGTGGAGGGTATTCATAGATTCGGCAAAGTCGAATTTAACTTTTCTACTTGTTTTTTATTTCCATCTTTTTCTCTTTATTGTCTTCTGATCCTTTCTGTTTTTTTCATTTTTTAATTTTTATTTATTTAATCCTCCCCTGTCCGGGCAATGGTAAACCTCTTCGGAAGCATTCCTGGCAACATCAATTTAATTTCAATTAAATTAACATTAAAAAATTATTATGAAATACATAAAAATAAAAAATAGTCGCTGTTAACATTAAATAAAAAAAAATATTAAAAAAGAAAATAAAAGTCCTTAAATTTTAGGTCCCTTTGCATATAACTTGACCTACTAAAATACTAACAATATAAATATGCATTTTATACATTTGCATAAGTAGTTTGATGATGTACGACTATGAGACTGGATACTTCTATTCTTGTTACTATTTCTGGATACGGTTAAACTTTTACTACTGATATACCTATACTTTCCCAGTATATACTCGTAAGTATGCATTTGTTTTTTTCCGCAATTGTCCACTCTATGGCAACAGTTTGTCCCTTACTACTTTTACTAACTATAAACGAAAACTCGCACGTTTTACATTTACTACAATTTCATGGCTGTATAATGGCTTTCAGCAAAAAATGCACTTTCTTATATTTGGTGGAAAACAGAGCACTTAAGTACATTTGCTGTTTTCTCTCGGTAAAATATGTTACTTTTGTTTTTTGGAAAACAGCCACCGGCCAAATTAATTGTAATTGTGAAAAGGTTGACGATGGTTTGGTGTTGGTTGGGTGTTTGGAGATTTGAACATTTGGAAATTGTAAACAGTTGCTGTATGAAATACGAGAGTCATGCGAAGAACTCTAAGATTAAGAGATAAATTCTAAGATTCTGAGATTATTATTTTTGGGGAATAAATTTTAAATTCTGAGATATTTTTCTTATAGAAAAAGTTTTAGATTCTGAGATCTTTTTTATAGAAAAAGTCTCAGATTCTGAGACATTTTTCTTATAGAAAAAAACTTAGATTCTGAGAGAATTTTCTTTTAGAAAAAGTCTCAGATTCTAAAAAAAAAATTTCTTATAGAAAAAGTATCAGATTCTGAGAAATTTTTCTTATAGAAAAAGTCTCAGATTCTAAGACATTTTTCTTATAGAAAAAGTCTCCGATTCTGAGACATTTTTCTTACAGAAAAAGTCTCAGATTTTGAAAAAATTTTCTTTAAGAAAATGTTTAAGATTCGGAGACATTTATCTTATAGAAAAAATCTCAGATTCTGAGACATTTTTCTTATAAAAAAATTCTCAGATTCTGATACATTTTTCCTAAAAAAAGTCTAACATTCTAAAACATTTTCCTTTAGAAAAAGTCTCAGATTCTAAGACATTTTTCTTATAGAAAAATTCTCAGATTCTGAGACATTTTTCTTATAGAAAAAGTCTCAGATTTTCTTATAGAAAAAGTCTCAGACTTTTTCTATAAGAAAAATGTCTCAGAATCTGAGACTTTTTCTATAAGAAAAATGTCTCAGAATCTGAGACTTTTTCTATAAGAAAAATGTCTCAGAATCTGAGACTTTTTCTATAAGAAAAATGTCTCAGAATCTGAGACTTTTTCTATAAGAAAAATGTCTCAGAATCTGAGACTTTTTCTATAAGAAAAATGTCTCAGAATCTGAGACTTTTTCTATAAGAAAAATGTCTCAGAATCTGAGACTTTTTCTATAAGAAAAATGTCTCAGAATCTGAGACTTTTTCTATAAGAAAAATGTCTCAGAATCTGAGACTTTTTCTATAAGAAAAATGTCTCAGAATCTGAGACTTTTTCTATAAGAAAAATGTCTCAGAATCTGAGACTTTTTCTATAAGAAAAATGTCTCAGAATCTGAGACTTTTTCTATAAGAAAAATGTCTCAGAATCTGAGACTTTTTCTATAAGAAAAATGTCTCAGAATCTGAGACTTTTTCTATAAGAAAAATGTCTCAGAATCTGAGACTTTTTCTATAAGAAAAATGTCTCAGAATCTGAGACTTTTTCTATAAGAAAAATGTCTCAGAATCTGAGACTTTTTCTATAAGAAAAATGTCTCAGAATCTGAGACTTTTTCTATAAGAAAAATGTTTCAGAATCTAAGACTTTTTCTATAAGAAAAATGTCTCAGAATCTGAGACTTTTTCTATAAGAAAAATGTCTCAGAAGGCTCAGATTCTGAGACAATTTTTCTATATAGAAAAAGTCTCAGGTTCTGAGACATTTTTCTAATAGAAAAAGTCTCAGATTCTGAGACATTTTTCTTATAGAAAAAGTCTCAGATTCTGAGACATTTTTCTTATAGAAAAAGTCTCAGATTCTGAGACATTTTTCTTATAGAAAAAGTCTCAGATTCTAAGACATTTTTCTTATAGAAAAAGTCTCCGATTCTGAGACATTTTTCTTACAGAAAAAGTCTCAGATTTTGAAAAAATTTTCTTTAAGAAAATGTTTAAGATTCGGAGACATTTATCTTATAGAAAAAATCTCAGATTCTGAAACATTTTTCTTATAAAAAAATTCTCAGATTCTGATACATTTTTCCTAAAAAAAGTCTAACATTCTAAAACATTTTCCTTTAGAAAAAGTCTCAGATTCTAAGACATTTTTCTTATAGAAAAATTCTCAGATTCTGAGACATTTTTCTTATAGAAAAAGTCTCAGATTTTCTTATAGAAAAAGTCTCAGACTTTTTCTATAAGAAAAATGTCTCAGAATCTGAGACTTTTTCAATACGAAAAATGTCTCAGAATCTTAGACTTTTTCTATAAGAAAAATGTCTCAGAATCTGAGACTTTTTCTATAAGAAAAATGTCTCAGAATCTGAGACTTTTTCTATAAGAAAAATGTCTCAGAATCTAAGACTTTTTCTATAAGAAAAATGTCTCAGAATCTGAGACTTTTTCTATAAGAAAAATGTCTCAGAATCTGAGACTTTTTCTATAAGAAAAATGTTTCAGAATCTGAGACTTTTTCTATAAGAAAAATGTCTCAGAATCTGAGACTTTTTCTATAAGAAAAATGTCTCAGAATCTGAGACTTTTTCTATAAGAAAAATGTCTCAGAATCTGAGACTTTTTCTATAAGAAAAATGTCTCAGAATCTGAGACTTTTTCTATAAGAAAAATGTCTCAGAATCTGAGACTTTTTCTATAAGAAAAATGTCTCAGAATCTGAGACTTTTTCTATAAGAAAAATGTCTCAGAATCTGAGACTTTTTCTATAAGAAAAATTTCTCAGAATCTGAGACTTTTTCTATAAGAAAAATGTCTCAGAATCTGAGACTTTTTCTATAAAAAAAATGTCTCAGAATCTGAGACTTTTTCTATAAAAAAAATGTCTCAGAATCTGAGACTTTTTCTATAAGAAAAATGTTTCAGAATCTGAGACTTTTTCTATAAGAAAAATGTCTCAGAATCTGAGACTTTTTCTATAAGAAAAATGTCTCAGAATCTGAGACTTTTTCTATAAGAAAAATGTCTCAGAATCTGAGACTTTTTCTATAAGAAAAATGTCTCAGAATCTGAGACTTTTTCTATAAGAAAAATGTCTCAGAATCTGAGACTTTTTCTATAAGAAAAATGTCTCAGAATCTGAGACTTTTTCTATAAGAAAAATGTCTCAGAATCTGAGACTTTTTCTATAAGAAAAATGTCTCAGAATCTGAGACTTTTTCTATAAGAAAAATGTCTCAGAATCTGAGACTTTTTCTATAAGAAAAATATCTCAGAATCTGAGACTTTTTCTATAAGAAAAATGTCTCAGAATCTGAGACTTTTTCTATAAGAAAAATGTCTCAGAATCTGAGACTTTTTCTATAAGAAAAATGTCTCAGAATCTGACACTTTTTCTATAAGAAAAATGTCTCAGAATCTGAGACTTTTTCTATAAGAAAAATTTCTCAGATTCTGAGACAATTTTTCTATATAGAAAAAGTCTCAGATTCTGAGAAAATTTTTCTAAAGGCTCAGATTCTGAGACAATTTTTCTATATAGAAAAAGTCTCAGGTTCTGAGACATTTTTCTTATAGAAAAAGTCTCAGATTCCGAGACATTTTTCTTATAGAAAAAGTTTTAGATTCTGAGACATTTTTCTTATAGAAAAAGTATCAGATTCCGAGACAATTTTCTATGTAGAAAAAGTCTCAGTAAAGTCTCTATATAGAAAATGTCTCAGTCTTAGATTCTGAGATATATTTCCAACAGAAAAGTCTTAGATTCTGCAACATTTTTTCTTGCAATTATCAAAAACTTACCAACCGACCCGTTGTTTTTTTAGTTGGTTGCAAAAAGCTAAAATTATAATTTCTTTAAAAATATTACTTTTGTTGCAATCTTAATTTTTAGTGGCCTGTACATTCATATTTTTAATTAATTAAAATTTTGTCATTAAATTTGTTGCTGTTTCCCACAATTATTCTTGACAACAAGAAAAAAATATTATAACAATGGTATTTTTTGTATAAGCACATCTTGAATTTGTGAAATTATGCAACATGGCAGAATTTTGTTCCTTAATTTAAGATATGAAAGATATGGGGACAACTTTAACAAATAATAACTACTGCAACTGAGGTAAGAAAATTGAACCCAAAATCATGTTATATGGAAAGTATTTAAAATTACATGAAACGAAATGAGATGTTATGCGAATGAAATGAAATATAATGGAAAACAAAATGGCATGGAGCAGGAAACTAAATGGAATGATATTTTTTGCTTAAATTTATCGGACTCGAAAATTTTTTTTTAAATTTTTTTTACTCAATTTTTTGTCACTCAATATTTTTTTCACTCAATATTTTTTCACTTAAACTTTTTTCATTCAAATTTCGTTTTCACAAAATTTTTTTTCATAATATTATTTACTTTATTCTAAAAGATAATTTCGTTGTAGGGCTCAAAAATTGTCAAAAAAAAGTCACAGCGGAGTTATTTTAATTTTATTTCTTTTATTATTTAAAAAGTTGTTATGAATGACTTCAAAATCCACATTAAAATTAAATAAAGCGTAGGTACCGGAAAATTTTATAAATGTGAACTCTAATCCAGATCCTTCCATTATCCGACTTTTAATATTACCATTAACGAAGTTCCCTCTGGCGTGCTATTAACTGTTACTATAACAGACCTATTACCATTTCTGACCTTTTATTTGACTTATTTTCATTACTTAAATGTTCTTAGAATTTTCCTTGTATAGTTTTAAAATTCAAAAAACAATTCATTAACAATGCAAAATACTTGTTCCAATGAATTTTACCTTTAAAGAAATAACATTGTTGTACAACCATAAATTTAATTAAAACTCAAAAAACATATTAAATCATTTGTGTTTTACATTTGTGGTCTAGGCAAAATTTTTACACAGAAAAAAGTAAAATCAGTACATCGAAGGGGAAAAAGTTGAGTTATTTGAATATGGGAATGATATAAAAGTTTGTTATTGTTTTTTTTTTTGTGTACATACACTCACAAGGGAACTATCTAAACCGTTATACACTGATTTGCCTGAAATTTAAAAAATTTATTTAAAAACTTATATATCGTGAACCTATATTCAAAATATGCCAACTCAAATTTGACCGAAATGAATTTCCGATGGCAAATAGCTCCCCTATGTAATACCTATCTGTCACAAAAATTTCAGAGCAAAAAAATAATTTGTTGTCGTTTTACATCCATTTTTGTATTCTGCTAACTCAAAGTACATATTTTTTTGGTGAAAATAAATGCCAACTCCCATTGTAAATTTCCAAAATTTTTATTTTCAAAAAATTAGATTACGTTTCTTATTGCATTTGCCATGCTGAACACGAATCTTGTAAAGATTTTTATATCCAATGACTGGTTCTCGAGATATTGCCATTTTGAAAATATCGGTAA
This sequence comes from Pegoplata infirma, assembly GCA_963921195.1. NCBI lineage: Eukaryota > Metazoa > Arthropoda > Insecta > Diptera > Anthomyiidae > Pegoplata > Pegoplata infirma. The sequence continues at coordinate 184,216,996 of OY992538.1, read as the reverse complement.
AAAGTGTTTGCAAAAGAAAAAATTGCTTATATACATGTAACTTCCAAACTATTTATCAGATTGAAACATTATGCGTGGGGCAAATAAAGTCAATGATATAAGCTTTCCAAATAGCTTGTTTGGAGTTACCCTATTACAATACAGCGTGAGTTACAGAGGGCCAAAGTTAACCACCCTGAGATTACAAGGCTTTCGGAGCTAGTAACTTTTAAAAATATGCAAAGATTTTTAATTTTTTTTTTCAGTTTTTGCAATTACTGTACTTAGGATAACAAAAACCAAAAACCAAAAAAAAAAAAAAAATATAAAAATTTTTCAAAAAAAAATATATTTTTATTTTTCGACAAAATATGCCAAATCTAAAAAATATTTGTTTTTTGTGCAAACAAGTGCAAAATATAAAATTTATGGCATATGTAAAAGTTATTTAGAATATTTAAACCATCTTATGGAAGGTACATTGTTTTTTGTTGCAATAATATGCGAAATAACTAGTTTTTTAGCTCTCCTGAACAGTAAGCTTTTTCGAGTTGGCATTTATTGAATATAGTTCGACGATATATTTTCCAAATATAGGAGATTACCGAAAAAAACTGAAAAATGGCTCATTTGTTTTTTTTTTTTTTTTTGAGAAAATCGCATTTGAATATTAAATTTCATAATAATTTTAGCCCTGTTTTCGCATAACTGTATATATGTTAATATTAACCGTTTAACCGAAACACATCCACGTGTAACAAAATGTACTTGGCATCACTGTTGTTGTGTGTCAAAATTTATTAAGGCAAACAAGAAAAAAAAGGTTTATGTCTATGATATATCAAGAAAAAAGGGTTGTGTCTATGATATTTCATTAAAAAGTTGAACTTGGCTTCACATTTTATCGAAGCTTGAAATTAACGCCGATGATTATGCACGCTCAAATTAAGCGTGAATAATTTAAAATTTGTATGGGTAAGCGCATATAGTATACGGTTATGCGAAAACAGGGCTTTTGTATTTTTCTTGTTTCAACATGGCGTATGTGTTATATACAAAAATACAAAATTATTTTAAAACTTAATATGCAAATGCGATTTTCTCGAAAAAAAACGCTTATAATTTTTTTTGTTTGGACAGACAAGTGTTGCCAGAAACTTTTTACGTCATATCCCCAATCTAAAAATGAAAATCCACAAAAATCGCCATATAAAAATTCAAATCCCCAAATTTGTCCCCAAAGCTAATTCGCGACAAAAAAATTAAATATACGAAAATTTATATTTTTATCTGGGTTCAAAACTTCTAAATATTCAATTGGAAGCATTTTAGTAAGATTAGACAAGTTAGTTAAAATTTTAATTTGTTTCCAAAGACTTTTTTAAAAATGTTGATCTCCAAAACATGAATCTGTAGTTCATTAAAGTGTCTTATTTAAAATGGGAAACCGCCCAATATTATGGATATACTCATAATTTTTGTGGCAAAAAGAATTGATATTAAGGCGTCCCGAAAATAAATAAACATTCGAACTTTGTGTCGGAATACCTGCCGAATGATAGTCACTGAAGAGGTGATTGTGTTAAAATTTATGAAACAATTCTGCAAGATTACTTCCAGTTGACAACCAGCAAGATTTGAAAAATTACGATTTTCGACCAAATGAGGAAATTTTTCGTACTATTTAAAACAAAAAATATTTTGTTAAAAATTTCAAAATAACGATTTTTTTCCAAAGATGCTGGGTTTTAGCATTAAAATTAATTTTTTAACAAATTTTTGAAGACTAAAAATATTTTTTTACTGTCTACCCAAGATTTACACAATTTTTAACCATTTTCGACAAAAATCAGCATCAGTGGATTACATTCGCGGTCTTGGAATTATTTAAAAAATGTTTCCATGAAGTTCGCATAATTACCTAATATTTGAGCAGGATTTAGTAAAAATTTCGGACATAATTTTTTGTCGAAAAACTTGGTTTTTCTAATGTTGACCGCTGCTATGAAAAAATTTTTGCATCAGTTTTCTAACAATCAGCTCTTCATTGGCCATCATTTGGCGTAATCCGACACCAAATTTCAAAGTTTATTATTTTCGGTAAACTCTTTTCAAACCAAAATTATCAAATCGTTTACGAAATGTTGAAAGAAATTTTACCACTGAGCTACACCAAAAAAAACCAAGCAAAATTTTTTTTACGAAATTTTACGAAATAAACTTTTGTAGCAAATTTTTTCGTGAAGGTCACTCGATCCGAAATCTCCTATCCCGTGACTAGTGAAAACGGGACATATTATTGAAATGTCTCAAAATGCTACTTGCATGACAGGTGGTAAGTATTTAGTTCATACATTTGTAAATTTAACGATTTTTTAAAAATCTGGATTTTTATATATTCGATTAGAGTTTTATTCTAGTTCGAGGCCCAAAAATATTTCTATTTATGATATTGTCATAATCGAATATTTTTAATTTATTGCTTTAAAAAAGTTACTCATCTCATAGTATGTCTGTACTGATCAGTTTCATCCCCACTAAGGAATCTTCAGCAGACTTTAGAGAATCATCGTTGGTCAATCAAACATCAAACCAGACATAATATTTGGTATATTTCACAAGTTATACGAGAAATATTATTATGAAGGTCCGAAATCTGTTTTCCAACAAAAATAACTCTTTTAAAGCAAAAATTGTATATACTAAATCACCATCGGTAATTATTAATATATGTATGTGTTGCTGTTATTTTACAATAACAACAGTACCTAACCAAACAATAGTGTTGGTAGGATAAGTCGTACTAAACTTTGTGTTAAATGTTGTTTTTTTTTATTTTTAGTACCAAAAGGTACATAAAAATAAAATGTATTTATTCGGCCTTTATATACGTATATATATTCGATTAGAGTTTTATTCTAGTTCGAGGCCCAAAAATATTTCTATTTATGATATTGTCATAATAGAGTATTTTTAATTTATTGCTTTAAAAATATATCTTTATTAAAAAAATCCCGGGATTTTAAGAAAAATATTTCCCGGGAATTCCCGGTAAATTTTTCCCGAATAGAAACTCTAGTCTGTACTGATCAGTTTCATCCCCACTAAGGAATCTTCAGCAGACTTTAGAGAATCATCGTTGGTCAATCAAACATCAAACCAGACATAATATTTGATATATTTCACAAGTTATTTGAGAAATACTATTATGAAGGTCCGAAATCTGTTTTCCAACAAAAATAACTCTTTTAAAGCAAAAATCGTACTAAAGTACGACTCATCCTACCAACACTATTGTGTGTTTAGGTACTGTTGTTATTGTAAAATAACAGCAACACATATATAAATAATTACCGATGGTGATTTTGTATATACAATTTTTGCTTTAAAAGAGTTATTTTTGTTGGAAACCAGATTTCGGACCTTCATAATAGTATTTCTCAAATAACTTGTGAAATATATCAAATATTATGTCTGGTTTGATGTTTGATTGACCAACGATGATTCTCTAAAGTCTGCTGAAGATTCCTTAGTGGGGATGAAACTGATGAGTACAGACTAGAGATGCGCGCGTGACACGAATTTTTCGTGATTCACGTGATTCACGCGAGAATCACGCGTGATCGTGAGTGAAATTTATTTTTACTCACGTGATCGTGAGTGCGCGTGATTGGAAAAAATAGTTTCGTGCGTGAGCGTGCGTGAGTAATTTTTGTTTCGTGAGTTTGCGTGATTGTTTTGTGCTGTTTGAAACAGAAAACAAGTAAAAGAAATCGTCATTATATTGATTTTAGAGGGAAATTTATACTAAATTGTGATTTAAATTACTTTTTATTATTGTTTTAAGGAAAATCAATACTCTTTGTGCAAGAAATCGAAAAAAGTAAAAAGAAAATTTGTTAATTTTAATTTCGTAAGACTCCGTGAGCGTGATTATTTCGTGAGCGTGAGAAAAATTTTTGTGAACGTGAGCAGAAAAAATAATTTCGTGCGTGATCGTGCGTGAGCAATATTTTTATTTCGTGAGCGTGAGCGTGCGTGAGTCAAAATTCACTCACGCGCCCATCTCTAGTACAGACATACTTACTATGAGATGAGTAACTTTTTTAAAGCAATAAATTAAAAATACTCTATTATGACAATATCATATATAGAAATATTTTTGGGCCTCGAACTAGAATAAAACTCTAATCGAATATATATACATAAAGGCCGAATAAATACATTTTATTTTTATGTACCTTTTGGTACTAAAAATAAAAAAACAACATTAAATCTGGATTTTTTTAGTTTTTGAGATGACACAAAATATTTTTTGCGTTTTGAAGTAAACAATTTTTTTTGGACATTTTTTTTGCCAAATTTTAAACAAAATCATGATTTTCGGAAAGAAAAAAATTAACAAATATTAAAAAATTTTCAAAGTTATTAGGAGACGAATAATTTTTGTAAATGTTGAAATTAATTTCCACTCTTTTACGATTTTATTGATTATAAATACAAATAAATATCGTGTGTTGAACGAAATTTTTAATTAAATTTAAAAAAAAAAAAAACTTATCATACTTTAAACATTTTTGTAATATTAAAAATATTTATTCGTATAATATACGAAAAATTTTGTATATTTAGGAAGTTTTTTCTTTGTGCAAAATCTCATATGTTTTCGTCATTATACGACAGGATTTGTGTTTTTAACGCATGGATTTTTTTGGTGTAGTTAACGAACTAGGTATTTGAAGTAGACTTGATTATGATATTGCAAAAATTACAAAACTTTGTGAAAAAATTAATAAATGTAGCGGGAGGAAAAGTTAATAATTTATTAATATTATAACTGGTCCAAAAGAGACACTGGGTCAGCTTCTGTCCTCAGTTAAACCAGTATCCACAAGAGACTTAAAGTCAGCAAGTGTCTTAAAGGTTTTTTTAATATTTTATTTATTTTATTTAAATGAAAAGCTGTTTAATTTGTATGCGCTTGAGTTCTTTATTGACTAAAGGCTACATGCAGAATGATTTTTATTACAATGATCGTCTTACAACAAACCTCTCATTATAATTAAACGAACATGACATAAAACAGAATAAAGGATAATAATAAACGAAAGAGATTAAACTGTCAATGTCATTACTTTAAATAAGGTTGCATTTATATTAAACAAAAGTAATCGGTTATTATTTTATGTAAATTAAAATATTAAACGTTACTTTTTAAATAATAATCGTTAATTTAATTGAGTTTGAAATTAAAATTATTTCATTAACAAAACAAAAACAATAATTACAAAGTTATAAAAAAACTCGGTTGGAACTTTTATATATAGGTCGTCACAGTTGAATATCGGTAGTAACAACTCATTTTCGGCGGTCATAACTGTCTTTTAATTGGGGCAACTATAAAATTTGGTTGTCAAAGCCAAACATAGTAGCTGCAACCGAATTATGAGTTGATACAACTGATAAATTCGATTGGAAACTTTTTTTTCTGTGTGTAAAAATCCAAAAATCCCTCCCCACTAAAATCTGTCCCCAAGTCAATGTTGAAATCGCCATTTTGGGGACAAATCCCCTTATCTGGCAAGCCTGGGATAGACAAACATGTGAGGTTTTAAAAAATAAAAAAAAAGTGGCGGGATTTTTAAAAAATTCACTTTTTTAAAAAATGGAAAATTTCAAAACGGATTCTGAAAATTTTTCAAATTTTAAATTGATAGCCCATAAAAAAATATATTACGAATTCCACTAGAGATTTTATAAAATCCGACTGATGGTCTTCAAATTTGTCTATTTTTATACCCTCCAACCACAGTATGGGGGTATATTCACTTTGTCATTCCGTGTGTAACGCATCGAAATATCGGTCGGGGACCCCATAATGTATATATATTATTGATCAGTGATCGATTCTAAGACATTCTAGCGATGTCCGTCTGTCCGTCCGTCCGTCCGTCTGTGGAAGACACGATACAGTCCAAAATAAAAGAGCTAGACTCCTGAAGTTTGGCACGAATATGTCTTATGGTCATAGGCTGGTTAAGTTCGAAGATGGGCAAAATCGGACCACGGGGAAAAAAGTTCCCCCTTTAAGAACTAAAGCAACCTCTGAAAAAACGCAATTTTTTATAGATTTTTTGTACTTTTGCTGAGCAAACGAAACATTTTTTATGTCAGAAGAAGTTCAAAGACCTGTAGTTGGACCCAGAATGGTTGTCCCACCACCGAAACCCCCCCCCCCCCCCCCACAAAAAAAAAAACGACGCCCCTGTTTTTTTTTTTTTAACGTGTTGGAGGGTATAAAAGATTCGGCACGGCCGAATTTAACACTCTCACTTGTTTTTGTATACATTTGTACTATGGAGCCAACAAAACATATCCATTTTCAGTTTTTTAAATTTTAAAAAAATCGCGATTTTTTCGCGAATTTTATTTTCTTTTAAAATTAAAAAAATAAAAAAAACAGAAAAGTATGATATTTTGAAGAGCAGTATCTTCGGAAGTATTTATCTGAATTCTACCATTCAAAATGCATTCAACTCTAACAATCTTACTTTTTTATGCCAGTGCACTCAAAAAAATATTTTTTTAAAAAAGTAAGCTTTTGAAGCAAATGCATTTTTTAGATGCATTTTGCTAAACTTTATCCCCCTTCGATTTTTTTTAAGCCTGCATAAATCGAAAGAATAAAATTTTTACATAAAACTACGGGCCGTTCCTTTTTGGGCCTTCGTTTTTTTTTCCCTTTCGTGATTTTTTTTAAAACTGCTTATGAGATTTTTCAATACAAAAAAAATTATTTTCTGTAATTTTATGAAAAAACTATGTAACTTTGAAGAGCTATGTCTTTGAAAGAATTTATTTGATTATTATGTATGTTTTTTCGACCTTTTTGTTTTAACTTCAATAAGTAAACGAATAATTAAGCTCAAGGCCTTAGTTTTTAATAAATTTTATTTATTTATTTTAATAGTCAATATTTCGTTACCCGACGGGAAACATCTTCAGGATCTTAAATAAATATAAAGAAAATACAAAAAATTAACACAAAATTTTTCACTACATAAAACACTGTAACAAACAAAATTGCAAACATAAAAAGAATAAAGCAACAACATAAACTCACAAAAATATAGAAATTTTTATTAAAACGAGTAACAATAGACACACATTAAACGACTGCCCGCTAATCCGATCTTTATTGTACTAATTAGTCGTTTTGTTTATGATGTGTTGAAAGCTGCTTGCACAATTGTTTTCCACATCTTTTTTAAAATTCATCCTATGCTCTTTTTTTTGTTTTTATAATATATAGCATTTCTAATGTAAGTCTTCTCTTATATTTGTCTTCTGTGTGTAGGATATCAATATCAGTTAGATTTGGCAAGTGTTCTCTCTCCACACAATGGGCCAGCAGTGCAGTTTTTTGTGTAGACAAATTATTTTTACATTTTAAATCTGATTTGTGTCCAGATATTCGGGTTTTTAATTTGTTCTTGGTTGTTCCGACGTATACTTTTTCGCATTTTTCATTTTCGTTGCCGTTGCATTTTATTTTATATATTACATTGGATTTTTCCATTTTGTCAATTTTTGTTTTTGTGTTAGAGTAAAGTTGTTTAAGTGTATTCCTGGTCGTTGAAGCTATTTTATACTTTTCTTTATTATATATTCCGGATTTCTGAATTCTCTCTGATATTTTGGGAACATAAGTTAATGACTTGTAAATCTTAGGTGTCTCTTCTCTTCTTTTTTCTTTTTGATTTTTATTATCTTTAATCAGTTTTTCTATAATTTTATTTGGAAAAGCGTTTTTCCGTAATAACTCCCTTATTTTTATCAAATTTTCTTTATGAAACTGTTGATCGCTTATGTTAAGTACTCTTTTTATGAAGTTTCTCGCGGTATTTATTATAATATTTTTAGGCTGACATGAGTAAAAGTTTATTATCCTTCCCGAAGATGTTGGTTTTTGGTACCAATCCGTTTTAATCGTGTTACCTCTTCTTACCACTAGAGTGTCAAGATATGGCAATCGTTCGTTCTTCTCCTCCTCTATTGTGAATTTTATTCTATTATGAAAGCTGTTTATTTTATTGAGCGTTTCCTCTATTGCACATTCGTTTACAATCCCAAAAAGGTCGTCAACATACTTCGTTAATAGTCTTGGTTTTTTCTCCATAGTCCCAATACTTTTTTTTTTTAGTTATGGAGGAACTATTACAGAAAAGTATTGGGACTATGGAGAAAAAACCAAGACTATTAACGAAGTATGTTGACGACCTTTTTGGGATTGCAAACGAATGTGCAATAGAGGAAACGCTCAATAAGTTAAACAGCTTTCATAATAGAATAAAATTCACAATAGAGGAGGAGAAGAACGAACGATTGCCATATCTTGACACTCTAGTGGTAAGAAGAGGTAACACGATTAAAACGGATTGGTACCAAAAACCAACATCTTCGGGAAGGATAATAAACTTTTACTCATGTCAGCCTAAAAATATTATAATAAATACCGCGAGAAACTTCATAAAAAGAGTACTTAACATAAGCGATCAACAGTTTCATAAAGAAAATTTGATAAAAATAAGGGAGTTATTACGGAAAAACGCTTTTCCAAATAAAATTATAGAAAAACTGATTAAAGATAATAAAAATCAAAAAGAAAAAAGAAGAGAAGAGACACCTAAGATTTACAAGTCATTAACTTATGTTCCCAAAATATCAGAGAGAATTCAGAAATCCGGAATATATAATAAAGAAAAGTATAAAATAGCTTCAACGACCAGGAATACACTTAAACAACTTTACTCTAACACAAAAACAAAAATTGACAAAATGGAAAAATCCAATGTAATATATAAAATAAAATGCAACGGCAACGAAAATGAAAAATGCGAAAAAGTATACGTCGGAACAACCAAGAACAAATTAAAAACCCGAATATCTGGACACAAATCAGATTTAAAATGTAAAAATAATTTGTCTACACAAAAAACTGCACTGCTGGCCCATTGTGTGGAGAGAGAACACTTGCCAAATCTAACTGATATTGATATCCTACACACAGAAGACAAATATAAGAGAAGACTTACATTAGAAATGCTATATATTATAAAAACAAAAAAAGAGCATAGGATGAATTTTAAAAAAGATGTGGAAAACAATTGTGCAAGCAGCTTTCAACACATCATAAACAAAACGACTAATTAGTACAATAAAGATCGGATTAGCGGGCAGTCGTTTAATGTGTGTCTATTGTTACTCGTTTTAATAAAAATTTCTATATTTTTGTGAGTTTATGTTGTTGCTTTATTCTTTTTATGTTTGCAATTTTGTTTGTTACAGTGTTTTATGTAGTGAAAAATTTTGTGTTAATTTTTTGTATTTTCTTTATATTTATTTAAGATCCTGAAGATGTTTCCCGTCGGGTTACGAAATATTGACTATTAAAATAAATAAATAAAATTTATTAAAAACTAAGGCCTTGAGCTTAATTATTCGTTTACTTATTGAAATTTATTTGATTTTTATGATTCAAAAAGCATTTGGCTCGAACAGTTGTCCTTCTCTTAGTTCCTATTTTGAAATACATGGGACATATGTTTTTCTACAGCGAAACATTTGGTGTGGAATGTTTTTCTGAAAAAAATGTCCGACGTCTCGTTGTAGCGAATATGGTGGGAATCCAACCAACGACCCATGATTAATATGCTAGCACGCTTCCATTAATTCATAATGAGAAAAATAAAAACCTCGTCTAGTATAAATTTTTTTTATTCTTTTTTGTTTTAAATTTCAAAAATCTAAAACTTTTTTTCTGTATCAGTAGCTTTGTTGTGGAAACCCTTTTTTCACATGTTTGTAATATAGTCATGATTTTATTAAAATTGTCATCTGAAGGTGTATTTTAGTATCATGTTACACATGGTGTTTCATTGGTCACTTAATAGTTATTTAGAGATTTACATTGTTTTTTTTTTTATAATTTTGTTGTTCTATATTGTATTATTTTTGTTATCCCCCATAATATTTTGTTATCTAAATGTTCATGTTTTAATACAATTTTCTATTTTTCCCTTGTTGCACATAGTTATTGTTTGTTATTTTAATTAGATTTTTTTATTTTTTTATTTTATAATTTTATGTTTGCATTAACATTTTGCTGTTGGTAAAAGTTTTTAATTTTATGCAAGTTGATTAAATTTCATAAAATACACTCAAAATATTTTGTAGGCAAAAACAAATGAAAAACACACTTAAAACCAGTGAATAAACAATTGAAAACCATCCCAGTAATTATTCATTTGTTTTAACAAACATCAACATTTATTTTTTACTGTTGACAAAATTTTCTAAAATAAATAACATTAAACATTAAAAAATTACGTTTTTTTCACTCTTTTTTTACCAACAAATTCGAAAAAAATAACCAACGAAAACATTAAAAATTAATGACAGTTCTGTTATTTTTACCAACAAATTTCAAAAAAATAACCTGCGAAAACCATAAAAATTAATGATTTCGTAGGTAATTTTTTACAATTTTTTATTGAAATATTTTTTTAAAAAATTTTAATAAAATTTTTGGGGAGTCGATCCCGCAATCAACTACATTCTGGCCAGACACTCTACCCATCGTGCCAAAGTCACTTGATACAATCATGTTTTCATATTTCTATAAATAATTTTTTGATTTTTTTTTTCTACAAAAAAATTAACTGACTTGTATAGGTAAAAACTAATGATATTTCATTAAAAAATACCAAAAATTAAAAAAAAAATACTTACACAAATCATTAAAAATCAAAAGAATAATCAGTGGTTTTTACTTATAGAACAAAAATAAATGACTTTAAAAATTGAATGTTAATGAAAGTCTTTATTTTTTAGTGTGTTATTTTTGAAACAAAGGACTGAAGTATTTATTAATAAAAACTGAACATCAAACAAATGTTTTTTCTTTTAAAAACGACAAAACGGAAAACTTTTTAAATAAACTACAAACAGTTAATGACATAATTTTTTGAGTGTAGGATTTTTTTCTATTAAAAAATAAAATAATCAAGAAAATAGAAAGTATTATTAAAATTATGTATTTGGAGTAAGTGAAATATTATTTTGGACCCTCAAGTGTTTGTTAGTGACTTTGGATTCTATAGTTAATAAAAAAAATAAAATTAAATTAAATTTTAAGTTTTTATAAAGAAACTAGAACTAGAATAGGAAATACTGAATTTCGAATAATAGATGGATACACGCAGGGAAGAGGTATGATTGTGGCAACCGTAATTTAAGAGCGTCATATTATGATTAAAAATTTTATCGTTACTTGTTTGTATCAACCATAACATTGTTGCTGCAATCATGTTATGATCCTAAATGTAGGACCATTATATGATTGCAACAAAAATGTTATGATTGCTATAAACATACCATAATACAATTTTCAATCATAATATAACGCTCTTAAATTGTGGTTGTCACAATCATATCTCTGCTCTGACAATGAGTGTAAGAATTAGAGTTCACATTTCTAAAATTCTCCCCGACGAAATCTTTACTCACAAAAACTGTTTATTTTTTTATTTTAACAATTAAAATAAACCGATGAGCCGGGAATCATGCTCTTTTCGGTTAAAAATTGCTTGCGAACCCATACACAAAATATTAAAGATATATATAGATATATATGGGGCATTCCATATCAAATCGGACACTTTGAAAAAATTTTTTTTTTAGATTTTCCCAATTTGTTTACAGTTTTTAGTACCCTTCGAAAGATATCGAATTTTTAAAAATTGGTAGTGTGCTCCTTTACTTAAACTTCTTTTACTCATAACTTCTTCAATAATGGTCCAAATTTAAAATTTTTTTTCTTCAAAATTTTTGTTTTTTACGTACTTTAAAAAAAAAATCCAAAAAAAAATTTAAACGCGCCCTAGTATGCGATTTTTAAGTTTTAAAATTTAAATCTCATTTTTGAAAATGTTTGTACTCTTCAATTTTTTTGAAATTTTTTTGTGTAAAACTTCTATCGATTCTAAAAATTTTTTGCCCAGGAGGATCGTGGATAACGATTATTACTATTTTTTTAAATTTTTTGAAAAAAATTTATTGTAATTTTCCAATCTTAAAATCATTTCTACTGCTTGAATGGTGCGTCTTAGAGGGATCATTTATAAGACCGACCCCCATTAATTTTTACGTTTTAACATTTCTTTGGAACAAACTAATACCCTATCTCCAATTTCCAAGGGGGCTCCCACACAAAGCGACATTTTTTGAAATTTGCTCCAACCGCTCTAACTGCCCTAATAATGCCCTTAGAGCAACAAAATGTATGACCGAACCACAATATTTTTTTAGTTCAAACATTTTCTCTGAACACATCTACCCTCTATCTTTAACTGTTAATGCGGTCCCCATACAGTTTTTTTTATTTTTTGTAAATTTGTTTTATTTAATCAGCTTCTACCGGTCCAATGGTGCGTCCGAGAGGGGTCATTAGATAGACCGACCCCCATTTATTTTTACCCTCCAACATCCCATACACAGTTGGAGCAAATTTTATAAAAATGTAATTTTGAATGGTAGCCTACTTACCGAGTGGAGATAGGGCTGTGGTATGTTTTACAAAAATGTTTGAGGGTAAAAATAAATGGGGGTTGGTCTCAATAATGACCCCTCTCGGACGCACAATTGGACCGGTAGAAGCTGATTAAATAAAACAAATTTACAAAAAATAATAAAAATTGTATGGGGACCGCCTTAACAATTAGAGATAGAGGGTAGATTTGTTCAGAGAAAATGTTTGGACTAAAAAAATATTGTGGGTCGGTTATACATTTTGTTGCTCTAAGGGCACTATTAGAGCAGTTTGAGCGGTTAGAGCAAATTTTAAAAAATATCGTTTAGGACAGTTAGAGCGGTTGGAGCAAATTTTAAAAAATGTCGTTTTGTGTGGGAGCCCCTTTAAAAATTGGAGATAGGGTATTAGTTTTTCCTAAAGAAATGTTAAGACTTAAAAATTAATGGACTTAAAAATTAAAGGACCCCTTTATGACGCACCATTGGAGCAGTAGAAATGATTTTAAGATCGAAAAATTACAATAAATTTTTTTCAAAAAATTTAAAAAAATAGTAATAATCGTTATCCCACGAACCTCCTGCGCAAAAAATTTGTAGAATCGATAGAAGTTTTACACAAAAAATTTTCAAAAAAATCGAAGAGTATAAACATTTTCAAAAATGAGATTTAAATTTAAAAACTTAAAAATCGCATACTAGAGCGCTTTTAAGAATTTTTTGGGACTTTTTTTTAAAAAAGTTCGTAAAAAAACAAAAATTTTTAAGAAAAAAAAAATTGAAATTTGGACAATTATAGAAGAATTTATGAATAAAAGAAGTTTGAGTAAAGGAACAAACTACCAATTTTTAAAAATTCGATATCTTTTGAATGGTCATCAAAAAAATCTGAAAATTTACCATGAAGAAATTGGGAAAATCTAAAAAAAAAATTCAAAGTGTCCGATTTGACATGGAATGCCCCATATACAAAAAACTATAAACTAAATGAGAATTCAAAACACCAAGAGAATAAAAACAAGTAGAAAAGTTAAATTCGACTTGGCCGAATCTATGAATACCCTCCACAATGCCCAATTTAAGTGATAGTAAATTTTCTAACGTAAAAAAATAACAGTTATGATTAGAAATATTTAATTTTGTGTAAATTTTTTTTTTTAGTAATTTAAAAAAAAAACTAATTTTTTTGAGTGTAAATTTTTTTTTGAATTTTACATTCCAAAAAAATTACTAATTTTTTTTTGAGTGTAAAATTTTTTTTTTGTAATTTTTGAAAAAAAAAAACAATTTTTTTTTTGAGTGTAAATTTTTTTTGATTGTAAATTTTTTTTGAGTGTAAATTTTTTTTTTGAATTTTACATTAAAAAAAAAAATTTACTAATTTTTTTTGAGTGTAAAATTTTTTTCGAGTGTATTTTTTTTTGTTTTGGTATAAAAATATTTTTGAGTGACAACAAGTAGAAAAGTTAAATTCGACTTGGCCGAATCTATGAATACCCTCCACAATGCCCTTTTTAAGTTATATTAAATTTTCTAGACTGAAAAAATAACATTTTTGATTAGAAATATTTTATTTTGTTTAAAAAAAACTTTTTTTTAACTAATTTTTAAAAAAAAAAAATAATTTACAAAAATTTTTTTTGAGTGTAAAATTTTTTTTGAGTGTAAAATTTTTTTCGAGTGTTTTTTTTTTCTTTTAGTGTAAAAATATTTTTGAGTGACAAAAATGCGTTGTAAAATATTTTTGTGACTTACCAATGTTTTTAAAACCTGTTTAACGGGGTTTCAACACGTGAATTTAAGGTGAGGTGAATCTGAAATTTACGGTTTTGCTAATAACTTTTGAACCACTTGACCGATTTGGCTGAAATTTAAAACAAACCGGACCAGAGGAACGGAAAATATATATGCCACACTTCAGCACCCTCAGAATTGCCGTTCAAAACTTACCGTGTGTTTTATCTCGTAAATTCCAGAAAAACCCTTGCCGAAATTCACTCATTTGCTTATAACTTTTGAACCACTGCACTATAGGAAATTTTACCCATTTTTTGGCCAAAAGTCAAAATTAAAATTTTTGCAAACATTATTTTTTTTCACATTAATATAAAAAAAACTTAACAGAGTAAACAATTCTTTCTCAATTTTTCGACAGAATTGATGTACTGTCACTTTATCAGTAGTTTTTCTTGCAATTTCTTACTTAGTTATAAAATAACGATTGAGAGCAGCGAATTTTGTGATAGCTTCTAACAAAAGTTTTTATATTAAGAATTTATAGTTTTTAAAAACTAAAAAATGGAAAATAATGTCAAAGGTGAGTACTTTAATGATAAATAGTGAAATGTTGGTGAACTCATCTATTAGATCGATTTTATTGGAAAAATTGGAGTGACCTTAAGATGAACTTATTGAAGTATGAATTGGAATTTTATTTTGACTTTAAAAAAAATGATAGCATATGTTAGCTATAAAACCATAAAAGTTCTCTAGGACAATCAATTACCTTCCGAATTTAAAAAATTTCAAGGTCGGATATGTGCAAACTTTTTTTTTATACCCATTTTTCCAGGTGACTACTGAGTGCCAAATTCAGAGTTATTTAATACATGGCGAGAGAAATAAAGCAGAGGTGGATAAGGAGCCGCTATTTCTGACCATTTCTTTTCATACATTGCTGAGAGTGAATGTTTCGAAAACTTTAAACAATATATAAAGGAGGAATTAAGAATATTTTGTTCAAATATAAATAAGAAAAGGATTAAAAGTTGTAGGAGTTTGAACATTTTTGAAAGACAGCATGCTGTTTGGCTTAAAGGCAATACTTGGCTAAAAAAAACTTGAAACGCAGCCTGCCTCCACTAAATCGAAACCTGGGCGACCGCAATTAACTTTTTTGTCAAAATCTGCGAGAACAAAAATACGAGTTACAGCAGAAATCTCTAAAGATCTAAATAGGGAAGTTGAGCCCCTAGCTCTTGCATCATCTACGGCTGCCCGTAGTGGCATTTTGAAATGTCGTTGACGACTTGGAACTCAAAAATAAAATTTTTGAATAAAATCCTTATTAAAAAGTAGATTTGTTTGACACTTCTTAACATTGTTAAAATAAATTTCTACTGTTATCTTCGAAAGTTAGTGTACACTCAAAAAAAAAAAAATATTGTAAAAACAGTTTAGAAAACCATATAATCTATCAAGGATCTAAAAAATCTTAGATGCGGCAACTTATAACCCGGGAACCCTGTTTGGAACTAATTATTAGGTAATTTTTTTGGTAACTTTACTAATTTTTTTTTTTGAGTGTATGAAAACCTTTAAGAGTCACTCCCTCCCTCTAAAGAGTCTTCCAAAAGTCAAATAAAAAAAATCAGTCAAATCGGTCCAGCCGTTTGGCTGTAAATAATTTTGGCCAAAAAAAGGGTAAAATTTCCTATAGTGCACTGGACCGATTTCGATGAATTGCAATGCCAACCTGACCAGGTAACTACGCAACATATATGCCAAACTTCAGGAGATTCCGTAAAGTCTTTCAAAAGTTAGCGTGTTTTCAACAGACAGACAGAGAGACAGACAGACGGACAGACGGACGGACGGACGGACGGATGGACGGACGGACGGACGGACGGACGGACGGACGGACGGATGGACGGACGGACGGACGGACGGACATCGCTAGATCGTCTTAAAATCGATCGAGGATCATAAATATATATACTTTATGGGGTCCTAGACCAATATTTCGAGTTACAAACGGAATGACAAACTTATATATACCCTCTATCACTAGAGTGGAGGGTATAAAAATACGTTTTAAAATATTTTTGTGACTTACCAATGGTTGTAAAACAGGTTTATCGGGTTTGCACCACGTGAATTTAAGGTGAAGCTAATCTGATATTCACGGTTTTGCTAATAACTTTTGAACCACTGGACCGATTTGGGTGAAATTCAATTCGAACTAGGCTGGAGGAACGAAAAATATATATGCCAAGGTTCAGCATCCTCAGAATTGACTTTCGAAAGTTATAGTGCTTTTTATCTCATAAATTCTCGAAAAACCCTTGCCGAAATTCAGTCTTTTGGTCATAACTTTTGAACCACTGGATCGATTTCGCTGGATTGCAATACCAACCTGACCAGGTAAATGCCCAACATATATGCCAAACTTCAGGAGCCTCCGTAAAGTCTTTCAAAAGTTAGCGTGTTTTCAACAGACAGACAGACAGACAGACAGACAGACAGACAGACAGACGGACGGACGGACGGACATCGCTAGATCGTCTTAAAATCGATAGAGGATCATGAATATATATACTTTATGGGGTCCTAGACCAATATTTCGAGGTGTTACAAACGGAATGACAAACTTATATATACCCTCTATCACTAGAGTGGAAGGTATAAAAATTAAAAAATATTAAATTTGTATTAAATTATTTACCCAAATTTTATTTTCAATTTTCGAATAAATTTTTAATAGCGGTAATTAAAAAATTACTTAAATTTGTTTTAAAAATTTAAACAAGTGATTACTTAAATTGTTTTCCTCAATATTATTTTCTGTGAACGCACACTCGCTCACAAAAAAATCTTACTTACGCACTCTCACTCACTCAATTTTTTCCCCCCAATCACACTCACTTACAATCACGTGAGACAGACAGACGAATGGACGGAAGGATATCGGTAGATCGATTTAAAATCGTTCGTAGATCATGAATATATATGGGCAATTCCATCATGTCGAACGTGACCGTTGCACACATTAAAGTTGAAAAAAAAGTCAAAATAAAAAGATTTTTTTTTCTTGACAATAGGGTAAACTTAAGCTCTTAACTAGCTCTATAATTGTTGCTCAGGTTGATTTTGAAAATTGTTTCAAGCTTTCGAGATAATCGCAAAAAAGACAACCATTCGCACGGGACAAAAAACAGAAGTCGTTTTCGCGACTATCAATCAAAACTCTGATTTCAGCGAAACCTGAGGCAATATCGCAACGCGACTAATTTTGAAATGTTGTCTTATAATGTCGCTTAAAAGTTGTAAAATTTTACCTCAAAATTATTTCTACTTTTTTTTTAATTTAACTTTAATCACTGTCGCACGGGAAATGTTGCACGGGACCTTTTTTTCCATCATCATATTTATGTTTTTTTTGTTGTTCTTTTTTAACAAATTATAAATACATAAGCTTAGAAACCTTGGCATACATATTTTTCGTTCCCCTGGTCTGGTTCGTATTGAATTTCAGCCAAATCGGTTCAGTGGTTCAAAAGTTATTAGCAAAACCGAGAATTTCAGATTAGTTTCACCTTAAATTTACGTGTTGAAAACCCGTTAAACATGTTTTTAAATCATTGGTAAGTCACAAAACTATTTTACAACGTATTTTTGTCACTCAAAAATTTTGTCACAAAAAAATACACTCGAAAAAGTTTTACACTCAAAAAAAATTTTAAAATTTAGTAAATTTTTTTTCTTTTTTTTTCAAAAATTACTTAAAAAAATTTTTTTTTACATAACATTAAATATTTCTAATCCAAAATGTTATTTACTTTCACTTAACAACTACTACAACTACTTGTTTAATTTATTGTCTTGTAATTTCATTTCATCTCCCTTCAACTTTTCTCTCCGCCGTTTGCATCTCTCTTTATTTTTTTTGCCATTTGTACTCATCTATATTTAAATAATTTAAAAGAATGTATTAAAATAAGTAAATCATTTATTTAAGACAAAAATATTTTTTCAAAATTTTAAAATCCACACTTACCATGTCGCACGTGACCAACTTTAAATAAGAACCAAGATCACAGATTTTATTATTTTTTAATTTTTTTTTTTTTTATTTTAATTGTAATAAAAATCTGTGTTTGTTCCAATGTTGGCAATCGATACCTTTTCAATACCGTTATCCGTTTCAAAACCCTTTAAATTGAATACCGGTACCAATACCAATACCGAAACTCAGTTTTGGTATCGGATACCGGTATCCAAAAAACTTTTCCTTCGGTACCGGTACGTACCGGTATTGAAACGGTTTTTCCTAAAAAAAACATGTTTTTTTACAAAAACAAAAATTAATAGAAAATTTTTAATTTTTTTGGTTTTTGTAAATGAAAAATCGTACTCTAAATGCCTCCCAGAAGTCTCATAAAAATAAAAAAATTCTTTGGGCACCCACATCGTGGATTAAGTAAAAATTTCCAAAAAAAAATCATACTTCAAACGCTATGCGGGAGCAGAAGAAAATTATTGATTTTCACCAAATTTTTTTGAAATCATTTAGACTCTCAATAGAAACTTTCCGCACCCCTTAGTATGGTTAAGTCTTTTGGAGATTTTTATTTAATCCGTGATGTGGGTGCCTAAGGATTTTTTTTAATATTTATTGGACTTCGTGGTTCAAAAATTATTAGCAAACCGTGAATTTCAAATTGGTTTCACCTTTAGTTCACGTGTTGAAAAACCCGTTAAACCAGCTTTAAAAGCATGGAAGAGTCAGAAAAATATTTTACAAAGTTTTTTGTCACTCACAAATATTTTTAAAATTAAGCAAAAAAAAACTTACACTCGAAAAAAATTTACACTAAAAAAAAAAAATGTTGTAATATTTTTTTTTTCAAAAATGACTAAAAAAAGTTTTTTTACTCAAAATAAAATATTTAGTTAGAAAACTAACTATCACTTTAAAAGTGCACCGTGGATATTCATGGATTCGGCTAACAAGGAGAGTCTCCCTGGTCTTCATGACATTTGGATACGTTGTTCAGAACGAAAATTAATTTGACACGTATTTTTTTTAGCGGCTCAAACTTATTTTTAGGGGGGGGGGGGGGGGTGGTCGATTTGTATGGAGGAAAATTGACCTTTTTCAGTTCTTTACGATTTGGTATCAAATTAAAGGTAATTAAAATACCTATCTTGAGATGCTAACAACGTGTAAAAAAAGTGAATTTTTTTCGACTTATTAACAAAAATGTCCAATAATTTTGGCATTCTACTCAATATGACGAAAAGTTGTGCATGTTTGGACACGATCTTTGCACATGAAGATAGGTTTTCCAAAGACTTTTCATTGGGTATATAACAAGACATAGGTTTATTTGTATAATATATGAGATAAACACAAAAAACTGAAAAATGACCGTATCTTACCCCCTCATTTTCACCCCCTAAATATGAATTTGGGCCAATAAAAAATACGTGTCCCTTTATTGTTTCTACTCTACAAAATAAAACCAATTCCATAAAGATCGGCGGGTGACACCAGGGAGACCTTCCTTGTCAGTCGAATTTAACTCTTCTACTTTTTTTACACATTTTTTTTTACTTTTTTCTTTAACAAATGAAACATTTTTATGTCAGAATAACTTCAAAGTCCTGCACTTTGATCAAGGGGATAAGAAAATTACAGTTTTCTCGGTCCGCCCCCTTTTTTAGGTGTGGTCCGGCAACGTCCCCACCGACCCCCCAAGAAAACGCAATTTTAATTTTTTTTCACATTTTAAAGGCCATTTTAGCAAAAATGCTAAAAATAAGTACGTAAATACGTGTTGAAGTATTAAAATTGAAAAAAAAAATTTAAGTTTTTATGCGTTTTTTATATTTTTAGCATTTTTTTCGATAATACCGGTACGTACCGGTATCGACGTTTCGGTATCGGTAATACCGTAACCGATTCAACTCAAATACCGTAACCGATACCGATACCGAAATAAATAAAAAACGATACCAATACCGATATCGGTACCGTTATTCGTTTCGATTGCCAACCTTGGTTTGTTCTCAATATTTGATGAACTTTCGTCATGTCCACTTGACGCCCTAATTACAAATGTTGTTTTTCAATGTCGCACGGGACATCGAAATATGTGATAAAGCATAGCAAAAACTAACCGTTATTTTTTGAATTGCATAGTTTGTTATGCATTTTTTTTAGCTCTTTGTATCTCCAGAAAGATTTTTTAAAAGCAAAAGTCAATATTTAATGCTTCTCTTTAAGAACTTTTAACAAAACAAAAGGTGCAATAGAAATGTCCCAATGAGAAAAAAATGGCTTGCTCGACTTTACATTCGAATATCTCGAAATGGGTTATGAATAAATGTAAAATTTGTTCACGTTAGTTAAATTTGATTGTTTTCCTATGAAAATATGTTAAAACAAATTCGTTTCAAGAACTTTCGGTTTTTTGGTCTTGGTAGACCTTTTGGTGGAAGTGCCCATATACTTTATGGGGTCCTAGACCAAAAATTTCGATTTGTTTCAAATGGAATGACAAACTTATATGTATCCTCTATCACTAGATTGGTGGGTATAAAAAATGAGTTGGGAGGGTATTAAAAGTTTATTCACCACCAATGACATGCTCTTACTTGCTTGATTTTATTGTTTCCATTATAGCCAATTTTATTTTGAAATTTTAATTACATATTTCACCTAATTAAAACTTGTCAAAAAAAAATATATATTTAAATTTCAATTACATACATACAAATAATATTAAACATTAATTTGTAAAACTTATTTCCAAATCTCTTTGTATGTTTATGTCAGTCAATTATCACAACGAAAGTTAATTAAAATTTTATAAATTAAAACAATTGTACATACAATATTATTTATTTATATGTGTCATTAAAAATATTTATTTAACATTTAATTTAAATGGCGTTTTTTATACATATTCATAATTGGAGATTTAAACAACACAATTATTTTCTTTTTAAAAATATTCAAACGAAATCTAATATCGACTCTTTTTCGGGGGGTCTTATGAAAATCAGATAAGTTGGAAAAGCTAAATTGGAATGTGTCGAATGTATTGACGCACTCCACAATGTAGTTAAAAAAAATTGTAAGCAGAATTAATTTTAAGAAAAAAAAAAAAATCCGCAAAAAAATATTTTTGGTGAAAAAAAAAATTTGGTGAAAAAAAATGTTGGAGAAAAAAAAACATTCTGGTGAAACTTTTTTTTTTTTTTAAAACAATGTTTATTAAAGGTGTCCTTACGACTAAGGTAATTTTTCAAAATCACTTTTTAATACCTGGTAGGGTCCTAAATTGTAGTTTAGTATCTAAAAATTAGTGAGCTAAAATTTAGGGACAATCGGATAAAAATAACTCGTGCCGAAAATGGATTGAAGTTTTTGGACACTCTTATGTAATGAAAAAACCCTTTTTTCTAGTTTTTGGAAAAATATATATGGGGCATTCCATGTGAAATCGGACACTTTGAAAAACTTTTTTTTTAGATTTTCCCAGTTTGTTTACAGTTTTTAGTACCCTTCGAAAACTCCTTCGTGGTAAATTTTCAGATTTTTTTGATGACCCGTTCAAAAGATATCGAATTTTTAAAAATTGGTAGTTTGTTCCTTTACTCAAATTTCTTTTAATCATAAATTCTTCAATAATAGTCCAAATTTCAAATTTTTTTTTTCAAAATTTTTGTTTTTTTACGTATTTTCTAAAAAAAAATTACCAAAAATTTTTAAAAGCGCTCTAGTATGCGATTTTTAAGTTTTAAAATTTAAAACTAATTTTTAAAAATGTTTGTACTCTTCGATTTTTTTGAAATTTTTTTGTGTAAAACTTCTATCAATTCTACAAATTTTTTGCCCAGGAAGATCGTGGGATAACGATGATTACTATTTTTTTAAATTTTTTGAAAAAATTTTATTGTAATTTTCCAATCTTAAAATCATTTCTACTGCTCCAATGGTGCGTCATAGAGGGGTCCTTTATAAGACCGACCCCCATTAATTTTTACGTCTTAACATTTCTTTGGAACAAACTAATACCCTATCTCCAATTTCTAAGGGGGCTCCCACACAAAACGACATTTTTTAAAATTTGTTCCAACCGCTCTAACTGCCCTAATAGTGCCCTTAGAGCAACAAAATGTATGACCGACCTACAATATTTTTTTAGTCCAAACATTTTCTCTGAACACACCTACCCTCTATCTTTAACTGTTAAGGCTTTCCCCATACAATTTTTTTTATTTTTTGAAAATTTGTTTTATTTAATCAGCTTCTACCGGTCCAATGGTGCTTCCGAGAAGGGTCATTAGTGAGACCGACCCCCACTTATTTTTACCCTACAACATTTTTTCAAAATATACCTACGCCCTATCTCCACTCCCTAAGTAGGCTCCCATACAAATAACAGTTGGAGCAAATTTTATAAAAATGAAATTTTGTATGGGAGCCTACTTAGGGAGTGGAGATAGGGCGTAGGTATATTTTGAAAAAATGTTGTAGGGTAAAAATAAGTGGGGGTCGGTCTCACTAATGACCCCTCTCGGAAGCACCATTGGACCGGTAGAAGCTGATTAAATAAAACAAATTTTCAAAAAATAAAAAAAATTGTATGGGGAAAGCCTTAACAGTTAAAGATAGAGGGTAGGTGTGTTCAGAGAAAATGTTTGGACTAAAAAAATATTGTAGGTCGGTCATACATTTTGTTGCTCTAAGGGCACTATTAGGGCAGTTAGAGCGGTTGGAACAAATTTTAAAAAATGTCGTTTTGTGTGGGAGCCCCCTTAGAAATTGGAGATAGGGTATTAGTTTGTTCCAAAGAAATGTTAAGACGTAAAAATTAATGGGGGTCGGTCTTATAAAGGACCCCTCTATGTCGCACCATTGGAGCAGTAGAAATGATTTTAAGATTGGAAAATTACAATAAAATTTTTTCAAAAAATTTTAAAAAATAGTAATCATCGTTATCCCACGATCTTCCTGGGCAAAAAATTTGTAGAATTGATAGAAGTTTTACACAAAAAAATTTCAAAAAAATCGAAGAGTACAAACATTTTCAAAAACGAGTTTTAAATTTTAAAACTTAAAAATCGCATACTACAGCGCTTTTAAGAATTTTTTGGGATTTTTTTTTAGAAAGTACGTAGAAAAACAAAAATTTTGAAAAAAAAAATTTGAAATTTGGACCATTATTGAAGAAGTTATGATTAAAAGAAGTTTGAGTAAAGGAACAAACTACCAATTTTTAAAAATTCGATATCTTTTGAACGGGTCATCAAAAAAATCTGAAAATTTACCACGAAGGAGTTTTCGAAGGGTACTAAAAACTGTAAACAAATTGGGAAAATCTAAAAAAAAAAGTTTTTCAAAGTGTCCGATTTCACATGGAATGCCCCATATATATGATATTTTTGTAAATTTTGTTGTTAAATAATACAAAAATGGTAATTAATTACCTTTCCAAAAAGCTTAAAGAAATTCAAATCGGATAAAAAATAATCATTTTACGGATACATGCCCCAGACCATTGCACGGTTTTTAAAGTCAGAATTTGAAAATTTTCAAAATTTTTAGGCAAAAAAATTTAAAAAAATATTTGTACTTTATTATCTCTTTTGGTAGTCTAGCTTTTTTTTCATTTGGCATGGGTAGTGATATAATTTCCGCGGATTGCAAAGAAAATGTGTTTTTCTATAATAATTTAGCAAATATGGAAAAAAAAATGTATTGTACGATACGAAGTGTAAAACATAAATTGTGTTAATTTTTGGAGAAATCGGGCATCTTTAACCCCTTTTCGTCGAGGTGAAATGGCAAATTTGGGACATTATACATTTCTATAATACAAAATATCTGCATATATCCGATTTCTCAAAAGTTACAGAATTTATGTTTCACATTTCGATCCGTACAATAGATCACAAATTTTCCATAATTTGCTAAATTATTGCAGAAAAACGCATTTTATGTGGAATCCGTGGAAATTTGATCACTACCCGCTCCAAATGAAAAAAAAAGCGTGACTACCATATCTACTATTTTTAATCTTAAATATGTTTTCAATTTGAGCATAAAGTAAAATTTAATTTTTATTAATTTTATGCCTAAAAATTTTGAAAATTTTGTAATGCTGGCTTTGAAAACCATACAATGGTCTGGGGCATGTATGCGTAAAATGCTTATTTTTTATCCGATTTTAATTTTATTAGTCGTTTTGGAAAGGTACTTTAATACCATTTTCATATTATTTCACAAAAAATTTAACAAAAAATATCAAATACCAATATTTTTCCAAAAACTAGAAAAAAGCGTTTTTCGTTCATATAAGAATGTCCCAAAACTTCAATCCATTTCCTAAATATTTGTTATTTTACTCAATATGACGAAAAGTTGTGCATGTTTGGACACGTTCTTTGTACACGAAGATAGGTTTTCCAAAGAGCATTCATATGGTATGCAACAGGGCTAGGTTTATTTGCACAGTAAACAAAAGACTTAAAAATTACCGTTTCTTCCCCCTCATTTTCCCCCATAAATATGAATTTGGTCCGCAAAAAAAATTATTGTATCCGTTCATTTTTCCTGCTCTGCAAAATAAAACCAATTCCATAAAGATCTGCGGGTGACAGCAGGGACGGACCTTGCCAGAAGAGGAGTTAAACAAATTTGAATTTTTAATTTTTTTTAAATTAACCAGAAATTTTGAATTTGGCATACATTTTTATTCATACCGTTTGAACCGCTGAACCGCACTCCAAAAATTACGTAATTAACTGTTTGTAGTTTATTTAAAAAGTTTTACATTTTGTGGTTTTTAAAAGAAAAACCATTTGTTTAATGTTCATTTTTTTCAAATGACTATTTCTGTTCTTTGTTTCAAAAATAACAACATAAAAAATAAAGACTTTCATTAGCATTAAATTTGTAAAGTCATTTATTTTTTTCTTGTAAGTAAAAATAAGTGATTCTCTTTCATTTTTAATGATTTGTGTACGTTATTTTTTTTTTAATTGTTAGCATTTTTAACGCAAAATCATTATACCCTGCACCACACTGTGGTACAGGATATAATGAGTTTGTGCTTATTTTTGTAACTACCCGTAATATTGGTCCTCGAGCCACATTCAAGTGATTCTTATCGACTCAGAATCACTTTTTGAGTCGATTTAGCGATGTCCGTCCGTCCATCCGTCTGTCCGTCCGTTTGTCTATCCATGTAAACACGATACAGGTCGTAATTTTTAACCAATTGACTTGAAATTTGAAACTTAAGCCTCTTTTGCACCAATGACAAAGCGTATAGAAATTGGAAAAAAAATCGGTCCATATTTAGACCTAGCCCCCATACAAAGGTCATCTTTAGTTTTGGATCAAATGACACTAATAACCTTACTATAAGAGGCTTCGCTTCGAAATTCGGCACATAAACGTGTTTTGTCCTCACAAATTACCATACCGAATTTTGAAGGAATCGGATCAGTTCTTCTTGTAGCCCCCATACAAACCACCTTCCCGATTTTCACATAAATCCCTCAAATTACATGAAAATAGAAAATATTTTATTAAAATTTTGTTTGTGTATGTTAAATGCGTACTTTAACAACCTTATCAAATCTGATTACCATCGGACCATTTTTGGACTTAGGCCCCATGTGAAATTTCGCCCGATATTCACTTAAAGCTGTTAATTGGCAACAAATCGAAACCTATTTTACCTAAATTTGAGTTGTGAGTGTTTTTTACACTTATTAAATATTTGACAAAATATAGATCTAATCGGCCCATTTTTAACATGGACCCATTTTTCGGGAAACTCTGGTGTAGGGTATTATATCGTCGGTCTTGACATACTATAATTTTCTTACTTGTTTTCCCCTAATTGTGTGGGTTATTTTTTTGTAGAAAAAAAATTATTTATATCAAGTGACTTTGGCACGATGGGTAGAGTGTCTATCAAGAATGAAGTTGATTGCCGGATTGATTCCCCAAAATTTTATTAACATTTTTATACCCTCCACTCTAGTGATAGAGGGTATATATAAGTTTGTCATTCCGTTTGTAACACCTCGAAATATTGGTCTAGGACCCCATAAAGTATATATATTCATGATCCTCGATCGATTTTAAGACGATCTAGCGATGTCCGTCCGTCCGTCCGTCCGTCCGGCCGTCTGTCCGTCTGTCTGTCTGTCTGTTGAAAACACGCTAACTTTTGAAAGACTTTACAGAGGCTCCTGAAGTTTGGCATATATGTTGAGCATTTACCTGGTCAGGTTGGTATTGCAATCCAGCGAAATCGGTCCAGTGGTTCAAAAGTTATGAGCTAAAGACTGAATTTCGGCAAGGGTTTTTCGTGAATTTATGAGATTGAAAGCATTATAACTTTCGAACATCAATTCTGAGGATCCTCAAGCTTGGCATATATATTTTACGTTCCTCCAGCCTAGTTCGTATTGAATTTCACCCAAATCGGTCCAGTGGTTCAAAAGTTATTAGCAAAACCGTGAATATCAAATTAGCTCCACCTTAAATTCACGTGGTGAAAACCCATTAAACCTGTTTTACAATCATTGGAAAGTCACAAAAATATTTTAAAACGTATTTTTGTCACTCAAAAATATTTTTATACCACAACAAAAAAAAAATACACTCGAAAAAAATGTTACACTCAAAAAAAATTTTACACCAAAAAAAAAAATAGTAATTTTTTGTTTTTAATGTAAAATTCAAAAAAAATTTACACCCAAAAAAAATTTACACTCAAAAAAAATTGTTTTCAAAAGTTACTAAAAAAAATTTTACACTCAAAAAAAATTTTACACTCAAAAAAATTTATTTTTTTTTTTTAATTACTAAAAAAAAATTTTTTTACACGAAATAAAATATTTCTAATCAAAACTGTTATTTTTTCACGTTAGAAAATTTACTATCACTTAAAATGGGCATTGTGGAGGGTATTCATAGATTCGGCAAAGTCGAATTTAACTTTTCTACTTGTTTTAAAATATAATTCAATAGAAAAATTGTAAAAATAAGGTATTTTTTTTAATTTGTTGGTAAAAATAACACAACAATCATTAATTTTTAATGTTACTGGTATTACTGGAATGGTTTTCAAATGTTTTACACTCAAAGAATTATGTCGGTAAATTCCAGTGAATATTCACTTAAAACAAATGAAATTTTATTTAAAAACCATTCCACTGTTTTTTCATTTAAAATAAAAACACATTACAGTCAATTTTAAATGTTAATTTAATGACTAACCATAACATTAAAAAACTAGTGAATATTCAGTTATTTTGTATTGAAAAACAGTAAAACTATAGAAGAAATTTTTTACTGCCGAAATTAAATGTAACAGAAAATTCGTTTTTAATACAGTAAATTATTTTTTTTAAACTACAGAAACAGTAAAAAAATTAAATCCTTTATAAAATAAGTGATTTTTCTTTTAAAATGACTTTACTGATTACTTTTTAAAATAACCTACAAACAGTTAATGACATAATTTTCTTAGTGTATCACTTGTTTTAAATATGTTTTTCATTTCTTTTTTCTTAAAAATATTTTAAGTGCGATATCGCTCAAATGCAATACCAAACTGCTTCCCAGCAGAAATAAATCGAGATTTTGGCGACACAGCATCTGTTTATAGCATACCGTAGCGCATCCGAAGAGCGCTCTTAGGGATGCAGTAAAAGGAAGGGGAAAAAATTTTAATTTTTTTTTTAAGATTTTTTATGTAAAACTTATAATGTGTAATTATTTTTTGATAAAATTTCACACTTGCTTTCCTTTTTTAATATTTTTAACACTTTTTGAATAAAAAAACATGAGTTTTAGACAAAGACACATGATTTGACTGCATCATTATTGCGCATTAATCAGCGCTGCAAAGAGCGCTTCAATCATAGCATCTTTGACCGCTGTTCCCAAAAAAAAATCCCATAAAAAATGTGAAAATGAAAATTTCCGATATTTTTTTGATGTTCACTTCCGATTTTTTTTTTTTTTTCATTTTGTTTCACATAAATAAAGTTTTGTAAAGTAAAACGAATGAATTTTTTTGTTATATTTTTTTAAATTTTAGTTATTTGATTTCAACTTTGAACAGACAAGGAAAAAATTCGAATTTTATTTAAAATTCATAAGGTATTTGAAATAAAATTTTTGTTTAAATAAAATTCTCAAAAACATTTGAATTTTATTATTTCCAAAAATAAAATTCTCAAAAAAAAAAGAATTTTATTTTTGGTTTGAATTTTATTTTTGGTTTAATTTTATTTTACTTTTGGTTTGAATATTTATTTGTTCAAAATATATTTGTTATTATGGAAATACATTTTTTTTTATTAATAAAATTCTGTAAATAATTTTAAATAAATTTTTTTTGAATTTTATTTCTTCTAAGAATTTAAAATAAAATTTTTAAGAATTATATTTAAAATTCTTTCTTGAATTTTTTGAAAAATTCAAAATTGAATTTTATCAATAACGAATTTTAAATTTTATTGTTTTTGCTTGTCTGACTTTAAATGAACCCGTAAACAAACACCAAACTCGATTTCATGTGATTCGGAAAATATCATGTGATTTGAAAAGTTTTGAAAGACATAACAGAGGCCTTTAACACATTTTAAATGATGATAAATAGGCCAACCAAAAAACAGCCAATGCTTATTTGTTATTTCGATGAATAAACCGATTTGGATTAAAAACAAACTCTAATCACGAAAACACAGAAAAACTAAGATCCATTTGTTATAACTTATTTTGAATATTTTTTCATTTATTGGTAAATTTTTTGTTTTTTATCTCATTTTTACAAAAACTAAAAAGATACATGAATTTACAGCATCTTTATTCTGCTTAAATCAGCTCTACAAAGATACATGAATTCACTGCATCTTTAATCTGCTTAAATCAGCGCTAAAAAGATACATGAATTTACAGCATCTTTATTCTGCTTAAATCAGCGCTCTAAAGACACGTGATTTCAGTGCATCTAAAGAGCGCTGTTTCTGTGTATCCAACTAGCGCTCTAAAGTGGGACATCGCCTTAAAGAATCATGCATGAATTCAGCGCAATTGGATGCGCTCCTTTACTCAAGTTCCCCTTCCAAATGCTGCTGAACGTTCAGCAAAATTTCTGCTGGGTTGGAGCAACAGCAAGTAACTATGTTAAGTTTCAGTCATATCTGTTAAAAATTTTTCCCGTTTCGCTATATTTGATATGTTTTAGAACGTACATGGGGCATGTAATGAACCAGATACTTTATGGGTTCCTAGGCCAATATTTCGATAAGTTACAAACTGAAGCACAAACTTATATAAGCATACCCTCTATCACTATGAGGAAGGTATAAAAAAATTGTTTTTTTTTACCCTTTTTACTGCGAATTGTAGAACATCAAATCAAAATATTAGATTTCAAATATTTTGTTGACGCATTAGACGTTTGGCGCATCTATCTGATTGACTTTATCAATTTATTCGCTTATAATTTTAGTTCATACATACATATTTGTTTTTAATTAAAATTCATTTTTTTTTGTAAATAAAATTCCGATATCTAGAATTGTATTATTTGTTTGCACATTGAGCATATTTATTAATTAAAAATTTGCAATACTAATAATAATAATAAAAATAAAATTATTTAGAAATTTGTACAACAAAACAAAATAAAAAAAACTTTAGTAATTAAAAATATAAAAAAATTACACTAATGTTCATACGCATGGAAAAGTGGGTCGAATAAGGATGGGAAGGGAATTGAAGTTTTTTTTTAAATACTCAAAATTTTTTGTAGGCAAAAACAAATGAAAAAAGTATTTAAAACATGTAATTATTCATTTGTTTTAACAAACATAAACATTGATTTATTACTGTTAATAAACCTTTCTTAAATAAATAACATTGAACATTAAAAAATAACTTCACTTTCATTTTTTTTTTGTACCAACAAATTCAAAAAAAAATAACCTACGAAAACATTAAAACAATTTTTCTATTGAATTATATTTAAAAATTGTTTTAAAAAAATTTGGGGAATCTATCCCGCAATCAACTACACTCAAAAAACTATGTCATTAACTGTTTGTAGTTTATTTTAAAAGTTTTATGTTTTGTCGTTTTTAAAGAAAAATCATTTGTTTAATTTTTAGTTTTTTAAAATGACTATTTCTATTGTTTAATTCAAAAATAACAACAAAAAAAATAAAGACTTTCATTAGCATTCAATTACTTAAGTAATTTATTTTTGTTCTGTAAATAAAAATAAGTAATTCTTCTTTAGTATTTAATGATTTGTGTACTTAATTTTTTTTTTTAATTGTTTTCATTTTTAAAGAGAAATCATGAGTTTTTACCTACTTGTGTGGGTTATTTTTTTTTTGTAGAAAAATCGAATTTATTCGTATTAAGGACGTAGTATCGAGGGGGCTCAGTAGGATCAAGAAGGATCGTGGGGATTAGAATTTTAATAAATTTTATTCGTAGTTTTTATATTAAACGTGCACTAAGAAAATTATGTCATTAACTGTTTGTAGGTATTTTAAAAAGTAATCAGTAAAGTTATTCTAAAAGAAAATCATTTCTACTATTTCTGTAGTTTAAAAAAAAATTAATTTAGTGTCTTAAAAATGAACTTTCTGTTACATTCAATTTTGGGAGTAAAAAATTTCTTCTATAGTTCTACTGTTTTTCAATACAAAATAAGTGAATATTCACTAGTTTTTTACGGGTTTGGTTAGTCATTAAATTAACATTAAAAATTGACTGCAACACGTTTTTATTTTAAATGAAAAAACAGTTGAATGGTATTTAAATAAAATTTCATTTGTTTTAAGTGAATATTCACTAAAATTTACCGACATATTTTTTTGAGTGCGACAAATATGGGTCAGGAGATTGGGACGGATATGGAAAGCAAATGGTAGGAGGGTCGAGGGGATGATTGTTTTTATCGATAAATATCCTATTATTTTATCGAAAGTGAAAGATATGTAGCAACGTCCTTACCATATCCACTACTTTTTCTCGCTACACTCAAAAAATTATGTCATTAACTGTTTGTAGTTTATTTAAAAAGTTTTACGTTTAGTCGTTTTTAAAAGAAACAAGTGAGAGTGTTAAATTCGGCTGTGCCGAATCTTTGATACCCTCCAACATGTTAAAATATATTTATAAAAATCAGAGGAGTTTTTTTGGGGAGGCTATGTGGGGGTGGTTGGGGATACCTTCCCCATCACGATAAATGTTAACTAATTTATTTATTATCCTTTTTTAACTTAAGTAATACCATTTACTCATAATTTTTATGATTTTTTTAAATCCACGCCCACAAAAGGGGGCGGGCCAAAAAAAACTTAATTTTGTAGCCCCCGGGGTCTAAGTGCAGGACTTCGAACACCTTCTGACATTAAAAGATTTCATTTGTTTAACAAAAATGCAAAAAAAAACTGTAAAAAATTGCGTTTTTTGGGACTTTTTTTAAGTTCTTTAAGGGGGAACTTTTTTCCTCCTGATCCGATTTTACCCATTTCCGAACTTAACCGGCCTATGACCAAGAGACACATTCGTGCCAATTTTCAGGAGTCTAGCTCTCTTATTTTGGACTGAATCGTGTTTTATACAGACGGACGGACGGACGGACGGACGGACGGACGGACATTCATAGAATGACTTAAAATCGATCATAGATCAATAATATATATACTTTATGGGGTCCCCGACCGATATTTTTATGCGTTACAAACGGAATGACAAAGTGAGTATACCCCCATACTGTGGTTGGAGGGTATAAAAACATTTGTTTGATGTTCAGTTTTTATTAATGACAACTTATGTCCTTTGTTTCAAAAATAACACACTAAAAAATAAAGAGTTTCATTTACATTTAATCTTTAAACTCATTTATTTTTGTTCTGTAAGTAAAAACTACTGATTATTCTTTAAATTTTTAATGATTTGTGTAAGTCATTTTTTTAATTGTTGGTATTTTTTAATGAGATATCATTAGTTTTTACCTACACAAGTAGGTTATTTTTTTGTAGAAACAAAATTCAAAAAATTATTTATAGAAATATAAAAACATATTTGTATCGAGTGACTTTGGCACAATTGGTAGAGTATCTGGCCAGAATGTAGTTGATTGCGGGATCGATTCCCCAAAATTTTATTAAAAATTAAAAAAAATATATTTCAAAAGAAAATTGTAAAAAATAACCTACGAAATCATTAATTTTTAATGTTTTCGTAGGTTATTTTTTTCGAAAAAACGTAATTTTTTAATGTTTAGTGTTATTTATTTTAGAAAATTTTGTCAACAGTAAAAAATAAATGTTAAGGTTTGTTAAAACAAATGAATAATTACTGGGATGGTTTTCAATTGTTTATTCACTGGTTTTAAGTGTGTTTTTCATTTGTTTTTGCCTACAAAATATTTTGAGTGAATAACATGTCTTGCGATACATTTTTTTATTCATTTTGTCATGCTGATTACGAATGTGAAGAAATTTTTTGAATTAGACGAACGGTTTTTGAGATAATGACAACTTAAGTTTGCAAAAATCCGAAAAATGGCGTTTTTATACCCTCCATCTACAGTATGGGGTATGGAGTATACTCACTTTGTCATTCCGTGTGTAACGCATCAAAACATCGTTCTAGGACCCCATAAAGTATTTATATTTATGATCAGTGATCGATTCTAAGACATTCTATCGATGTCCGTCCGTCCGTCTGTCCATCCATCCGTCTGTAGTTAACCCGATGTAGTCCAAAATAGTATGTCTTAAGTTCCTATGCAGGTTCAGTTCGTAAATGAGCAAAGTCGGACTAAAAATTCCATTTTTACATGATTTTTTGTGTTTTTGTTTAACAAATGCAACATTTTTGTAATATAAGAAGTTCAAAGTTCTGCATTTGGACCAGAGAGTTAGAAAATGTCCTATTTTCGGTCCGCTCCTCTTTTATGGGCGTGGAATATATATATATTTTTTTAGTAATGATAAACAGACGAACGGTTTTCAAAATAGTGACATTTGAAATTTGAAAGTATCCCACAAATGCCTTTTTTTATATGTATGTTCAAGAATTTTTTTAAAAATATATTAATAACTAGCTGGCCCGGTCCGCGTTGCTGGCCCAAATATAAGATCAGTGTAATATTTCGTCTCGCTAGGAAAAATGCAATTAATTTCTTGGCTTTGAAAAATTTGTGGGCGTGGTTTTAAAGACCCGATTAGGCAGATAATCATCTTCAAATTATATTTAAGGAACTAAAAAAAAAAAATGTCTTCGATTTTGCGAACTGCATAAATTTAAAACTTCTTTAGTATCATTACGAACGGAAAAAAAAATTACGCATATCCTTCGTTCTTAATGTGATCTATTGTCCGGTCCAGGCGTTCTCAAGTGTTGCATATTTTAAGGATATTGAAAAATGTGGGCTTTGAAGTGGACAATAATGATCAACAAATACTACTAATAGCCAAATCGGCTCTGACGTTATTATATTTTATTAAATTTTTATTTCCGTTTAAACCTAAGTTGGACTATGACTAACATTTAAAAAATAAAGTTTAGTAAAATCGATCCAGCCGTTCTCTGATTTTAAATATATCGAAAAAAGAAGGCAAAAAGTGGGCGTGATTAATTTGTTTTCCGAAAAAACCTAAGACGAACATTTAAAAAATATTATCCAAAAAATATTATCCAAATCGGTCCGTTCTCAAGTGATGCGATTACCTACGAACTACATCTGATTATTATTTATATTTTGTTATTCTATATTTTATTTATCTGTAGAGCTAATTTTATATATATCGACAAAAAAAAGAGTGGGTGGACAACTTTTTTACCGAAAAACCCTTGTTTGAATTTATCCAATTCGGTTCATCCATTTAAAAGTGGGCGCAGAAATGGAAAATTGTCTTTTCGAAAACCCTTAAAAACAAAATTAGACAAATTGACCCAGCCATTCCACGATTTAGAATATATATATCGGGAAAAGTGAGCGTAAAAGTACACAGAAAAAAACTTATTGTTATATTGACCCCCATATTCGTGAATACAAAAAATTTTTCACTGAAAGTGCTCCTATATGGAAATTTGTAATATCAACAAAGGTTTTTAAATTTTGATTGTTGAAAAAAGAATTTTGTTTTTTCAACAAAGAAATACAATAAACACAAACACAATTTGTTGATTTGACAAAAGTAAATTTTTTTTTTCAACAAAGAAATTTAACAAACACAATTTGTTGATCAGACAAATGAAACTTTTCTTTCAACAAAGAAATTTAACAAACACAAACACTACACTCAAAAAAATAAAACTGTAAAGTTAAAAAAATTTTTTTTGTTAACTCGAGTTTACTGGCTTTTTAGCAAATTTTTAGTTAAAATCAGCGTTTTAACTACTTTTTCTAGTTAAGTTCAATTTACGAAAATACTAGTTTTGTACAAATTTTGAATTAATTTTTTTTGTTGACTTTAAAACTGAGTTTACGAATTTTTACTAATTAATTTGCTGATTTTTTGTAACATTTTTGTCAAGTGAAAATTTTTAAACATTTCTTGTGTAGCCTCCTATGCAAATCTCATAAGTCCTACTTAAGCTGAACTTAATGCTGTGAAAAAAAAAAGAAAAAATAAGTGAAGTGTTAGTGTTTAAAACCAATATTTACCAAACTTAAAATTTTTTACAAAAAGTTTAGCTGAATTCAACTAATAAAAAATGTTACGAAATTTTCAGCTGAATTTTTAGTTAAAATTACGTTTTTTTTGCTACATTCATTCTACGAAGAGTTAACTAAATATTTTTTGTTAAATTAACTAGAAATTTAGTAGGTTCAAAATCAGGTGTTTTTTTAGTTAAATTTAACTAAATTTTTTGCTAACTTTACAGTTTTATTTTTTTGAGTGTATTTATTGACATGATGAAAGAATTTTGAAATAAAATTACTTGAATGAGTTTATTGAAAACAAAATCGAAGTTTTGTATTATGGACTAACAGGCGGCCGTTTTTACTAAATGTTTGGTTGATATCATGTTTGGTTGATTTACAATTGATGTTTGTTAATTTAAATTTAACGATTTGATTTTCTGTGTAGGCGAGGGCAATTTTTCTTTCCTTAAAAATCTTTTGCGGACTATCACAAATCGGTCTAACCACAAAACAGGGGTTATCTCGAAAAGGCGATTTGATAAAAAGTTTTATGATGACAGATTCGTGTTAAGGGGATCAAAATACTTTAGCAAATGTATTCTAGAAGTCTGTGCAAAAAAAAAATCGATTTTTGTAGAGTAGTGTAATTGATAAATATTTATGTTATGTTGTATCTATGTGTAATACCCGTCTGTACCATTAACTTTACTTTTTTCACAGTTTTATTCTATGTATTTCCA
Source organism: Pegoplata infirma (assembly GCA_963921195.1). Classification (NCBI taxonomy): domain Eukaryota; kingdom Metazoa; phylum Arthropoda; class Insecta; order Diptera; family Anthomyiidae; genus Pegoplata; species Pegoplata infirma. The sequence continues at coordinate 184,181,247 of OY992538.1, read as the reverse complement.
AAAATATTCAAAAATAAAAATATAATATTCATCAGATTTAATAAAAAAGGCCTACTTGGCAACACATTTCTATTGATATCTCTGGTCTTAATATGTTCACCAACCCGAAATATTTACAGATTGTAGCTAAGATAACAAACATTAACATCCCGAGTAAAAAAATTGATATGACACAATACATAATTTAATATGGGTTCGTGTCTATTTTGATATAATCTTATACGAAAAATGGTTTCATAAGATTTGATCGAATAATATCTAATAATATCAGTTTATATAACTTTATATCGACTTTGATACGAGTTTTGGTCTAATCCAATGATATAAAATTATATCCAATTATATTAAAATTTATGCAATTTTAGAAATCGGATGTTTTTTTTTAGTTTTTAATAAGAAGTTGAAAAATTAAAATAATAAAAATAAGTTGTTCTTTGAAAAAAACTTAGAAAAATTTCAAAAAATGGAGTCATGTTAAATTTTATATAAAACACTTGGAAAATACTTTCAAAAAAATTTGTCCTTGGAAAAAACTTAGAAAAATTTGAAAAATTGGATTTATATAAAATTTTGTATAAAACACTTAGAAAATATTTGCGATAAAAAAATGTTCCTTGAAAAAAACTTAGAAAAAATTTAAAAGATGGAGTCATATAAACTTTTATATAAAACACTTGGAAAATATTCGTGATAAAAAAGTGGTGCTTGGAAAAATCTTAGAAAAATAAAAAAATACGAAGTCATATGAAATTTTATATAAAACACTTTGAAAATATTTGCGATAAAAATATGTTCTTGGAAAACACTTAAAAAAATTAAGAAATAATGGAGGCATATAAAATTTTATATAAAACACTTAGAAATATAAAATGATGCATGGGACCAGAAGTTACAACATATAGTTATGTATGGCGATATCTTAAAAAAATACCACATCAAAATTTAATATATAAATTTATCTTGCAATACATAGTGTCACACATGATCATATATCAAATAATATGACTATATAAAAGTATATAAGATCATATTAAATTATTTTTACTCGGGAAATTACGGTTTTTTCTACGTTCAACAAATTTTTTAAAAACAAATCTAAAAAAACTTTTTTCTGACTCTTTGATAGAACTTACGACGAACTTCGATCAAAACTTAATTGGAGCCAAATCAGATCACTTTAACGAATGGCCCCCTTCTAACCAAGTTTTAGCTACCCGGCTAAAAATAAATGTGTATGTTCATATATGACTATGTATTGATCTTTATATGATCATATATGGCATGTAAGGAAGCATATATGTGCCCATATATGCAAAAATCGATCCCATATATGAGGTCGTATGTAAACTATGTACCATATATGATATCATATATGGAACCATATATGTTGCAAATTTGAATCAGAATTACAAAAAAAAAGTTTTTTACGAATAAAATTATATTTTATTACCATCAATTAACTTATATAAACATAAACATAACTGCAATACCGGTGCATATAAATAATTTAACAACTATTGTCCTACTTGAAAAATATTCTGCTTAAAAAATTACTTTTACATAGAAAAATGTTGGAAAAGGTAAGTTTTCATTAATATATATATAAAGAATTCTAAAATCATGTTTTCTTTTTTTTTTTTTTTCAATTATAAGCGTGGACATTTTATTCCAAAACAAGATGAACTGGAAATTTTCGTATTCAAAGTGTCGAAAAAACAATATTCTTTAGTTCTTTGATGTTGAAGGAAATTAAACTACGCAGCTACGTTAAGCTTTCGCAACATGGTGGAGAGGGCATATGCACCACCATAATGTTATCATTACGATTTCAATATTACAAACTTTTTACAAATCCCTTAATGTCGCCATATCAAATTGGAAATAAAAAGATCGTATAAGCAGTTTTGATACCGAGTTACGAGTTGAAGAAAGCTCTTCTACTTGGAAGAGAGAACATATGCGCCACCATAACGTTATCACTACGATTTCAACACTACAAACTATTTTGAAATCCCTTACTGTCGCAAAAGCAAATTGGAAATGGAAAGAACATGTATGCAGTTTGAAGGTCGAGTTACGAGTTACAGCAACGTTCAGCTCACTCAACTTGGGGGAAAAATCATATGCACCACCATAACGTTATCACTAAGATTTCAACACTACAAACTTTTGACATCCCTTACTGTCGGAAATGAAAAGAACGTATAATCAGTTTTGATGTTGAGTTACGATTTGGAAAGGACAACGTTTTACTAACAATCACAAGAAGACTGTCACCTTACATACATGGCAAATATTGTTGGCATGATGTAAGTATTAATAGTTTATTTATCCCTCTACTTCAAATATCCTAAGAAACATAACCCAGTAAGATAATATAGGTACATACTACTAAATATATTGCTTTTAATAAAAGTTTTAAGTACTCATTTGCTTATTATGAGTAAAAAATTATTTTAGTAGTAGAAAGTTATTTTTTGCTGGAATAAAAAAGAAATGTGGAATTATTTTTAATATTTTTTCACTTGAAATTCCATAAAAAGTATTCGATGGTCTTAAACATCCTATGGTCTTAGCAAAATACACTCTATTAACATGTATGTATCTAAGAAGTCAATATTTAAAGGCACATGGTTGTTTCTTTAAATGATATCAGTGTTATCATTAAAACCCATCAGCACCAAATGCTATTGTTGGTAATACTTAAGGGCCTGCCACAGAGTCAATTCCGTTCCAAAGTGGTTTGAAAGTTTTTCTCTAAAAACGTAAAACAAAATATTTTTTCGGAATAAATCCACTCCTATGCAATTGAATCCCACTTTGATTTTTGAAAGTGATTTCATTCCGAGAAAAAAAATATTTGTTTTGGGTTTTACGAGTAAACCACTTATTACAATTCCGAACGGAATTAAGCCTGTGACATGCCCTTTAATACAATAAAATGTCTAGAAATACCATATTAATATTTTATATCTTTTTTTTATAGATTTTGACTTTAAATATGCTAAAATGAAGTTTATAGCATAACAAAAACGCTAAGTCTGAAGAAACTCTAATTTAACAATAACACAAGAAAACAACAAGGAAATTCTTTCTTTAATAAGCCCTTTGCTCGCTTCTTGATATTTTAAATCCTTTACTATTTTTGTACTATCAAAATGTGTTCTAATAGGTCTATTCGATTACCCAAATTTTTTACTATTTTTTACTACAACTGAAAGTCTTGTTTACTTTTTGTATTAAAAATTTCCAGCTGTAGTAAAATGAGTAAAAAAAAAATAGTAGATTGTAGTAAGGTAATCGAATAGACCTAATATCTATAAGTTAAATTATATATTTTTATATGGTCACCAAAAATGCAAACGGAGTAAGTAAAAAATCAAAATCATCAAACTAAAGGTTTTTATTGAGATATATAAAAAATTCCATAGTGAATAAAAAAAATGTTTTTTTATTTTTAATTATACTTATGTACACCGTTTGCAATTCTGGTGAATATACTAATCTATTACATATAGTTTAAGATGAAAAAAATAATTAAAAATAAGAAAAAGAATGTAAAACAAATTGAAAACAAGATCATATATGATCCAATATATGATCCAATATATGACCCAATATATGATACAATATATGATCACATATATTGGATCATATATGATCGTGTCTTATATAAGCGCCAATTTTGGAATATGTTAATATATGGGACCATATTTGACACTATATATGATACTGTATATGGTCTCATATATGATATCATATATGATAATATACAACATTTTTAGCCGGGTATTAAAAAAGCTTTTAAAAACCGAAATATTTTTATTGAAGGGCGTTACGGTTTAACATTATTAGATTGGATTAAATTCATTAAATTGTGTAGTTTTTTGTTAATTTTTGTCAATTTCTGTTAAAAAATGTGACATTTATGTGGCAACACTGAAAACAGGTAATGCGCCATATATCTAACTAATGCATAAATTATTTTTATTCATTTTTTTTTAATTTTGTATAAAACCTTGTGTATAATTTTTAAATTTATTATAAAAAACTATATATTTCAATTACAACACAGTCCAACACACTTTTGTATTCATTGATCTTACCGACTAGTTCTGAGAGTAGGGAAGAGTAAAATAAAATACCCTGTGTCCTAGTTTTTTTAGATCAATTCGCTGAAACCCTAAGAGACACGGGTATGTTATTTTTGCCCCACTTTCTGAATAGACTGGACTTTTTCTATAGTGCAAACATATTTTTTGTCATTTTCTGTAAAAAATTAAATTGATCTAGAGAAACTGGGAAACAAGAATAATTTATTTAGAACCTACTTTAAGAATTTTGTGGCCTACTCCTAGTCCTGCCAAAAATTTAAATTTGTCGGACAGTGTAATAAAAATAAAATAAAAAAGTTTTTATAAAAATAATTATAAATATTACTAGTTTTTTTTTTCAATAAAACAGTTAACAATAACACATATAATATTTCACATGAATAACTTATTGCCATCCATGATTTCAATAATTAAAATCTAAAAGTTGTTTTTTCATTGTTTTTTTTATCAGCAAACAAAAAAGTAATTCAAAATTCCATTTTATAAATATTTAAATCTATAAAAAAAAACACACAAAACTGAAAAACAAATAAACATTTAAATCAAATACTCAAAGGTGTTAATTTATTCAATTGTATAGATTTTTTATGTAAAATATTTTTAATATAAATAAATAAACATAACAAATCTAAAAAAAAATAAACAAATATTCAAATCAAATCAGTTTTTGTTAACTAAATCAAATTAAAAATTCATTTCGATGGCGTATGAGTGTTATGAATATTAAAAAATAAATCATTCGTACTGAGAACCTTGTTGTTAGTTAACTAAGGCGGATGAGTGTTATGAAAAAGATAAATTAAGGTGATTTAAATTATTAGGTTTTTTTTTTTTTGTACTATCAAAAAATTATTGCATTTAAGTAGATTTAATAAAAAAATCAAGAAAAAAAGTTAAATTCGAGCTTGCAATTTAAACCGGAATCATATACGTTCTGGAAACAAAAATTTCTTAAAAACTTTTAAACCGTTATATAGCACAGTGGTAGATACTGCTTAGTGGGTGTGTTTATCTCCTATACTCTTCGAGATAGAGCCAATTCTAAATATTTACCAATCCGGCTCTTATTCCGATTTATCCGCACTTCCAATTTATGCCAAACTAATTTAATATAAAAACTAGATAGATTTCTGATTAGTGTATTCAAAAAACCGGCCATTTTCAAAAACCGGTTTTCGGTTTATTCGAAAAAACTTATTTTTGAAAAACCGGTTTCCGGTTTCGGTTTTAGCAAAAAAACCGGTTAAACCGGTTTTTTCGGTTTTTATTCTTCAGGTTAAAAATTAATAAAACTTAATTATATTTTTACAAAACAGGCATAACCCAATAAACACAAAATCGATAAGCCATAGCGAAAATAGTATCATCTGTATGACACCGTTTACGTCGCACAATTTCGCTGGAAACTTCGACAGAAAGTAACAACTAAATTTTAGTTCTTTGCAATTGCGAGCGGAAATCCGTTTATTGAATTGTTTAAAGAGCACAATTAATAATAAATTCAGACATCGGAATTTGAAATTCAGATTTCAACAATTTCAAAAGAAGAATTTAAAAAAATGGTTTGCCATAGAACTCCAAGGTAAAAAATATATATTGATTTCAATATTAAACGAAGAGACGGACTTCCGGAACTCGTTGATATATTGATATTTACATACCAACATATCCACAAGCTGATTATGGAAGCACCGCTAAGTTTTGTGAGTGTTTCTAAAAACTGTGTAATGTCAATTCATATTTTTAATCATTATATTATAACTTTTTATAAAAACCGGTTAACCGACACAAAAAAACCGGTTTCTCGAATATTCGAAATTCAAAACTATTCGAAACCGGTCGAGTTTCTAAAAATGAAAAAACCGGTTAACCGGTTTTCGGTTTCGGTTTTGAATACTCTATTTCTGATTTAAAAAAAAAAAAAAAATAAAACCGATTTCTTGTTTTGAAAATCGAATTAAGGGGGTTTAAACAAAAAAAAAACAGCCTTAATTGAAGCAATTTTTTAAACCTATAAAAAAGATAAACTATTTTACTAGTTTTAAAGTTTTGCAACACAAAATTTAGGTCACTATAATTTCTAGGGAGACTCACTTACAGAAGCTTTTTTGAATGGCAAAATCGGCTGCAGTTGTACAGCAAAAACTACTGAACCAATTTTGATGAAATTTTTTTTGAATTGTAGGTTAATAAATTCTCTAGTACTTACCGTATCCATTTTTTGAAAATTATCGATTTTCGTTGAAGGTATGTTAATGTAAGCTCAAAATATTAAAAAACTTACTTTTCTTCTTTGATTAAAAAACATAATTAGGTAAAAATTTCTAAAAAAAATGGCCACGGGAATTTCTAGACAATTTAATAATCTACAAATCAAAAAAAAAAATTCATCAAAATCGGATCCGTAGATTTTGCTGTACAACTGCAGCCGATTTTGTCCTTAAAATAAGGCATTCTATAAGTGAGTTGCAGCCCTGGCATTTAAATTTGACCAAATTTTGTGTTATAATAGTTTTGCAATAATTTATAATTCTAAAAAAACTGAATTCAAAATTATTGTGTGTTTATTTTTTATAGATGTTTAACAACAAGGGGTTTGTTTAAACCCCTCTGTGAAAAAAAACGCACGCCCCCGATGTGCTTTAAGGCAGGTGTAGATGCTCCATCATGAAAGTCGTTTACACCATGCAAAAATTTTCAACATCGCCTTTATTGGCAGCAAAAATTGCAAAAAAAATTTTATTTTTGGAAATTTTATGAAAGGAAATTCGGAATTGGAAATTCTAAAAACGAAAATTTTGATGCCTAATGAAAATTTGATTTTTTAAAAATGTTTCCGATTTTTGAAATATGTAACTTTTGAATGGAAGCTGCTTTAGGAAGTGGAGTAGGAGTGAGTAGGTTTTACTAAAAAATAAAAAATTGAATGGGGACCACCTTAAGGATTTGAGATAGGCCTTAAGGATTTGGGATAAAAAATATATTGAGGCCAGTCATACATTTGATAATTATAGGGGCATCCCTGAGACAGTAAGAGAGAAGGGAGATAATTTCATAAAAATTACATTCTGTATGAGAGCCCCCTTAAGGAGTGGAGATATGGAGTAGATTTACTCAGAAAAAATATTTGAAATCTACCTAGTTTTTAAATGAAATTTGATTAAAATAAATCGGAATAATAATAAGCCGGATCGGTCAAAATTTGAAATTTATTTTTTTTATATAGCTCTACCTCGTAAAGTTAAACCACACCTACTAATCAGATATTTTTGGATATCTAAAACACCCAAACAAGTTTTGGGTGAAAAAAATGTTTAAGTGGAAAAAATGTTGAGTGAAAAAAATTTAAGTAAAACAAGTAAAAAAGTTTTCGCTCAAATGCAATACCAAACTTCTCGGGAGAACTTCTAATAAATGTGTTAAGTTTCAGTCAATTCTGTGCAATATTTTGACCGTGACAGCATTTTCCACAGACAGACAGACGGACGGACAGACGGACAGACGGACAGACGGACAGACGGACAGACGGACAGACGGACAGACGGACAGACGGACAGACGGACAGACGGACATAGCTAGAATGTCTTAAAATCGATCGGGTATCATGAATATATATACTTTATGTGGTCCCAGATCGGTATTTCGATGAGTTACAAACGGAATGACAAACTTATATATACCCTCTATCACTAAGTGGAGGGTATAAAAATGTTGGATGAAAAACTGCCCTGATATTCTCTCATGTAGCAAAACTCAAATTAAGCGAACAAGTTAACTGGTGCTATTGAGGTCCTGGGTTCAAATCCTGGTGTGGCCAACTTTTTTTTTTTTTTATTCTGGTATTTTTTTATACCCTACAACCACAGTATGGGGGTATACCCACTTTGTCATTCCGTGTGTAACACATCGAAATATCGGTCTGGAACCCCACAAAGTATATGGGGCATTCCATGTGAAATCGGACACTTTGAAAAACTTTTTTTTTAGATTTTCCCAATTTGTTTACAGTTTTTAGTACCCTTCGAAAACTCCCTTGTGGTAAATTTTCAGATTTTTTCGATGACCCGTTCAAAAGATATCGAATTTTTAAAAATTGGTAGTTTGTTCCTATACTCAAACTTCTTTTAATCATAACTTCTTCAATAATGGTCCAAATTTCAAATTTTTTTCTTCAAAATTTTTGTTTTTTTATGTACTTTCTAAAAAAAAATCCGAAAAAATTCTTAAAAGCGCTCTAGAATGCGATTTTTAAGTTTCAAAATTTAAATCTCATTTTTGAAAATGTTTGTACTCTTCCATTTTTTTGAAATCTTTTTGTGTAAAACTTCTATCAATTCTACAAATTTTTTGCCCAGGCAGATCGTGAAATAATGATTATTACTATTTTTTAAAATTTTTTGAAAAAATTTTATTGTAATTTTTCAATATTAAAATCATTTCTACTGCTCCAATGGTGCGTCATAGAGGGGTCCTTTATAAGACCGACCCCCATTAATTTTTTTGTCTTAACATTTCTTTGGAACAAACTAATACCCTATCTCCAATTTCTAAGGGGGCTCCCACACAAAACGACATTTTTTAAAATTTGCTCCAACCGCTCTAACTGCCCTAATATTCCCCTTAGAGCAACAAAAGGTATGACCGACCCACAATATTTTTTTATTCCAAACATTTTCTCTGAACACACCTACCCTCTATCTTTAACTGTTAATACGGTCCCCATACAATTTTTTTTTTGTTTTTTGTAAATTTGTTTTATTTAATCAGCTTCTACTGGTCCAATGGTGCGTCCGAGAGGGGTCATTACTGAGACCGACCCCCATTTATTTTTACCCTACAACATTTTTTCAAAACATACCTACTCCCTATCTCCACTCCCTAAGTAGGCTCCCATACAAATAACAGTTGGGGCAAAATTTATAAAAATTTAATTTTGTATGGTAGCCTACATAGGGAGTGGAGATAGGGCGTAGGTATGTTTTAAAAAAATGTTGTAGGGTAAAATTAAATGGGGGTCGGTCTCACTAATGTCCCCTCTTGAACGCACCATTGGACCGGTAGAAGCTGATTAAATAAAACAAATTTACAAAAAAAAAAAAAAAATGTTTGGGGACCGCCTTAACAGTTAAAGATAGAGGGTAGGTGTGTTCAGAGAAAATGTTTGGACTAAAAAAATATTGTGGGTCGGTCATACATCTTGTTGCTCTAAGGGCACTATTAGGGCAGTTAGAGTGGTTGGAACACTTAGAAATTTGAGATAGGGTATTAGTTTGTTCCAAAGAAATGTTAAGACGTAAAAATTAATGGGGGTCGGTCTTATAAAGGACCCCTCTATGACGCACCATTGGAGCAGTAGAAATGATTTTAAGATTGAAAATTTACAATAAAATTTTTTCAAAAAATTTAAAAAAATAGTAATAATCGTTATCCCACGATCTGCCTGGGCAAAAAATTTGCAGAATTGATATAAGTTTTACATAAAAAAATTTCAAAAAAATCGAAGAGTACAAACATTTTCAAAAATGAGATTTAAATTTTAAAACTTAAAAATCGGATACTAGAGCGCTTTTAAGATTTTTTTCGGATTTTTTAGAAAGTACATAAAAAAACAAAAATTTTGAAAAAAAAATTTGAAAGTTGGACCATTATTGAAGAAGTTATGATTAAAAGAAGTTTGAGTAAAGGAACAAACTACCAATTTTTAAAAATTCGATATCTTTTGAACGGGTCATCCAAAAAATCTGAAAATTTACCACGAAGGAGTTTTCGAAGGATACTAAAAACTGTAAACAAATTGGGAAAATCTAAAAAAAAAATTTTTCAAAGTGTCCGATTTCACATGGAATGCCCCATATATAATATTGATCCATGATGGAATCTAATACATTCTAGCGATGTCCGTCCATCCGTCCGTCTGTAGAAATAACGATGCAGTCCAAACCAAAAGAGCTAGACCCCTGAAATTGGGCAATAATATCTCTTATGTTACTGGTAAGGTTAAGTTCGAAGATGGGCAAAATCGGACCATGGGGAAAAAATTCCCCCTTGAAGAACTAAAATGATCCCTAAAAAATACAATATTTTTCCAATTTTTTTTAATTTTTGCTCAACAAATGTAACATTTTTATGCCATATTATGTTCATTGACCTGCGCTTGGACCAAGGGGCTTGGGAAATTCGATTTTTTTTCTGGCCGCCCCCCCCCCCCCCCCCCCCCCCCCTTGGGGCGTGGTTATAGAAATTAATTAAAAATAACGATAAAAATGTATTATTTAAGCATAAATATCTTAAACAAATAATTTGTAAACATATATAGCGTTGGTAAAGGTGTCCCGATTCTGATTTTTAATAATTAAAAAAAAAAATTATGTAAAATCGACTAAATTTGTTTATTTTATGGCATATTTTTTTAATGTTTAAACAATTAAAAAAAAATAATTTAAAAGCAAAAAAAATAAAAAATAAATATGTGATGGCCATCGCCGGGATTCGAACCTGAGCTGCCGGCAATAGTAGCGAAAAACACATCCATCGTACCAGTAAATCAGGGCAATTTGCGAACAAAACAAAATTTTTGTGTTCTTTTCTGAGTGTAAAAAATGCTAATTCGTTTCAGGGCCATGTCAACATTTTTAAAGTATACATTTTAACAATGCACATTTTTTTTGTTCAGAAAAGAAAACACCATTAGAGTTTTAGACATGTCTTAAATAGAGAAATTCTGAAATATTTCTCAGATTTTAAATAATTTTTCAATTTAAACATATTCATAAATAAAACTCAAAATATTCATTTTCGTATCAGAAAATTTTTAGATTAAAAAAAAAATCTTAGGTTAGAGACTTTTTTCATACAAAAAAAAAAAACTATGGTAAACTTCTGATGAATTTTTATTAAAAAATAAAATTTTTTTCTTCTAATTCCCAATGAGAGTAGACTCGAATATGTATTAATATTTTAGTTTGATCAGTAACGATTGCCATTAAATACCCTTTGTTACTTGTAGTATAGGGTTTTTATTTTTGCTAAATAATCTTGACAATGGGATCTGACAAAATCCCGAAACACGTGTAGATTAAGTCTTGCAAAAAATTACCAACATAAATAAATTTAAAACAGAAAAACAATTTTTTTGAAAATTATTCTATGACAAAATCATAGTTTTAATTAGTAAAGGAAATAATGACCTCGAGCTAGAATAAACCTATTATGGTAAACTTAAAAAAAAATAAAACTTAAATTTTATAAAAATGTTTAAAACAAAATATTTAAGAATAGAGAAAAACTATGGCTTTTGTTTCTTTGAACTTTACTAATGCAATTTCTTAGATTTCCAAATATTTCTCATATAGAAAAATTCTCAGGTTTGTAAATATTTTTCTGTGAAAAATTCTAAGAGATTATATCCACTAAAATATTTACAGTTTCTAAGACACATTTTCCATAGAAGAGTTCTCAGAATCTTCGAATCAGAAAGTTTTTTTTTACAAAACAAAACATCTCAGATTCTGATACATTTTTCTCATAATTTTTTCCTAAAAAAATAAAAATTTTTAGAAGCCTCTACAATAGAAAAATTCACAGATAAAAAGATTTTTATGAGATATATCAAGACATTTGTAAAATTATACCAATGGTCATTCGTCCTTATTCGCATGATTGTTCTTATTCGCATGATTGTTTATTTTTTCATTGACAATTCCATTTTTAGTTAAAGAACAAAAGAAAAACTTAAATGCAGCATCAACAAAATAAATAAATACTTACCTACATTTATGTTAAATAAAACTACAATTTAATACTTTAGACCAACCCACGTAATATACTCAAATAGAAGCCAAGTGGAAAATAAACGGAAGCAAATATCAATACAATAAAAATCGACAACACAAAACCTTGAAAAAGAAGATGTAAAGTGAAATAAGGAAACGTAAAGGACAATCATATTTATTTAATAACCCAGCAAAGTTAAATGGCTAAAAGCAGAATGGACTGAGCTCTTGGAAAAAAAATAGTAGAATATAAGGCATTCCACACCAAATGTCCAGCAAAAATAAAACATGTGTACCGTAAACTTCTGAATAGGTTGTATGGATAGCCCTATATGGAACTTAGAAAATTGCCTTTTTGGTTTTTCAATTTTTCAAAAACTGGGCTTAGGAGGCGTTGTCAAATATTGGAAAAATGGTCAAATTTGTGGCGAGTTGCCTTGATTAAATATTTATCACATTAGAACGGAATGCACCACAATCTTAAAATAGTACATTCTTAAATACTTTTGTGTGGGCTATCGATTAAATTTTTTTTTTTTTTTTTTTTTGGAAAATTTTCAGAACCCGTTCTGAAATTTTGCATTTTTTAAAAAAGTCAATTTATCAAAAATCCAGCCACAGTTTTTTTGTTTTGTAATTTTTTTTTAAGTTTAGATGTTTGTCCATCCACATTAGACCACCCAAAAAATGTATGGGATTTGCAAAAGTATTTTTTTGTTCGCTCCACCGGCAGTTTCTGATAGATTGGCCATAAAAAATAATATCTGTGCAAGAACTGGATCTCTCGGTTGCATACAGGCCAGTCGATTTGAACTTTTGACCCCAAAAGTGACCTAAAAGCACTACAAAGCTTTTAAGTGCCATAACTCTTAAAATATGCGTTTCTCCAAAAAATACTATATTAGTTTTATTTTGCAGAATAGGAAAGCAAACATTTCCTTCATACAAATTTTTGGCCTAAGTCTAAGACATCGTGGTGTTTTTGGCGGTTAAAATAAAAATGTATGTGAAGACTTCATTTAAAACGACCCTCGTTAAAATTCGGACGGAGACTCAAATAGTCGGTATCCATTATTTTGTAGAGTAAGATATGTAGTTTTCATAAACCAATTACATTTGGAATTTATATGGGTAATTTCATTACAGAAGAGCCCAAAGCTGACTTTGAAGTTCAGAATTTTCAAATGCTGTATACAAATTTGTGAAATTACTTTATTTTAAACGACCCTCGTTAAAATTTTAGTGGATACAATCGGTTTCCATGATTTTGAAGAGTTAGATGTGTCCCTTTTGGAAAATATTTGGGGAATTCCAGGCCAAATCACTCACTTTTAGACCCGACCCCTTCGATTAATTTTTTTGGATATATTTTAGTACGTATTAAATGCAACTTTCACTCAAATTTTCAGACTTTTATACCAAGTTGGTGTTGAGTAATCAATTTTTTAAAATGGCGTTTTTTTTCAAAAAAAAATAAAAAATTGAAATTTTCCATTAATTTTGACCAGTAAAAAATATAGATATCTTACAATAAGTTGGACGACGTTTTGTTGGTATTAAAATGTAGTTTTAGAAAAAAAATATTTAAAAATTATTCGAATTAATTATCACTTATTTTTTAACGTATAAAATTAAAATCGAATTTTTGAAAAAGACCTTAGATTTTTTTTTTAAGTCTAAAAATTCTACTCTAAATTACACAATTTTTAATCCATAATTCGAGATGTGAGCACAATTAGTTCTATTTTTTTTTTCAAATTTTGAAAATTGCAGTTTTTTTTAGACTGGTGTATTTTATATGGTGCTCCAAAATAATTAAATTGGAAGACATTAACCATAACTTACCCTAGATACATTCATTTGTTGGTAAAAATATGTCTCATAAAAATTTAGGTTTTTTGGACATGGGTAAGGCGCCCCGCATCGTCCTTGAATTTTAAAAAACGGATTACAAGGAAAAATATGATTTTTTTCTGTTTTCTCATTTTTTTGTATTTTAAGTTTATTTTGAATTCAGGTGGTTAAAGAATTTTGATTTGGAGTAAAATGCCTCTCTAATAAGGTACTAAAAACTAAAATCGGTTGAAAATCAGCCAAGTTATTAAAACTTCCCCAGGCATCTTACGTGTGGCAGACCACTTGAATACAATCCGAATCATGAAATTCATTGAAATTTTCTACAGTAATAGTATTTTTTTATTCTTCAAGTTCAAAAGTAATAAGATGCCAAGTGTTTTTCATATAGTATTTGGCTAACATGTTTTCAATTAATGCTAAAAATGCCTGTAATTTTCAACACTTGTCTGAAATCTGCATTTTTAACTCTTCAAAATCATGAAAACCGATTGTAATCCATTAAAATTTTAACGAGGGTCGTTTAAAATAAAGTAATTTTACAAATTTGTATACAGCATTTGGATAATCAAAACTTCAAAGTCAGCTTTGGGCTCTTCTGTAATGAAATTACCCATATAATTTCCAAATGTAATTGGTTTATGAAAACTACATATCTTACTCTACAAAATAATGGATACCGACTATTTGAGTCTCCGTCCAAATTTTAACGAGGGTCGTTTTAAATGAAGTCTTCAGATAAATTTTTATTTTAACCGCCAAAAAAACCACGATGTCTTAGACTTAGGCCAAAAAATTGTATGAAGGAAATGTTTGCTTTCTTATTCTGCAAAATAAAACTTATATAGTATTTTTTGGAAAAACGCATATTTTAAGAGTTATGGCTCTTAAAAGCTTTGTAGTGCTTTTAGGTCACTTTTGGGGTCAAAAGTTAAAATCGACTGGCCTGTATGCAACCGAGAGATCCAGTTCTTGCACAGATATTATTTTTTATGGCCAATCTATCAGAAACTGCCGGTGGAGCGAACAAAAAAATACTTTTGCAAATTTGGGTGGTCTAATCCACATACAAAAATTCAGAAACACGTTCTTTGTTTTTTCGAGAAAATCGCATTTGAATTTTAAATTTCATAACAATTTTGTAATTTGCTTGTATTTTCTTGTTTTAACGTTGCGAATGAGTAATATTAATTGCATAAATATTTTTGATACGCTCTGTTAAACGAAGAAAATACAAGCAAATTACAAAATTTAAAATTCAAATGCGATTTTCTCGAAAAAAAAAACGAAGAACGTGTTTATGAGTTTTTTTGTGTGGATGGACAAACATCTAAACTTCAAAAAAAAAAAAAAAAACAAGTAGAAAAGTTAAATTCGACTTGGCCGAATCTATGAATACCCTCCACAATGCCCTTTTTAAGTGATAGTAAATTTTCTAACGTGAAAAAAATAACATTTTTGGTTAGAAATATTTTATTTTCTGTAAAAAAAACTTTTTTTTATAATTTAAAAAAAAAAAAAATAATTTACTAATTTTTTTTTTGAGTGTAAAATTTTTATTGAGTGTAAAATTTTTTTTGAGTGTATTTTTTTTTTTTGTTTTTGTGTAAAAATATTTTTGTGTGACAAAAAAACCTTGTAAAATATTTTTCTGACTTACAAATGTTTTTAAAACATGTTTAACGGGTTTTCAACACGCGAATTTAAGGTGAAACTAATCTGAAATTTACGGTTTTGCTAATAACTTTTGAACCACTGGACCGATTTGGCTGAAATTTAAAACGAACCGGACCAAAGGATCAGCAAATATATATATATGCTACACTTCAGCACCCTTAGAATTGCCGTTCGAAAGTTACCGTGTGTTTTATCTCGTAAGTTCCAGAGAAACCCTTGCCGAAATTCACTCATTTGCTTATAACTTTTGAACCACTGAACTGATTTCCCTGGATTGCAATACCAGCCTGACCAGGTAAATGTCCAACATATATGTCAAACATCAGGAGCCTCCGAAAAGCCTTTCAAAAGTTAGCGTGTTTTCAACAGACAGACAGACGGACAGACGGACGGACGGACGGACATCGCTAGATCGTCTTAAAATCGATCGAGGATCATGAATATATATATACTTTATGGGGTCCTAGACCAATATTTCGAGGTGTTACAAACGGAATGACAAACTTATATATACCCTCTATCACTAAAATGGAGGGTATAAAAATGAAAAAAAAGTGGCCGGACTTTTGATAAATTGACTTTTTTAAAAATGGAAAATTTCAGAACGGGTTTTGAATATTTTCCAAAAAAAAAAAATTTAATCGATAGCCCTTAGAAAACTATATAAGAATGTAAATTTTTGAGATTGTAGTGCATTCCGTTTTAATGTGATAAATATTTAATCAAGGCAACTCGCCACAAATTTTACCATTTTTCCAATATTTGACCACGGCTCCTAAGCCCAGTATTTGAAAATTTAAAAATTAAAAATTTAGTTCCATATAGGGCTATCCAAACAACCTGTTCAGAAATTTACGGGACACATGTTTTTCTGTAGCAGGACATTTGGTGTGGAATGCATCATATATGAAAAACCAATTACATTATTACAAAACAAACCGACTTTCAAAAACTCTACTGATGATAACACTCTAACTGGAGTGTTTGAAACCGGTAATGGGTACAAAAAAATGTCTATAGCCTTCAGAAATTAAATTTTCTTCTAAATTTTTTAACTTTAACCCCTATAAAGACTAAATATACATTTACACACTAAAAAAAAATAGTTTCCAGTACTCAAACCTCATTTCTGTGGACGTCACAACCACTGTGTGGATCTAATAATCACACAATGGTTGTGTCAATCGATTCTCGGAATATCGAACAACCGTTAGCTACAATCTCTTAAATGAGGTTAAAATATTTGTTATTAGCAGGGAAACCAAAAATATGCTCTAAAAAACACGTTTTATGCGCCTAAAAAATGCCCTAAAAAACGAAAAATATGCTCTAAAAACAATAAAAATATGCTCTTAAAAAAATTATGTTCCCTTTTTTTGCGGTGGTTTTTACAACTTGTTAGAGAATAGACCCTCCAAATACCGTTATATGCGATAGTTAGAGGGTTAAATATGTTCTACAAAAATATTTGCCTTAAAATTTTCTACCAAGTTGCTGAATCTAAAGAAAACATAGTTTGATATTCCGATATGATGCAAGAACAGGCCAAAGGGAAATCAATCGTCAAAATTCCGTAATTGTTGACAAAAAACATCCTTGTTGGATAAAAAATTTAAAAATAAATGTGGTCATAAAAAATTGGAAAAGAATGCTCTAAAAATTGAAAAAAAATGCTCTAAAAATGTACAAATATGCTCTAAAAAGTGAAAAAATGCTCTAAAAATTGAAAATATGCCCTAAAAATATGCTCTTATGCTAAAATATGCTCTTTAAACTAAAATATGCAAAAATATGCTCATAAGGCTAAAATATGCAAAAATATGCTCTAACAAATCGATGCCAGATTTCTTAAAAACTTCTGAAATGGATAAATATCTTACCCATTTATCAACAAGTAGAAAAATTAAATTCGACTTGGCCGAATCTATGAATACCCTCCACAATGCCCTTTTCAAGTTATAGTAAATTTTCTAGAGTGAAAAATTAACACTAATTTCTGAAAAAAAAAAAAATAATTTACTAAATTTTTTTTTGAGTGTAAATTTTTTTTTGAGTGTAAAATTTATTTCGAGTGTATTTCTTTTTTCTTTTAGTGTAAACTAACTAATTTTTTAACTAATTTTTGAAAAAAAAAAAAAAATAATTTACTAAATTTTTTTTTTGAGTGTAAAATTTTTTTTGAGTGTAAAATTTTTTTCGAGTGTATTTTTTTTTTTTTTTAGTGTAAAAATATTTTTGAATGACAAAAATGCGATGTAAAATATTTTTGTGACTTACCAATGTTTTTAAAACATGTTTAACGGGTTTTCAACACGTGAATTTAAGGTGAGGCGAATCTGAAATTTACGGTTTTGCTAACCACTTTACCGATTTGGCTGAAATTTAAAACGAACTGGACCTAAAGAACGACAAATATATATGCCACACTTCAGCATCCTCAGAATTGCCGTTCGAAAGTTACCGTGTGTTTTATCTCGTAAATTCCAAAAAAAAAAAACTTGCCGAAATTCACTCATTTGCTTATAACTTTTGAACCACTGGACCGATTTCGCTGGATTGCAATACCAACCTGACCAGGTATATACCCAACATATATGCCAAACTTCAGGAGCCTCCGTAAAGTTTTTCAAAAGTTAGCGTGTTTTCAACAGACAGACAGACGGACAGACGGACGGACGGACATCGCTAGATCGTCTTAAAATCGATCGAGGATCATGAATATATATACTTTATGGGGTCCTAGACCAATATTTCGAGGTGTTACAAACGGAATGACAAACTTATATATACCCTCTATCACTAGAGTGGAGGGTATAATAAAATGCACAGGAAAAAACATGATACTGCATATTTTTGGTTTCCCTGGTTATTAGTTAAGTGAATGATCGTATAAAATTTAAATCTGACAACCTCTATGTGTCTGAAAAAGCCGAAAAATGGTTGTGGCATTACCAATATGGGTAAGGCAACACCAACGAGGAATACCAATCAACTGAAAGCCAAAACCTCAAAAAAGAGGTTGGAATATTTAAAGCATTTTATAGGAGTGTTCGTAAAAGATTTACGAAACATAAACAATTTTTTGCTGGGTTTCCTTTAGAAATGCTATGATGATGATGCCAATGAAGCCGGTGATGATGGTAATGCTTGATGATAATATTAACCAATGTTGATGATAATGACAACAGTAGTAGTAGTAATGGTATTGATATTTATTGTTATTTGCTATTATTATTGTTATAATAATAATGATAATAATAATATGATTGCCATAAGATGTTTTTGATTGTTTTTCTATTCTTCTTTTTCATTTTCTATCTTTAACCACAATAAATAAATGGCTTGAAACGTGGGATGCTATTTAAACCTATTCCATGGAATAACAATTTTTAAAATTAAATTTATTTTTCAATAACAGAAAATTATTAATAATTCTATTACGTTTTAAGTAAAATTGAAAGTAATAAAAAATTAAAGAGGCAAATAAGATTCTACCACCTATTTGTAGGTGTTTTAAGATACTTTTTGTCATTTATTTCTATGGAAATAAATGTAAGTGATTGAATTTTGTTTGTTTTGTTGTTAAGATGTAGATGATTTTTTGATAGATGATTTACAATTTTTTTTTTTTTTTTATATTTTAGTCGATATTTTAATTGTGGAATAAAAAAGATTTTTATATATGGATTTGAATTGAGAAAAGTGTGAAAGAAAAATTTTATTTTGGTAAAAATTTAAGATATACTGGTTCATTTTTACTACACTCAAAATATTTTGTAGGCAAAAACAAATGAAAAACATATTTAAAACAAGTGATAAAACATTTGAAAACCATCCCAGTAATTATTCATTTGTTTTAACAAACATCAAAATTTATTTTTTACTGTTAATAAAATTTTCTAAAATAAATAACATTAAACATTAAAATATAACGTCACTTTAATTTTTTTTACCAAAAAAATTCAAAAAAAATAACCTACGAAAACATTAAAAATTAATGATTGTTGTGTTATTTTTACCAACCCGAGTAAAAATTTTTATATGATGCAATATATAATGATATGTAGGTTAGGTTAGGTTAGGTTGTAAGTGGCTGCTGACGTTTTACGTCAACACACGTAGACTCTGAGGTCCATTGTGATACCACGGGATCGTAATAGGTTTCCCTACTAGTCCCTGTCGTTAAACCAGTTTGAGCTTCTTATGAAACTCCTTAGATGTTGAATTTTGACATCCGACAAATCTGAAAGATCGTACAGCTCCCTAGATCCCAGTGAAGCAAGTCGCTGACCAGAAAGTGCCGGGCAATGGCAAATAAAGTGTTCGATAGTTTCCAACTCCTCTTCATCCATGCAACTTCGGCAAAAGTCATTCGACGGCACATTTAACCGCTCTGCGTGCTTCCCTATAAGACAGTGTCCGGTAATTATAGAAACCACCGTTGAAATCTCTCCTCTTGGAAGCGATATCAGCTCACTTGTGCGCCCCTGATTAAGAGAAGGCCAAATCAGTCGTGTTGTCTCACACGTCCATCCATTTGCCCATCTTTGATTAGTCTCCGTCGCAGAACAAAGCCGTAGGTTTTGCTTGCAAGTTTCTAGAGGCGTACCAACACATTCCAATTCTGTTGGAACCTGTAAGGTAGTTCCTAGTCTTGCAAGCTCATCGGCTTTGCAATTCCCTGGAATGTCTCTGTGCCCTGGGACCCATATGAGTCGTATGTTAAACTGCTTGGCCATCTCATTTAAAGACGTGCGGCAGTTAAGGGCAGATCTTGTTTTCAGAAACATTGAATCCAGGGACTTGACCGCGGCTTGACTGTCAGTATAGATGTTGACTGCGGTTGCAGACAAGACATTGCAGCTCAACCAGTCAGCCACTTCTTTTATTGCCAGCATCTCTGCCTGGTAAACACTGCAATGATCTGGCAATCTACGAGCCAGGCTCAACCCAAGCTCTTCCGAATAGACTCCAAAGCCCACTTGTTCGTGCAGCCTCGATCCATCTGTGTAAAAATTTATGGTAGCTCCACTACCCGGAGTATCCCCCATCCAAGACTCCCTGGATGGTATCATAGTGGTAAAGTGGCGCTCAAAGAGGCTCAAAGAGGGAGCACAGTCCACATTTTGTGGTATTGTTATCTTTTTCAAGATTGCGCTATGGCCACAATCACTGCTCCTCCATTACAGCGTGCTATTAAGTCGAATTGCCGACGCAGCCGCATACTGCCTACCCAATATGTCCAAGGGTATCAGGTGAAGGAGGATTTCTAATGCAGCCGTAGGTGTAGTACGAAGAGCACCAGTGATGCACATTGACGCCATTCTCTGTACCTTCGTGATAAAGACAAAGTTCGCTTTTGTTTCCAAAGCAGGCCACCAGACAATGATTCCATACAGCAAAATTGGACGCACCACTGCTGTATAGATCCAATGAACGACTTGAGGGCTAAAACCCCATCGTTTTCCAATGGCCCTTTTACAGGAATACAAAGCAATCGTTGCTTTTCTCACCCGTTCCTCAATATTACGCCTGAAATTCAGCTTCCTATCTAGAAATACTCCAAGATACTTGGCTCCATCTGAGAAGGTGATTTCAGTACCGTCCAGAGAAATAGGATCAAAAGCAGGAATCTTATTTTTCCTTGTAAACAAAACAAGCTCTGTTTTACTAGGATTAACTCCTAGGCCACAGTCTCTTGCCCATTTAGACAGATCTTTCAGAGAACCCTGAAGAATGTCCCGCAATGTTGGCAGATGCTTCCCCTTTACCGCTATCGCGACATCGTCAGCATATGCGATAACATGACAACCACGTGCTTCTAGAGATAGTAGCATTGAATTCAGTGCCAGGTTCCAAAGAAGCGGCGAAAGAACACCTCCTTGTGGTGTGCCCCTATTGACAAATCGAGATATGACGGACGCTCCCAATTCAGACGTTATACGTCTATTGGCAAGTAGGTTTTCCACCATTAAAACGATTTCACGCTTTACTCCCAGACCAGACAATGCCAATATTATCGATTCTGGAATGACATTATTAAAAGCCCCCTCAATATCAAGAAAGGCCACCATAGTGTACTCCTTTACCGAAAGCGATCTCTCGATGGTACCAACGAGCTCATGAAGAGCTGTTTCCGTTGATCGTCCCTTGCTGTATGCATGTTGCTTTGTCGAAAGCAACCTCGGGTCAATCACTCTACGCAAATATGAGTCTATCATTCGTTCCATTGTCTTTAACAAAAAAGAAGACAGACTAATTGGTCTGAAATCCTTCGGAGCTGTGTGGGAACTTTTCCCAGCCTTCGGGATAAATACGACTCTGGTATCCCTCCATTTTAAAGGAATATACGACCAGTTGATGCATGCTGTGTATAGATTATACAGCAACGGGGCTATATAGTCCAACACTTGCTGCAACTCAGCCGGGATTATACCATCAGGTCCCGGAGATTTATAGGGCCTGAAGCTTTTTATCGCCCAGATTAATGTTGGCATATTTATTATTTCCGAAGCAATTTCAGATGCTTGGGCGTCAGAACGTTCCAAAGCTTGAAACGGCGTCATGGAATTGCCCGGAAAATGCGTGTTTAAAAGGAGATCCAGCGACTCTCCACTGGAGGAAGACCACACCCCATTAGGATCTTTCAGGTATCCTAGGGTGCAAGGAGAAGAAGCCAGAACCTTGCGCAGCCTGGATGCCTCAGAAACGTCTTCTATGTTTCCACAGAAGTTTTTCCAAGAATCACATTTGGCATTTCTGATCATCTTTTTATAACTCTTAAGTTGCAGCCTGTATGCAGACCAGTCCTCGTCCGCTCTTGAAAATTTAGCCTTATTAAAGAGCTTTCTGCAGGAATCTCTGCTCGTCTGCAACTCATTTGACCACCAAGGCGGCTTTTTTTTCCCTCTAGGCTTTGCAGAAGGGCAAGACGCATCCAGGCACCTATTACAAACATTTGTTATATGGTCAACCAGACAGTCAATTTCCGCTAAACTATGCGGTTCAGATAGGGGTACTTCATCCAAAAGCAAAGAAAAAGTCTCCCTATATTTCACCCAGTTTGTTCTTCTCAGATTTCTAGAGACTGTCTCAACCGGGGCACGCTCCCTGAGTAAAAACTCAATGTACCGATGATCTGAGAAAGAATGCTCTTCCAAAACTCTCCAGTCATCAATTCTATCAGACAATGTATCTGATACAAGTGTTACGTCAAGAACCTCTTGCCGCGTACTTGTAACGAAAGTTGGTTCACTACCCTTGTTACAAATATACAGGTTAGTGCTTAACAAAAACTCCAAAAGTGATTCGCCTCTATCATTTGTGTCTGTACTACCCCATATCGAATGATGTGCATTAGCATCACAGCACACTAGTAACTGGTGTCCCCTAGATTCAGACTCCCGAATCAGACCGCCAACCTTCTCCGGGGGTATTGGCCCCGGATTAGGAAAATACGCAGAGGCGAGCCAAATAGATTTCCCATGAAGCTCTAAGCTAGCCGCTGTAACATCCATATCACTAAAAGTTGATAAAAAGAATATATTTAAGCCATTTTTCGCCAAGATGCAGGCTCTTGGTGAGCCCTCACCTTTGGCAACCATCAACTTAAACCCAGGGGTCTTCAATCCGCAAACCCTGCCACCCCGCACCCAGGGCTCTTGGATAAAAACCAAGTCAACTGCTCCTGTCGTCAGGCGCAGCAATAGTGCAGCTGAGGCTGCCTTACAGTGATGGAGGTTTATTTGTAGGAACCGCAACATCTTGCTTTTTTTCCACCATCCTTTCCACCACCGTGTTATTGGCTTCATCCTCCGTGTTATCATAGAGGTCGCATTCGTCCCCAGATTCGGTTTCGAATAAGCCAGATATGTGTCCCATCTGTTCTGAATCGGAGGCAACAGAACTCTCCGAATTCCTCACTGCATGGGCCTCGTCCTGAATGTCACCCATAGTGGCATCAGCTTTATCCTCCGTGCCATCACAGAGGTCGCATTCGTTGCCAGATTCGGTTACGAAAATGCCAGATGCATCTCCCATCAGCCTAGAATCGGTCAGCTGAATATCAACCTTTTCCAGATTCTCCTCCCCAGCCGACTCTGCCACTGGCTTGTCTGCTTCCAAAATAGGCTTCTGGTCGCCCTTGTAGACATTGACTCTTATATGAAAAAAGCCAAATCTAATAATGCCGTCAGTCCTGGCTAAAAGCGGAAGCGATTC
Source organism: Pegoplata infirma (assembly GCA_963921195.1). Lineage (NCBI taxonomy): Eukaryota > Metazoa > Arthropoda > Insecta > Diptera > Anthomyiidae > Pegoplata > Pegoplata infirma. The sequence goes on along the minus strand of OY992538.1, from coordinate 184,157,609 downwards.
CTCATTAACCAAGACCACTGCTTGACGACGAGCGCCCTCCATCTCACCCAATCTGGCAATTTGCCAATTCTGAGTTGGAAGGTCAGGATTGCAGACTTTTATCATCTTTAGAATCACCGCAGTGTCACTTGTAGCCATTGGGATCCATGCATGAGCTCTGGGTTGCGAGGGGATATCATGTTTTTCCACAACGTCCAGTCTGGCTCCAGGCCATAACTCTCCCACTTGGCTAATGGCAACCTTAAACACGGCTGCGGATCTTTCGTTTCCAAAAGCAACGAGTTTTACTCGCCCCTGATACCAACCTGCGTTGACAGTAGTAGGGAGAAAATCAGGCATACTCTCAAGAAGCCTATAGTAGATTTCATTTAGTTTAGTTTCAACTAAACTCCACTTGTCCCTTGGAATACTACAATCCCCATTTTGCCTGTTTATCACAGCCCTAACGAAGTTACCTTTCACCACTTCACTAAAAGACTGAGTCCAGACGTTGCCGGTCACCTTAGATCTTTTAGGTAAAGGTTTCTCGTCGGGCGAGCGCAACCTTTTACCAGACTTCGATGACGAGGCCGAAACAGCGCTCTGTTTGTCAGATGCGCGCATTGCCGAAAGTTTGTCCTGTTCTTCAATGACTCCTTTCGCCCATGATAGCGACGCCTTCTCACGTTCGGAGAGCTTCGTTCCATCGAGTTGGCTTAGTCTGTTAATTATTTTCAAACAAAGCCTTCTCTGGTTGTGCCTGACCTTTGATGGCTTAAGTTTCTTTTTCTTTTTACCACCAATATTAGGCTGAGCACACCTACCAGAATCAAGGCCGGACTTCAAGGTCGCAACCCTAAGACCAGTGCTAGGACCAGCACCAGTCGGTGAGGCAGAGCCTCGAACTAAATCGGTATCATTTGTGTCCATATTTTCATTTTCCTTGATGTGGTAATGAAAATATCACAAAAATACCTATTACGAACAAACCTATTACGAACAATTTTAGTAATTCAATTTATAGCACGGAGTTAAAATAAAACACGTCCACACTCGTCAACAGTTGAACGATTAATGATATGTAACACAATATATATTTATACGCAATTTGATCCGAATAATGGTGGATGTTTTTGCATTAAAAAAGATCAACTTGTATAAAATATGATTTGATTTCATCCGAGTTTTGACCAGACATTGCTATATATTGGTGGATCTAATTAGATATAATTGCATAAAAACATATAAAATCCTGGTGTTTTTTGGTTTGGGTTGAGATACACCACAGGTCAACGGAACATTCACCAAACATATAATTTTCTAAAACAAAAAATGTTTGGGTACGCTTCGAACCAGATAGGTGATATACATAACCCTAATAAGGAAATGTTTAGGAACATTTTAAAAAGTTTTTTATACTTTGCCTAAAAAACTTAGAAAATTTTTGGTTAATTGGAAACATATAAAGTTTTATATGGAACAGAATAAGCTATATTTAATTTGATGTTAAATTATACAGAAAAACAGATTTTGTATTGACCCTCATATTATTTTATTTAATTATATCAACCGTACACCTTCTAATCCGAATCATGAGTAAATTATATATTACTACATATGACTTCATTAAAAAAATTTAGAAAATATCTCACGGATGTATAATCGTATATAATTTTTTATGTTTGTATCAAGTTATATATTGTAATATATGTTTATTTTTACTCGGGAACAAATTCAAAAAAAAATACCTACGAAAACATTAAAAATGAACGATTTAGTAGGTTATTTTTACAAATTTTCTATTGAATTTTATTTTAAAAATTTTTGGGGAATCGATTCCGAAATCAACTTCATTCTGGCCAGACACTCTACCCATCTTGCCAAAGTCACTTGATACAAACATGTTTGTATATTTCTATAAATAATATTTTGCAAAAAAAAACCAACACAAGTACGTAAAAACAAACGACTTCTCTTTAAAAAATGCCAACAATTTAAAAAAAAAATAAAGTAGACAAATCATTAAAACTTAAAGAATAATCACTTATTTTTACTTACAGAACAAAAATAAATGACTTTAAAAGTCTTTCTTTTTTATGTTGTTATTTTAAAAACAAAGAACAAAAATAGTCATTTAATAAAACTGAACATTGAAGAAATGTTTTTTCTTTTAAAAACAACAAAACGTAAAACTTTTTTAATAAACTACAAACAGTCATAATGACATAATTTTTTGAGTGAAGTAATCATTATTCTCCTTCCTCTCCAAAATCTCAAAAACTTAAATTCTTGCTTATTTTTTCATGGGCTATCAATTAAAATTTTTTGTTTTGGAATGTTTTCAGAATCTATTCTGAAATTTTGAATTTTTTAAAAAAGTCAATTTATAAAAATCCGACCACATTTTTTTATACCCCCAAACTACAGTATGGGGGTATACTAACTTTGGCATTTCGTGTGTAACGCATCAAAATATCGGTCTAGGAGCCAATAAAGTATATATGGGGCATTCCATGTGATATCGGGCACTTTGAAAAAAAAAAAAAAATTTTAGATTTTTCCAATTTGTTACCAGTAAATTTTCAGATTAGAGCAACAAAATATATTGCCGACCCACAATATTTTTTTAGTCCAAACATTTTCTCTGAACACACCTACCCTCTATCTCCAATTGTTAAGGCGGTCCCCATACATTTTTTTTATTTTTTTGTAAATTTGTTTTATTTAATCAGCTCCTACCGGTCCAATGGTGCGTCCGAGAGGGGTCTTTAGTGGGACCGACCCCATTTATTTTTAACCTACAACATTTTTTTAAAATATACCTACGTTCTATCTCCACTCCCTAAATAGGCTCCCATACAAAATTAAATTTTTATAAAATTTGCTCCAACTGTTATTTGTATGTGAGCCTACTTAGGGAGTGGAGATAGGGCGTAGGTATATTTTAAAAAATGTTGTAGGGTAAAAATAAATGGGGGTCGGTCTTACTAATGACCCCTCTCGGACGCACCATTGGACCGGTAGAAGCTGATTAAATACAAATTTACAAAAAATAAAAAAAATGTATGGTGACCCCCTTAACAGTTGAAGATATAGGGTAGGTTTATTAAGAGAAAATGTTTGGATTAAAAAAATATTGTGGGTCGGTCATACATTTTGTTGCTCTAAGGGCACTATTAGGGCAGTTAGAACGGTTGGAGCAAATTTTAAAAAATTGCATTTTGTGTGGGAGTCCCCTTAGAAATTGGAGATAGGGTATTAGTTTGTTCAAAAGAAATGTTAAGACGTAACAATTAATGGGGGTCGGTCTTATAAATGACCCCTCTATGACGCACCATTGGAGCAGTAGAAATGATTTTAAGATAGGAAAATTACAATAAATTTTTTTCAAAAAAATTTAAAAAAATAGTAATAAGCGTTATCCCACGATCCTCCTGGGCAAAAAATTTGTAGAATCGATAGAAGTTTTACAAAAAAAAAAATTCTAAAAATCGAAGAGTACAAACATTTTCAAAAATGAGATTTAAATTTTAAAACTTAAAAATCGCATACTAGAACGCTTTTAGGAATTTTTGGGGTTTTTTTTTCTAAAAAGTACGTAAAAAAACAAAAATTTTTTTTAAAACTTAAAATTCGCATACTAGGGCGCTTTTGAGAATTTTTTGGGATTTTTTTTTAAAAGTAAAAAAACAAAAATTAAAAAAAAAAAATTGAAATTTGGACCATTATTGAAGAAGTTATGAGTAAAAGAAGTTTGAGTGAAGGAACAAGCTACCAATTTTTAAAAATTCGATATCTTTTGAACGGATCATCAAAAAAATCTGAAAATTTACCACGAAGGAGTTTTTGAAGGGTACTAAAAACTGTAAACAAATTGGGAAAATCTAAAAAAAAGTTTTTTAAAGTGTCCGATTTGACATGGAATGCCCTATATATATATTTATGATCAGTGATCGATTCTAAGACATTCTAGCGATGTCCGTCCGTCAGTCCGTATGTCTTATGTTCCTAGGCAGGTTAAGTTCGTAAATAAGCAAAATCGGACCAGGGGAAAAAAGTTCCCCCTTAAAGAACTAAACCAACCTCTGAAAATTACAATTTTTTACAGGATTTTTTGTGTTTTTGTTTAACAAATGCAACATTTTTATGCTACAAGAAGTTCAAAGCCCTGCACTTGGGCCCAGAGAATTACAAAATAACGATTTTTTTGGTCCGCCCCCCACCCCTTTTATGGGCGTGGAATAAACTTTTTTTAAATAATGATAAACTTGTATTTTGTTAGTCCAAAAAGCATAATAATGAATTTTTAAACATATATTATATAGGAAATTTGCCCCCCCACCTAATAACCCCTACCTAGCCTCCCCCCCCCCCAAAAAAAATAAAACGCCCCTGCAATTTTTTTTTTTTTTTTTTGCATGTTGGAGAGTATAAAAGATTCGGAACAGCCGAATTTAACACTCTTACTTGTTTTTTATGGTTTGGATGTTTCTAAAATTTTTAATTTTTTAAAAAAGCTAAATTTTTTTATTATTTTTTTTTAAGTTAAGATGTTTGTCTATCCATAAAAATAAATTCATTAGGGCATTTTTCGTATTTTTCGAGAAAATCGCATTCGAATATTGGATTTCATAAAAATCCTGTAATTCTCTTGTATTTTATTGTGTAAACATCGCGTATGAGTAACAAATAATTGCTAAACCAATAAATTTCGCAAATAATTAAAACTCATACGCCATGTTGACACAATAAGATACACAGGAATTACAGAATTTTTAAAAAATTCAATATTCAAACTCGATTTACTTCAAAAATACGAAAAATGCCCACCGGATTTTTTTTTGTGTGGATGGACAAACATCTAAACTCAAAATAAAATAAAAAAAAAAAATGTGGCCGGATTTAAAAAAATAAAAATTGCAAATAGTTTTTCAACTTTGTGAAAAGTATTATACGAAAAGTGCCCTCCTAATTTTTTTTTGTGTAGATAGACAAACTTTAAAAAATTGGCCGGATTTTTGATAAATTTACTTTTTTTTAAATAAAAATTTAAGGATAGGTTCTGCAAATTTTTTAAAATAATTTTTTCAATCGATAGCCTATAAAAAAATATACAATGAAGTAAATTTTTGAAATTTTGGTGCAATCCATTATAATTTTATAAATAGTTAATCAAGGGAACTCGTCACAAATTTGAAAATTTTTCCAATATTTATCAGGCCTTTTCCAGGTTTTTGAAAAATTTAAAAACCTATAACGCAGTTTATTTCTAAACAATAATTTAAAATATTTTTTTTTTACATTGATTTAAATTCTCTTAAATGTTATTTACGATTTATCTTCCACCAATCTTCTACATTTCTTTATCTTTTTTCTGTTATCTATGTGGTTTTATACAGATTTACATTTTAACAAAAAAAAAAAAAACTGTTAAAATTTATTATGTTTATATTGCACACTAAAATGTTGCACTTTGTAAAACTTTTAAATTTACTAAGGAAATAAATGAGAGAAATAAAACGAAACCCAAAAGAAAACAAATTTATGTAGGCATCAATAAATTAGTGATAATACAGTGGAACAAAAATGTATTTAAACAAGAATAAAAACAAAACTTTTACAAAATAAAATTTTCAGTGAACAAGACTTAAGTTTTATTCATTAAAATCAACAACAATTAAGGTTGAGATTTAAATGAACTTAAATAATAATAATAAAAAGTTGATCCAATGATCAGTTATTTTTATTTAGCGAAATCAATCAACTCGTTGTAGCGAAATCAACCAATGGTTTTTGCGGAATCGAACCCACGACCCCCTGTTTCATAAGTTGCCACGCTACCAACTAACCTACAGGGGCCCCCTGTAATGTGCTTAAAATAATTGCGCTACTAAAAAAGAAAAATATGCACTACATGATCAAAAATATACACGAAAAACGCAAACTGTTGCCCTCAGAAGTTTGGTAATGCATTTTAGTGACATAACCACTTTTGACATTTTTATTTTGTTTTTCAAATAAAGTTTACAATATGGAAGAGTGCAATGATAAGTTTTAAATATGCAAAGAATATGCATTTAAAATCAAAATATGCATATTAATCAAAAACTAAACATTTTCAAAAATAAAAAATGCCTTTTTATGCAAATTTATTCTTTGGAAAATATTTAATTCGTCGTTCGAGACATTAGACAAAAAATTGTGCGTTTACAAGGAAATTATGGCCTTCAAGAGTTGCTACTCACACACACTTAATGACAAAAAAAACCTTCCTCAATATCAGTCCAAATTAGTGTGTCTTCAATGTGAAGAAATGTTTCATTATATTAAAGAAAAGATTTATCAAAAACTTCATTTGTATGATTTGCTAATATAAATGCAATGCTCATATTTCAAAACGATTTTCTGGTTAATTAAATTCATTCTCTCTCATTGAAAATTTGTACAATGATTTCCGTGACATACTGTTAACAAAATCTCAAAGTTTAAATGCACTTTACCAATATTACGACAACAAACTTAAATATTTACTACCACTTATACGTCTACTATTTACTATTCGTAGTTGTTGATGAAAATGTGAAAACTAACAGAAGAAAAGTCGTAATGGAAGCTAATAGTGTCACCACAGTTTACAACTTGTTTCTCAATACACCTACAAATTTAAATACATGTTTTACATACCAAAAATATATTTGCATTGGCGTAGATAGACACTTTTGGAGGAATCTGTGGATTGTTTTGAAGGCAAAATATATTTCAATCGGCGACTTCTGGGACTTTTTCTATAAGAAAAATGTCAGATTCTGAGTCATTTTTCTTATAGAAAAAGTCTCAGATTCTGAGACTTTTCTATAAGAAAAATGTCTCAGAATCTGAGACTTTTTCTAAAAGAAAAATGTCTCAGAATCTGAGACTTTTTCTATAAGAAAAATGTCTCAGAATCTGAGACCTTTTCTATAAGAAAAATGTCTCAGAATCTGAGACTTTTTCTATAAGTAAAATGTCTCAGAATCTGAGACTTTTTCTATAAGAAAAATGTCTCAGAATCTGAGACTTTTTCTATAAGAAAAATGTCTCAGAATCTGAGCCTTTTTCTATAAGAAAAATGTCTCAGAATCTGAGACTTTTTCTATAAGAAAAATGTCTCAGAATCTGAGACTTTTTCTATAAGAAAAATGTCTCAGAATCTAAAACTTTTTCTATAAGAAAAATGTCTCAGAATCTGAGACTTTTTCTATAAGAAAAATGTCTCAGAATCTGAGACTTTTTCTATAAGAAAAATGTCTCAGAATCTGAGACTTTTTCTATAAGAAAAATGTCTCAGAATCTGAGACTTTTTCTATAAGAAAAATGTCTCAGAATCTGAGACTTTTTCTATAAGAAAAATGTCTCAGAATCTGAGACTTTTTCTATAAGAAAAATGCCTCAGAATCTGAGACTTTTTCTATAAGAAAAATGTCTCAGAATCTGAGACTTTTTCTATAAGAAAAATGTCTCAGAATCTGAGACCTTTTCTATAAGAAAAATGTCTCAGAATCTGAGACTTTTTCTATAAGTAAAATGTCTCAGAATCTGAGACTTTTTCTATAAGAAAAATGTCTCAGAATCTGAGACTTTTTCTATAAGAAAAATGTCTCAGAATCTGAGCCTTTTTCTATAAGAAAAATGTCTCAGAATCTGAGACTTTTTCTATAAGAAAAATGTCTCAGAATCTGAGACTTTTTCTATAAGAAAAATGTCTCAGAATCTGAGACTTTTTCTATAAGAAAAATGTCTCAGAATCTGAGACTTTTTCTATAAGAAAAATGTCTCAGAATCTGAGACTTTTTCTATAAGAAAAATGTCTCAGAATCTGAGACTTTTTCTATAAGAAAAATGTCTCAGAATCTGAGACTTTTTCTATAAGAAAAATGTCTCAGAATCTGAGACTTTTTCTATAAGAAAAATGTCTCAGAATCTGAGACTTTTTCTATAAGAAAAATGTCTCAGAATCTGAGACTTTTTCTATAAGAAAAATGTCTCAGAATCTGAGACTTTTTCTATAAGAAAAATGTCTCAGAATCTGAGACTTTTTCTATAAGAAAAATGTCTCAGAATCTGAGACTTTTTCTATAAGAAAAATGTCTCAGAATCTGAGACTTTTTCTATAAGAAAAATGTCTCAGAATCTGAGACTTTTTCTATAAGAAAAATGTCTCAGAATCTGAGACTTTTTCTATAAGAAAAATGTCTCAGAATCTGAGACTTTTTCTATAAGAAAAATGTCTCAGAATCTGAGACTTTTTCTATAAGAAAAATGTCTCAGAATCTGAGACTTTTTCTATAAGAAAAATGTCTCAGAATCTGAGACTTTTTCTATAAGAAAAATGTCTCAGAATCTGAGACTTTTTCTATAAGAAAAATGTCTCAGAATCTGAGACTTTTTCTATAAGAAAAATGTCTCAGAATCTGAGCCTTTTTCTATAAGAAAAATGTCTCAGAATCTGAGACTTTTTCTATAAGAAAAATGTCTCAGAATCTGAGACTTTTTCTATAAGAAAAATGTCTCAGAATCTGAGACTTGCTAAACCAATAAATTGAATTTTAAGAAAAATGTCTCAGAATCTGAGACTTTTTCTATAAGAAAAATGTCTCAGAATCTGAGACTTTTTCTATAAGAAAAATGTCTCAGAATCTGAGACTTTTTCTATAAGAAAAATGTCTCAGAATCTGAGACTTTTTCTATAAGAAAAATGTCTCAGAATCTGAGACTTTTTCTATAAGAAAAATGTCTCAGAATCTGAGACTTTTTCTATAAGAAAAATGTCTCAGAATCTGAGACTTTTTCTATAAGAAAAATGTCTCAGAATCTGAGACTTTTTCTATAAGAAAAATGTCTCAGAATCTGAGACTTTTTCTATAAGAAAAATGTCTCAGAATCTGAGACTTTTTCTATAAGAAAAATGTCTCAGAATCTGAGACTTTTTCTATAAGAAAAATGTCTCAGAATCTGAGACTTTTTCTATAAGAAAAATGTCTCAGAATCTGAGACTTTTTCTATAAGAAAAATGTCTCAGAATCTGAGACTTTTTCTATAAGAAAAATGTCTCAGAATCTGAGACTTTTTCTATAAGAAAAATGTCTCAGAATCTGAGACTTTTTCTATAAGAAAAATGTCTCAGAATCTGAGACTTTTTCTATAAGAAAAATGTCTCAGAATCTGAGACTTTTTCTATAAGAAAAATGTCTCAGAATCTGAGACTTTTTCTATAAGAAAAATGTCTCAGAATCTGAGACTTTTTCTATAAGAAAAATGTCTCAGAATCTGAGACTTTTTCTATAAGAAAAATGTCTCAGAATCTGAGACTTTTTCTATAAGAAAAATGTCTCAGAATCTGAGACTTTTTCTATAAGAAAAATGTCTCAGAATCTGAGACTTTTTCTATAAGAAAAATGTCTCAGAATCTGAGACTTTTTCTATAAGAAAAATGTCTCAGAATCTGAGACCTTTTCTATAAGAAAAATGTCTCAGAATCTGAGACTTTTTCTATAAGAAAAATGGCTAAGAATCTGAGACTTTTTCTATAAGAAAATTGTCTCAGAATCTGAGACTTTTTCATTAGAAAAATGTCTCAGAATCTGAGACTTTTTCTATAAGAAAAATGTCTCAGAATCTGAGACTTTTTCTATAAGGAAAATGTCTCAGAATCTGAGACTTTTTTTATAAGAAAAATGTCTCAGAATCTAAGACTTTTTCTATAAGAAAAATGTCTCAGAATCTGAGACTTTTTCTATAAGAAAAATGTCTCAGAATCTGAGACTTTTTCTATAAGAAAAATGTCTCAGAATCTGAGACTTTTTCTATAAGAAAAATGTCTCAGAATCTGAGACTTTTTCTATAAGAAAAATGTCTCAGAATCTGAGACTTTTTCTATAAGAAAAATGTCTCAGAATCTGAGACTTTTTCTATAAGCAAAATGTCTCAGAATCTGAGACTTTTTCTATAAGAAAAATGTCTCAGAATCTGAGACTTTTTCTATAAGAAAAATGTCTCAGAATCTGAGACTTTTTCTATAAGAAAAATGTCTCAGAATCTGAGACTTTTTCTATAAGAAAAATGTCTCAGAATCTGAGACTTTTTCTATAAGAAAAATGTCTCAGAATCTGAGACTTTTTCTATAAGAAAAATGTCTCAGAATCTGAGACTTTTTCTATAAGAAAAATGTCTCAGAATCTGAGACTTTTTCTATAAGAAAAATGTCTCAGAATCTGAGACTTTTTCTATAAGAAAAATGTCTCAGAATCTGAGACTTTTTCTATAAGAAAAATGTCTCAGAATCTGAGACTTTTTCTATAAGAAAAATGTCTCAGAATCTGAGACTTTTTCTATAAGAAAAATGTCTCAGAATCTGAGACTTTTTCTATAAGAAAAATGTCTCAGAATCTGAGACTTTTTCTATAAGAAAAATGTCTCAGAATCTGAGACTTTTTCTATAAGAAAAATGTCTCAGAATCTGAGACTTTTTCTATAAGAAAAATGTCTCAGAATCTGAGACTTTTTCTATAAGAAAAATGTCTCAGAATCTGACACTTTTTCTATAAGAAAAATGTCTCAGAATCTGAGACTTTTTCTATAAGAAAAATGTCTCAGAATCTGAGACTTTTTCTATAAGAAAAATGTCTAAGAATCTGAGACTTTTTCTATAAGAAAAATGTCTCAGAATCTGAGACTTTTTCTATAAGAAAAATGTCTCAGAATCTGAGACTTTTTCTATAAGAAAAATGTCTCAGAATCTGAGACTTTTTCTATAAGAAAAATGTCTCAGAATCTGAGACTTTTTCTATAAGAAAAATGTCTCAGAATCTGAGACTTTTTCTATAAGAAAAATGTCTCAGAATCTGAGACTTTTTCTATAAGAAAAATGTCTCAGAATCTGAGACTTTTTCTATAAGAAAAATGTCTCAGAATCTGAGACTTTTTCTATAAGAAAAATGTCTCAGAATCTGAGACTTTTTCTATAAGAAAAATGTCTCAGAATCTGAGACTTTTTCTATAAGAAAAATGTCTCAGAATCTGAGACTTTTTCTATAGGAAAAATGTCTCAGAATCTGAGACTTTTTCTATAAGAAAAATGTCTCAGAATCTGATAATTTTTCTTTAGGAAAAATGTCTCAAAATCTGAGACTATTTCCATAGGAAAAACGTCTCAGACTCTGAGACTTTTTCTGTAGAAAAAATGCCTCAGAAGCTGAGACTTTTGATATTGGAAAAATGTCTCAGAATCTAAAATTTTTTCTAAAAAAAATGCCTCAGAATCAGAGATTGTTTTCTATAAATTTGGATACTTTTTTTCTAGGATATATGTCTTAGATTTTCAGAGTTTTTCTATAAATTCTTAGAATCTGAGATTTTTTCTATTATAAAAATATCTCATGATTTGGGAATTTTTATATAAAGAAAAAATGTTTTAGAATTAAAATCAATTTTTTAAACAGTTTATAACTAAAAAATATTTAGTTGCTAAAATTTAGCTAAAAAATTTTAAATTGTCATTTCAGCCATTATTGATAAGTAATTTGTAGTTCTATTTCTATTTTGTTATTGATTTTATTTTTATAGTTAAATAAACATGAAATCAACTGATTTGATTAGAGTGTTCCTAGTAATGTCAATATATATGTATTTTATTTTCTATTTGAGCAACATTTGTTTCATTTTCAAAGTTCTTCGCCATTAAACGAACCGTACTTATATTATGTTTGTTAAGGCACTTGCTGTATTTATTTTAACATTTTTAGATTTGTTGGCACTAAAATCGCTATTTATTTTGAGATAAGCAAACATTATGATGTATCATGTATGTACAGAAACAACAAATTGTATTGTTGGTTCATTTTTAGTTAAAACGATATTATTAAAACGTAGTTGTATTAACAAACAATTTAATTGTATTAATTTTATATTTTTTTTTTTTTGATTAAACAAAAATTTAACAATACAATTAAATTATTTGTAAATATAACAACATTTAATTTAAAAATATGTAAGCCAACAAAACAAACAAATATTTGGTGTGTAGAAAAGTATTCACCATAGAAAATTATTAAAGCAGTGGCCTTATAAAAAATATCAAAACAGTAACACTTATTTTATTATTAAAGTTATAATATTTCAAACTGTTTCTTGATCCTCAGTTATGGTGTTTTGATACATTTGTATCTCGGCTCATCATTTTAGTAGTGTGAATGTAGAGTATTTTAAATTCCGCTTATCCGAATTTGGCCCTCTTGCTTATTTACATCTGTAGTCGTTGTTCTTAGCTTGACAAATCATACTTTGACATTTCAATTACTAAACATTAAACAAAAAAAAATGTTTCATGAATTGTTGCAAAAAGAAATGACAAAAATTATTTAGAACACAATGATATTCTCTTATTATGTTTTTTTTTATTTCTATGTTTATTATGTCAACAAGGAAGTGATAGTTTAAATCAAATGCATAAACTGTGAAATCTTCTTATAAGGGATATTCCATAGGTAGGACAGATAAAAATCAAAATTTACACTAAAAAAAAATTAAGTTTAAAATGGGAATACTAACCAAATAAAAAAAAAACCCACTCTAGTGAATGCGGATATACATATATAAGTTTGTTATTCAGTTTGTAACACCTCGATATATTGGTCTAGAACCTCATAAAGTGTATATATTCATGATCTTTGATCGATTTTAGGTGGATCTAAAGATGTCCGTCTGTCTGTCTGTTCGCCTGTCTGTTGAAATTCATGCATTGGCGATAATACTGGCGATAATATCACAAAAAAAAAATAACACAATAAAGAAATAAGTCAAGAAAATTCAGGGAAAAAAATCAAAATAATTCTGAAATGATAAAAAATATCAGGAAAATTAAAAAAAAGAGAAAACCAAACAATTTGAGAAAATTAAAATTAACAAGTAAGAGTGTTCAATTCGGCTGTGCCGGCTGTGCCGAAACTTTTATACCCTCCAACAAGCAAAAAAAAAAAAAAATTGCTGGAGCGTTTTTTTTTTTTTTTTTGTTGATGAGGTTGACAATGGTCAACCTCATCAACAAAATATATGTTTAAAAATTCATTCTTATGCTTTTTGTACCAAGGTTAGGTTAGGTTAGGTTAGAGGTGGCGGAGTCAAAGACTCCTCACATAAACCGGATGGTCCATAGCGAAACCACAATAATTCCTCAGCGACGCTGATAGAACGCGTTTGTCCTCATCGCGAATTGTACTATTTGCCTTAGGTCAACATTCGAAACGGTTTCCAAGCTCTCGAAGTCATGTCTGCCTAAAATGTGCAGTCGGGTTCTGGCCAAAGCAGGACATTTTCAAAGAATATGTTCGACCGTTTCTTCAGTGTTAGGTTCATCACACCTTCTACAGCTTGCATCAGAAATAAGTCCCATCTTCTTTCTATGATAACCTATTAGGCAGTGCCCGGTGATCACTCCAGTAAGTACACGGCAGTTCCATCTAGTGAGTGAGAGTAAGTATTCTGTTTTTCTTAGATTGTAGCATGCCCACAATCTTCTACTGATCGCACTTGTCGTTAGCTCTCTCCACTTTCTATTAGCCATTGCAGTGTTTTGAATGTCGCGTAGCGATCTAAAGTGCTGGATTGGTGGATCAATATGTACAGAAATACCAATACCATCAGCACCTTGTTTCGCGAGCTCGTCCGCTCTCTCGTTTCCTTGAATACCTATGTGACCTGGTACCCATATTAGTTTCACCTTATTCGTACTCCCTAAACTTTGTAAGTTCTCGAAGCATTCGAAAACTACTTTCGACTTGATGTAAAAGCTTTTGAGAGCTTTTAGAGCAGCTTGGCTGTCAACGTAAATGTTAAATTCTCTGTTTGTCTCATCACCGAACTGTAAAGCCGCCCTGGTTATGGCAACTATTTCGGCCTGGAAAATGCTAGAGTCCAATGGAAGGATAAAAGTCTTCTCTAAATCTCGCAAACTCGTTGAAATACCTGCACCGACTCCCATGGATTGTTTGGAGCCGTCTGTGAATATGTTAATAGCGTTCATTGGGGGGTTTTGCCAGTTTGACCAAAATTCTCGAGTCGGAAATTCTACGTCGTATTTCCGGTCGAAAATAAGTTTGGGCACTCTGTAATCGGTGGCAATATCATTTAAATTGTCCATGTTACTGTGTCCAAAATTGCGTTGCCTGAATAAATTTGACTCTTTGAGACGAAGGCAGGACTTATAAGCCTCCCCCTTAGCAAAGATGTCAATTGGTATCAGGTGCAGTAGCGTGTCAATAGATTCAGCTGATGTTGTTCTCAAAGCGCCTGTGATGCACAAACCCATGAGACGTTGAATTCTCTGAAATTTTAAGTGCGTCGCATTACGCTCCAGTGCGTTATACCAGACCATAACACCATACAGTAAGATTGGTCTTACTACAGAAGTATAAATCCAGTAAGTGATCCTTGGTTCCAGTCCCCAAGTTGCGCCAAATATTTTCTTGCATGCGTAAAAGGCGTTGTATGCCTTCTTGACCCTTTCTTCGGTGTTTTGTTTCCATGACAGTTTACTGTCTAAAATGATTCCTAAAAATTTCGCTTGGTTTGATAACGGAATTCTTACTCCATTTATCTCGACCTTAAACGTCTCTATTTTGTACCTGTTCGTAAAAAGTACCATTTCCGTTTTTTCCGGGTTAACGTTTAGGTCATTATTATTAGCCCATTTCCACGTTTGCCTCAGTGACACTTCCAAAAGTTCCGATACTGTGCCCAAAAACTTTCCACACGACATAATGACAACGTCGTCTGCATACGCTACCACTGTTGTCCCTTCCGATTTCAACTTCTTTAAAATGGGGTCCACTACTAAAAGCCAGAGTAGTGGTGACAAAACACCACCCTGTGGCGTTCCTTTTGACGCGTATCTTGTAACCTTTGCTGGTCCCCATTCTGCTGTCACCTCACGACATAATAGCAGTCGACCAATCCATTTTCTGATACATGGGTTGATCAATGCCGTCTCCATTGCGTTAATTATTGCCTCCATACTGACATTGTTGAAGGCACCTTCAATGTCCAGAAAAGCGGCCAGTGTAAATTCTTTATCATGCAAAGATTTTTCTATAGTGTTAACTACAGAGTGAAGCGCAGTTTCTATAGATTTTCCCTGTTGATAGGCGTGTTGCGAATCAGAGAGGAAGTGAAAACCTAGATTTTCTCTTATGAAAAGGTCTAGAATCCTTTCCAGAGTTTTCAAAATAAAAGATGATAAACTAATCGGTCTGTAGTCTTTTGCCATTACGTGATTCAATTTTCCACTTTTTGGTATGAAAACCGCCTTAGATTTTCTCCATGATTGCGGAACGTACGTTAGTTGAAGACAAGCATTAAAAATGTCCATTAAGTGAGGGATGATCTCATTTGTAGTATGTTGCAACATTGCTGGTAAGATTCCATCCGGTCCAGGCGATTTGTAGGGTTTGAAGGAGCCTATAGCCCATGCCAGACGTTCTCTCGAGAGCAAGTTTAAAGGACAAGTTAACGGTCCTATATGTTGATTTTCTGAAATCGATGTTTCCCTGCAACCTGGAAAGTGCGCCCTTAAGAGTACGTCAACAGTTTCCTCTGCACTTTCGGTCCATGTTCCATCAACTCTTTTTAGCAAAAGTGGGGGGATGGATTTCTTCGTTAAAATTTTTCTCAGTCTGGCAGCATCTGTAGTGTGTTCGATTTTACTACAGAGCTCATTCCAGCTGCTCTTTTTCGATTTCCTAATTAGCTTTTTAAAACTCTTAAGTTCTCTCCTGTAAACTGCCCAGTTATCATCATTGTTGTCTTTCCTTACGTTTTTAAAAAGTTTCTGGATGTTTTTTCTGTGTTGCGAAAGCTCCTTTGACCACCATGGTGGTTGAATCCTTTTCTGTCGATACCTTACTGGACAGGCCTTCTCAAATGACTTGATTAGGATTGAAGTAAGGTTGTCATTTTTCCTATCGATATCAAGTTGATTAGTTAGTCGATTACGTTTCAGTTTTCCTAAATCCGTAATCGCATTCTCCCGAAACATTGCCCAGTTAGCCCTTTCGGGATTTCTGAAAGGTTTATTTATACTTGCGTCCCTAGTTAATGTCCTGAAGCTAATGTATTTATGGTCGGAGAAGGAGGCCCTATTGAGAATTTCCCATTTAAGTACTTCCAGACCACTTTTATTTGAGAAAAGTGTTAAATCTAAAACGTTTCGACTATTAGGCCCTATATATGTTGGTTCAGAACCACTATTCGCTATGTTCAAATTTCTCGAGTTGATATAGAGTAAAAGATCTTGTGTGCATTAGCATCACAACCTATCACTAAGTACTAGAGTTGTCAATTATTCGACTTTCAACTTTGTTCGAATAATTCAAATAATTGTTTTTCCTCGTTCGATCAAACGATTAAAGATCAAAATTTATTCGATTAATCGAAGAGAATAACGAATAAAAAAATTATTTTAAAAAATATTTTTATTAACAAAAAAAATAAACAATTCATATAAAATAACTTAAAATAAAAAATTTAAAATTTTTATTAACGAAAAAATGCATAAAAAACTTAAAAATAAAATATTTAAAAGTTAAAAAAATTTAAAAATTGAATAACTGAGATCACTTTTAATTAACGGATGTCGATTTTAATACTTGTTGAGAAATAATTCAAATACAAATTATTATTTGAAGAATTCAGACAAAATATATCATAAATGATGATAAATGAATTTTTGTCAAATAAGACAATTTAAGTTGTTCTTAAGAAATAATCTTTTAAAAATAAAAGTTGACTCAATTTTTTTGCTTTCAAACGATTCTTTCGCTAATTGTTGAAGTAGGTGATATAGTAAGAAGAGCATACAAAAGTTTATCTAATTTTTCTGTTCTTTTTTCAGATTTTCCCAAATATACCATATCGTCTGATATATCGTTGAAGTCCTTTTTATTTTCTGAATTTTTAATATGTACTTTGAATTGAATTATTTAACTCGCATAAAAGATTATTATTTTCATTACTACTTAATAACTTCCTCTATTTCAATACTTTTATCTGAATTATTGTGATTACTTTCAACATAAAATAATCTGGAGTATAATTCATTTGCATATTATTTTGTTTCGCTTTTTGGAGAATATTTTAAGAAACTTTCATTGCTCGGAAAATTTCCAGAATTTAGAAAAATTATTACCGTATTTAACATTTTTATACGTCTCTCATTGATTCTTATTTTAATACGTTTTAGTAAGTCTGATGCAAAAGAATTATTAATTTTTCCTAATTCTATAATGGATGTGCTATCCAGGGCTATGGCTTCAATATATTTTAACTTTCCTACATTTTGTATAAAATCTTTCAAAATTTATGAGAATAAATTAAATTCTTAGCATTTATTTAATTTTTTAATTAAAAAAAATTGTTCGATTAATCGACATTAATTAATCGATTTATTCGTTATTCGAAAATCGTCATTTTTGAATTATTCGAACAAGAGTTGGGTTTTATTTGATCGATTAATCGAATTATTCTTAATCGACTGACAACTCTACTAAGTACTCACCCGTTTTCTCTCTAATAAATGTTTGCAGATCGGGAGGCGGTGCTTCCCTGTTATGTGCCATGTACGACGATATCAGATGTAGTGTCCTATTCCCCATTTTGTATATTGCGATTGCTAGATCATTTGTACTATATTTTTGTAGAAGAAAAAAGTTTAAAGTTTTTTTAGCCATTATAGCAGCACGTTTTATACCTTTTGTTTGCGAGAAAATTAGATCGTACTCCTGCGTCGAAAGCCCTTGAATTTCGCCAGTGGCATTCACCCAGGGCTCTTGGATGAGTGCCACATCATATGACTCTTCTACAAGAGTCATGAGTAGAGCAGCTGAAGCCGCACTACTGTGATGCATGTTTATTTGCAGCACACGCATCATCTTTGGCATTATTAATGGAATTACCCGTGATGTCTGGCCCATCATGTGGACTCTCCCCATCGAGTTTAATATTCGTGGTGGCAATGGTAAGTAAATCAAGGTCCCTTTCTACCTCGCCATTTTCTAAAACATTTGCGTTTTCGTCTGATGGATTTCTCTTTTTTAGGCGTAAGTATACCACTGACATACCCCAGGCCATCTTTCCAAACCTCGGATAGAGTATATCTTCCGCTTCCTTATTTATTTGAAGGATATACGTGAAACCCTTTACCTTTTCGGTTTGCTTCAAGACCTTGAGTACACGCCAATCACTTGTTGGTATATCCGGATTTTGACGTTGGAGAAGCTTCAAAGTAGAAGATTGTGAGAATAACTCAGGAAATACCACCTTTGCTTTTGGCAGAGTTGGTATGCTGGCCCTTGCCACAATCTTCAGATCAGCACCCTCCCAGAGAGCTTTTAGAGACTCTACCGTCCCTTTTACCCATTCAAGAGAGTACTGATCTGCACACTTTATGAGCTTTACATTTTGAGTCCAGCCAGCACCATCAAAACTGGGCATCGGCTTTTCGGGGTTCGTTTCCATGTGTTCTATTAACTTCTGGATTAGCTCTTTTTGAACTTTTTTCCAGTCTTCCAATATTATTTGCCCTAAGGGGTGTTTTCCGTCTACGAGTGCAACTAGCAAATCATTTTTGACCTCATCAGCCATTGTGCTCATCTTTGGTTGTGGTTCCGTGCACCGTCCCTTTTTAGACGCTTGATCCTCCGCATTTTCATCGGAGGACCTTTGCCTTTTAGAGATTGTGGTACCCATCACCTCCTCCTCGATGGCGTTGGCAAAATTTGGATCAGCAGACTTGTATTTTCCGATTTTTTCTAAGTGTTTCCTGCTCGCTTCTATAAATCTGGCAGCCCATTTTAGATCTTCGACCTCTTTGGGCGAACGCTGAGCTACGTCTATCGAACCTAGACGGTTGGTGAGAGCCAAGGCGGCTTTATATTGGCGCATGTTTTTGCGTCCCCGGTGGCCTGCGGTATTTTCCGTGACTGCAGTGGTCAGTGACTGATCATCACCAGTAGCTGCCGGTAAAACTGCTGCACTTTCCGGTTGGGAGCGCAAAAGTTCTTCCTCAGTCATATCATCAAAATTTAAATTTGTTGGATCCATTTTCTGTAAAGTAAGTTTGTTTATATCTATGAAGCATTTTACATTAATAAAATTCAAAAATCTTAAATTCCCAATTCAAAATTCCAAATCTAGAATTCCAAATCCAGAACTTAAGATCAAAACCTTTAAAATTCAAAATTTCAAAAATTTTAGAGCTCAAAATTTACAGTTCAGAATTCAAAACCCCAAAATCAAAATTCAAAAACTAAAGTTTAGAATTTTAGTATATATATTCGATTAGAGTTTTATTCTAGTTCGAGGCCCAAAAATATTTCTATATATGATATTGTCATAATAGAGTATTTTTAATTTATTGCTTTAAAAAAGTTACTCATCTCATAGTATGTCTGTACTGATCAGTTTCATCCCCACTAAAGGAATCGTCAGCAGACTTTAGAGAATCATCGTTGGTCAATCAAACATCAAACCAGACATAATATTTGATATATTTCACAAGTTATATGAGAAATATTATTATGAAGGTCCGAAATCTGTTTTCCAACAAAAATAACTCTTTTAAAGCAAAAAAATTGTATATACTAAATCACCATCGGTAATTATTAATATATGTGTTGCTGTTATTTTACAATAACAACAGTACCTAACCAAACAATAGTGTTGGTAGGATAAGTCGTACTAAACTTTGTGTTAAATGTTGTTTTTTTATTTTTAGTACCAAAGGGTACATAAAAATAAAATGTATTTATTCGGCCTTTATATATGTATATATATTCGATTAGAGTTTTATTCTAGTTCGAGGCCCAAAAATATTTCTATATATGATATTGTCATAATAGAGTATTTTTAATTTATTGCTTTAAAAAAGTTACTCATCTCATAGTATGTCTGTACTGATCAGTTTCATCCCCACTAAAGGAATCGTCAGCAGACTTTAGAGAATCATCGTTGGTCAATCAAACATCAAACCAGACATAATATTTGATATATTTCACAAGTTATATGAGAAATATTATTATGAAGGTCCGAAATCTGTTTTCCAACAAAAATAACTCTTTTAAAGCAAAAAAATTGTATATACTAAATCACCATCGGTAATTATTAATATATGTGTTGCTGTTATTTTACAATAACAACAGTACCTAACCAAACAATAGTGTTGGTAGGATAAGTCGTACTAAACTTTGTGTTAAATGTTGTTTTTTTATTTTTAGTACCAAAGGGTACATAAAAATAAAATGTATTTATTCGGCCTTTATATATGTATATATATTCGATTAGAGTTTTATTCTAGTTCGAGGCCCAAAAATATTTCTATATATGATATTGTCATAATAGAGTATTTTTAATTTATATATTTTTAATTTATATATATATATACATATATAAAGGCCGAATAAATACATTTTATTTTTATGTACCCTTTGGTACTAAAAATAAAAAAACAACATTTAGAATTTTAGTTTAGAATTCAAGATTACAAACTTAAAATTCAAAACTCAAAACCTGAAATTCAAATTTCGAGATTTAAAACTTAAAATCCAAAATTCAAAATTTTAAAATTTCAAAATTCAAAATTTTAAATTCGGAACTTAAAATCCAAAATTTAAAATTCAAAAATTTTAAATTTAAAATCCAAGATTTAAAATTTAAAATTTCGAATTAAAAATTTAAAATTCAAAACCTAAAATTCAAAATTTAAAATTCAAAATTTAAAATTCAAAATTCAAAATTTAAAACTTAAAATCCTAAATTCAAAATTTAAAATTTAAAACCTAAAATTCAAAATTCAAAATCTAAAATTTAAAATTCAAAATTTAAAATTTAAAATTCAAAATATAAAATTTAAAATTCAAAATTTAAAACTTAAAATCCAAAATTTAAAACTCAAAATTTTAAACTTAAAATTCAAAATTCAAAATTCAAAATTCAAAATTCAAAATTTAAAATTCAAAATTCAAAATTTTAAATTTTAAAATCTTAAATTCAAAACTCAAAACTTAAAATTTAAAATTCAAAATTCCAAATTTAAAACTTAAAATTCAAAATTTAAAATTCAAAATTCAAAATTCAAAATTCAAAATTCAAAATTTAAAATTTAAAATTTAAAACTCAAAATCTAAAATTTAAAATTTAAAATTCAAAATTCAAAATTCAAAATTTAAAATTAAAAATCTAAAACTTAAAATCCAAAATTCAAAATTTCAAATTCAAAATTTAAAACTCAAAAATTTAAAATCCAAAATTCAAAATTTAAAACTTAAAATTCAAAACTTAAAATCTCAAAATCAAAATTCAGAATTTAAAATCTAAAACTAAAAATTTAAAACTCAAAACCTAAAATTCAAAATCTAAAATTTAAAATTCAAAATTTTAAAATTTCAAATTCAAAATTTAAAATTCAAAAATCAAAATTAAAAATTTAAAACTCAAAATTTCAAAAATTTAAAATTCAAAATTTAAAATTTCAAACTTAAAATTTCAAATTCAGAATTCAAAATTTAAAATCCAAAATCTAAAATTCAAAATTTCAAATTCAAAAATTAAAATTAAAAATTTCAAACTCAAAACCTTAAAAATTTAAAATTCAAAACTTAAAATTCAGAATTCAAAACTTCAAATTTAAAATTCAAAATTCAAAACTTCAAATCTAAAATTCAAAATTCTAAACTTTAAAATTCAAAATTTAAAACTTAAAATTCAAAATTCAAAACTTTAAATATAAAACCCAAATTTTAAAATTCAAAACCCAAAACTTAGAATTCAAAATTTTAGATTTAAAATTCAAAATTCAAAACCCAAAACTTTAAATTTAAAATTCAAAATTCAAAATTCAAAATTCAAAATTCAAAATTCAAAATTCAAAATTCAAAATTCAAAATTCAAAATTCAAAATTTAAAATTTAAAATTCAAAATTCATAATTCAAATTTAAAATTTAAAACTTAAAATTCAAAATCCAAAATCCAAAATTCAAAATTTAAAATCCAAAACTCAAAATTTAAAATTCAAAATCTAAAATTTAAAACTTAAAATTTAAAATTCAAAAATCCAAAATTTAAAATTTAAAATTCAAAACTTAAAATTTAAAATTCAAAACCCAAAATTCAAAATTCAAAATTTAAAATTCAAAATTTAAAACTTAAAATTTAAAATTCAAAATTCAAAATTCAAAATTCAAAATTCAAAATTCAAAATTCAAAATTCAAAATTCAAAATTCAAAATTCAAAATTCAAAATTCAAAATTCAAAATTTAAAACTTAAAATTTAAAATCTAAAATTTAAAATTCAAAATTTAAAATTCAAAATTCAAGATTTAAAACTTAAAATACAAAATTTAAAATTTAAAATTCAAAATCCAAAATTCAAAATTCAAAATTTAAAACTCAAAATTCAAAATTCAAAACTAAAAATTCGAAAACCAAAACTCAAAATTCAATTTTAACAACTCAAAAAAAAATTTAAATTATATCCAATGTTTCCCCTTAGTGTAATTGAATTGTAGCGATAAAAAGAAATGCACAACAATGTTGTCGGTTATTTAGAATATGTTACCACCACTATCGTTTCAGTATGCACCTGCTGTGTTTCGTACACAAGTCATTAGCTGAACTAATACGAAAGCAGGTGATTTTTCTCGTTTACTCCTATCAACACGTGAAACCGTATATGTTCAAATTTGTATGCGATATACACAATACAAAAAAAAAACAAATCTATTTCATCGCGCCAAACCAGCCAACGAGATATATAATAAATTAATTATAATACGTATATGTAAAACAACTTACTTATTATAATTTCTTCCGGTGTAATTGTATGCACTGTATTATCACTACAATCTATATTATCACTATACACTGTATTATTACTGCAAAAATTATCAGATTATTTACCACCACTAGCGCTTTAGTATGCACTTGCTGCATTCTTCATGCAAACCTGTTGCTAAACTAAAACGCCAAAAAGATGTTGTCTCGTTTGTTCTCATCAATGCATTGAACCATATGAGCTCATAAATGTATGCGACAAACACAATACATAAATAACCAAAAATAATTCGCCGCGTATAAAAAACCAACGAGTGCTTAAAAAATAATCTAATAATTTTAATATAAAACTTAATAAAACTCACTCAATTTTTGTTATATTTAAAATCGATAACCACAAGATTGTGCAGAATTAAAATTGCAATTTTTTTATGTATAAAAATATATATAAAACTTCAAAAGTCACTCAAAATTTTTAAATATTTTACGGACACAATTTTAACACGACTTGCTTAATAAGTAAAACTTAAGAATTTTTGTACCAAAGAAATACAATATTTATTTTAATATTTTTTTAATCCACGCCCACAAAAAAGGGGGGAGAAAAAAATGTCATTTTATAATTCCTTGGGTCCAAATGCAGGACTTTAAACTTCTTGAAGCATAAAAATGCTGCATTTGTAAAACAAAAACACAAAAAAATCATGTAAAAATCTTGTGTTTTTCAGAGGTTGGTTTAGTTCTTCAAAGGGGAACTTTTTCCTCCTGGTTCGATTTTGCTCATTTACGATCTTAACCTGCATTGGAACATGAAACGTAATCGTGTCAAATTTCGGGAGTCTAGCTCTTTTATTTTGGACTTTTTCGTATTTTTCAAAAAAAATAGCATTTGAATATGGATTTCATAAAATTCTCTTGTATTTTATTGTGCCAACGCACAGTGGGTTCGATGGTACCCAAAATGGCGATTAATTCAGATAAGCTGTAGTTTTAGAATATTATATTTTTTTATTGATGACATAATATAAACACGTAAAAATACACATTTTGGAAAAAAAAAAATTGGAAAAAAAAAATTTTTTTAACCTGTTAGGTGTTTTTTTATTTTTCGGAAAAAAGGGTTATAGTTCACAATTTTTGCTGTAACTTTGGAATGAAAAGCGATAAATTAATAAAAAAAATGGAAATTAAAGTGCACATAATGTGCTCTCAAAGTAATTAAAGAAAGAACGCATAATATGTATTTATATTATTATAATTTTTTTTTTAAATCCAATTTTTGTTTTTCACAAAATCTCATAAATGTACAAATTTATCTGAAAAAAGTGATTTATGGGAATATTATAGTTTTTTATTAAGGAATTATAAAAAATACATAAAAACACAGCATTTTAGAAAAAAAAAATTAACAAAAAAAATTTTTTTTTAATCTTTTAGTCGTTTTTTATGTTTTTGGAAAAAAAAACGAAACCCTTGAACATGTAATAAAGGTACAAAAAACAAATGGAGGAGACGTTTTTTTCGCGTAGGGGGGGGGGGGGGGTTTACCGGGAGACTATGGGGGACACCTTCCCCTCGCGATAAACGTTGCCAAAAAAATAGATGTCAGTTTTTGCACCTAATTAATACAAATTTATCATTATTTCAATTTTTTTTTCTATACACGCCCCCAAAAAGGGGCGGACCGAAAAAATTTGCATTCCTGATCCCCCTTGGTTCAAATTCAGGTCGATGAACTTCATATGGCATTAAAATGTTTCATTTATTGAACAAATATACAAATTAAACTTGTAAAAAAAATATTTTTCTGGGGTAGTTTTAGTTCTTCAGGGGGGAACTTTTTCCCCCCTGATCCGATTTTGCTCGTTCAAGAACTTAACCAGCCTATGATCATTATACATATTTGTGACAAACTTCAGGATTCTAGCTCTTGTTTTATGTACTTTATGGTGTGCTCAACAACAGACGGACGGACGGACACACGGTTAGTCACAGAATGTCTTAGAATCGATCAGTGATCAATAATATACACTTTGTTGGATCCTAGACCCATATTTCGATGCGTTACATATGGAATGACAAAGTGAGTGTAAGCCCATACTGTAGTTGATGGGTATAAACACACATATAATGGATTTGTTTAATAAATGATACCCAGACTTTTTACACAAAAATGGGAATAAAAAAAAAGGGCCGGGCATTGTCCGTACTTTTTTTTCTTTTAAATAAAAGCTGATATCCTATACTTTTTTGAAATCCACAAAACTAAATCCAACTATTACTAACTTAATATGTGTGGCCCATTAAATATGGAAAATATCCCAATTTTGGACCCTTTTTAAAAAAATTATTAAAAAGATTGAGACACAATTTTTATAAACAAAAAAAATTTAAAAATTTAGCTTAATCCCTGGTGTTTATGGTTCCATTATAAAAGATTTTCTTTTAAAACACTTAATACCACTAATAATCGCTTAAATTGTAAAAAATTTCAATTTTTTTACTTTTTTCAAAAACTGCAATAATTTGTTAACTTTGACAGCTCACCGAAAAAAAAGTAAACAACTTAGTTGATTGATTTTGATAACTAGTGTTGCAGAATTTTATCTACTTTTACCCCATACCAAATTTTATAACAAAAACTTCATTTATAAATTTCAATTAATCGCCACTTTGGCATCATTTGAACCCAATGTGCAACGTCGCGTATGAGTAACATTATTTGCATACCAACGAATTTCGTAAATAATGTTACTCATACGCGATGTTGACACAATAAGAATTTCAGAATTATTATGAAATCTAATATTCACATGCGTTTTTTTTAAAATGCGAAAAATGCCCTTCTGAAATTTTTTGTGAGCCCGAGTAAAAATAATTTAATATGATCTTATATACTTTTATATAGTCATATTATTTCATATATGATCATGTATGACACTATGTATTGCGAGATAAATTTATATAATAAATAAAATTTGATTTGCGATTTTTTTAAGATATCGCCATACATAACTATATGTTGTAACATCTGGTCCCATGTATCATTCCAAATTTCTAAGTGTTTTATATAAAATTTTATATGCCTCCATTATTTTTTAATTTTTCTAAGTTTTTTCCAAGCACATGTTTTTATCGCGAACATTTTTAAAGTGTTTTATATAAAATTTTATATGACACCATATTTCTTTATTCTTCTAAGTTTTTTACAAGCACAACTTTTTGATCACGAAAATTTTCTAAGTGTTTTATATAAAATTTTATATGACTCCATTTTTTTAATTTTTTTAAGTTTTTTTCAAAGAAATTTTTTTTATCGCAAATATTTTTTATATAAAATTTTATAAGACTCCACTTTTTAAAATTTTTCTAAGTTTTTCAAAGGACAAATTTTTTATGACCATATATTCTAAGTGTTTTATATAAAATTTAACGTGACTTCATTTTTTTAAATTTTTCTAGGTTTTTTTCAAGAACAACTTATTTTTTTTTATTTTAATTTTTCAACTTTTTATTAAAAACTAAAAAAAATACATAAAATTTATAAAATTGTATAAATTTTAATATAATTGGATATAATTGTATATCATTGGATTAGACCAAAACTCGTATCAAAGTCGATATAAAATTATATAAAGTGATATTATTTGATAATATTCGATCAAATCTAATGAAACCATTTTTCGTATACAATTATATCAAAATAGACACGAACCCATATAAAATTATATATTGCGTCATATCATTTTTTTTACTCGGGAGGATAAAAAAACATCTCAACTTAAAAAATTAAAAAAAGCCCGGATTTTTTAAAAAATTGACTTTTTGAAAACTTGAAAATTTGAGAATCACTATACAAGAATATACATTTTTGAGATTTTGGTGTATTTTGTTTTAAATTCAAAAATATATAATCAGATGCCGACCACTGGTGTTGAGCGACTGAGATGTCTGGTCACCACTATAGAAATCAGATTTTCTTCGTCTGGTACAACGAAGTTTTGTAATCAAAACTTAAACAAAATGGCGTGTTTTGATATAACATCATGTACAACTTTCCAAATTGCTCCCCTCATGCTACCAAATTGAACAACTCTTCACTCACGCCTACGTGTTTGCATTTATTTATTTATAAAAACTATATCAAGCGAATACTTCCAGCTGAAAATAACTCTATTGCAAAAATAAAATAAAATAAAATTGATTTTCATCTTTTGTTTTCAAAAACTGGCCACTTATCAAAATTTCATTTATTTTCATGTTTTACATAATGTTTAACACCATGATAAACATGCAAAACTACATGCCTTTAACAAAAAATTTACTCTACTCTCTCGCACACACACACATCTATAATAAATGGTAAACACAATTACTATTGTTTACAAAATTTAACACAATTTTTAATTATCACACAAAACAACTATAAAATAAAAATAAAAATATATTTACAGTATGGTCAAACAAAATATAGAAAATTTTTTTAAGAGAAAAATTTTGAAATTATAAATAATTGTTACTACACTAAAAACCCTTGTTAAACTACCCGAAAAAGTGCCGTAATTCCATTTTACAAATATTTGATAGTGTTCCTTCCCACCAAAAACTACTGCTTCGCCGTAAGTAGGTTTGTAAGGGAATGTGGAGTTGCCATTCCCTTACAAACCTGCTTACGTATGGCATGCGCGGGTACAAGGGGGGGGAAAAAGGGGAAATTTCCCCCCCCAGACCAAATTTCAAAAAGAAAAAAAAAGGAAAAAAAGAAAAAAAGAAGAAAAAAAAAAAGAAAGAAAAGGAAAGGAAAGGAAAGAAAAAGAAAGAAAAGAAGAAAAAAAGAAAGAAGGAAATTTTCTAAAAAATTTTCCGAAGGAAAAAAATGTCGAAGTCAAAAAATTTTTCATAGAACAAAATCTGAAAATTTTTAAATTTTGTAAGGAAAAAGTGAATTAATCTGAAAATTTTCTGTCAATCTTATTATGAATTTTGGCTTAAACAAATTACTTAGAATATGTTTTTTTGTATAGAAAAATGTTACAGGATCTTAATTTGGTTTATATAAAAAATATTTGTCTTCTACATAGCAATAGGAAAAATATCTTAAAATCTTAAAAATATTGATAGTCGAACATGAGTAAAACTATTTAAAAAACTTTTTTTTCTAACGAATAAACTTTTTCTAAAGAAAAAATTCTCATAATCTGAGACTTTTTTTATGTGAAAAAGGTCTCAAAATTTATTTATAGGAAAAGGTCACAGAAGAATTTTTCTATGGGGAAAAAGTCTCAGAATTTCTGAATTTTAGACTTATTTTAAGGAAAAAGGTCTCAGAATCTGAGTCTTTTTTAGAAAGAAAAAAGTCTCAAAGTCTGAGACTTTTTATTGTTGAAAAATAGTCTCAGAAGTTGAAACTTACTGAATTGTTAGAAGGTCGAAGAATATGAGACTTTTTCTACGGGAAAAAGGTCTTAGAATCTAAGACTTTTTTTATTGGAATAAGGTCTCAGAAAATCAGACTTTTTCTATAGGAAACAGGTCTCAGAATCTATGACCTTTCTATAGGAAAAATGTCTGAGACGTTTTCTATAGGAAAAACATTTCCGAATCTGGGACTTTTTCTTTAGAAAAGGGTCACCGAATTTTAAACTTTTTCTGAAACTTTTTCTTTAGGAAAAAGGTCTGAGAATCTGAGCTTTTTTCTTTAGGAATAAGATCTCAGAATTTGAAACCTTTTCTTTAGGAAAAAGGTCTTAGAATCTGAGACTTTTTCTATAGAAAAATGGTCTCAGAATCTAAAATTTTTTCAGTACGAAACAAATATAATAATCAGAGATCTCTCTATAGGAAAAATGTCTCAATAATGGTTTATAATATGAGAATTTTTCTATAGTAAAGTGTCTCAGAATCTTAGACTTTTGCTGTGGAAAAAATTCTTAGAATCTGAATTAGGAATCGAAAAAGTCTCAGATGCTGACACATTTTCCCTATAAAAAAAATTGTTTACGAAAAATGTCACAAAATCTCATATTTTCTATGTAGGAAGAATTTCTTCTATTAAAAATTCTCAGATTTAGACTCTTCTTATGTATACGAAAAATATACAATTTTCTTTTAAATTTCTTTTAAAAATCTGAAATTTTTTCTTTACGAAAAATGTCTCAGAATCTGAGAAAAGTCTTATATTCTGAGACATTTTCCCTATAAAAAACAATTTTTTTCAAGAAAAATGCCTCAACATCTGATATTTTCTAGGTAGGAAGTATTT
The DNA here is from genome assembly GCA_963921195.1 of Pegoplata infirma. Lineage (NCBI taxonomy): Eukaryota > Metazoa > Arthropoda > Insecta > Diptera > Anthomyiidae > Pegoplata > Pegoplata infirma. The sequence goes on along the minus strand of OY992538.1, from coordinate 184,128,512 downwards.
CATCTATTAAAAAATGCTCTTCTTATGTATACGAAAAATATACAATTTTCATTTAAAACAAATTAAAAAAAATTTATCTAAACGAAATATGATCATGAAAAACAAACCTCCTTCAGCAAAAATTAATAAATATGATGATTTTATAGCTTTCCCATCACTTTTTTGCATAAAAAACGTATCCCTTTTTTTGCTATTCAACAAAGGTGAATTTATGATTTTTTTTTTCCAACTTAAAAAAAATTTCCCCCCCCAAACCCAAAAGCTGTACCCGCCACTGCGTATGGCATGATATTTGGTCGCAATGTCCCACCTTGGAGCATTTCATCCGAGCGCTAATTTCAGCGCAATAAAAATGTAATGAAATCATTTCTTCTTAGAAGCTTACTAGGTGCATTTTTGTAAGCATATTGGATGCTCAGAAATCATTGCTCCAATAAAGCACAAAAATAATGTATTACCATCACTAAAGTCTTCATGCCTGAAAAGTTTGTATGAAGGAAGTGCTCCTTGTAGGCACACAAATAACACTACAGTTTTAATGTCTGACTAGTGTGTAGTCGAAACTTTTGTTTTTAATTTTGCACATGCGTACACGTCTGTTCACAAAAACACAAAATATCAACTGAATTAAAATTTTATTTTTTTATTGCGTCATCCAAATTTTCGTTTTGCTGTTTGATGCTCGTAAGTCGTCGTATAATTCATAATTTTTTCTCTCTGCCTTACGGTAGTGCATACTAGATGCACTACTGTAAGCGAATGTATTTAAAAATGTCTGTTTACATTCGTAATTTACCGAAAAATTTATATTTCTATCTCTGCCTTACAGTAGTGCATCTAGTATGCACTACTGTAAGGCAGAAATATCTATGTGCTGAAGACGAAGCGCTTGTGTATGCCAGAAAAATTATGAGCTGCTTCCACAATCTCGATTATTTTTTGCTGGGTTGTTATTTAACAAAACTTTTTGATTTTAATTTTTTTATTTTTGGCAATGGAATCGATCAGAGTGCAATGGTAAGAAATTTTGAGATTTTTTTTTAATTTCTAGAACGTAGGGAAAAACCTCCTCTTTTCCAAATTTCAAATAGCAATATCTCGAAAACAGTTCGACCGATTTTGAAAATTCTTTGATATTCCTGTTCAGCGCATCAAAATTAATAAGCAAGATGTGTCGCAAGACATTGTTTTTTTATTTTATTTTCTACAAATTTTCAAAAATTCAAAACTTTGACCGCCGGGCACCTTCCAAAAAATTATTGTGGGCAAATTTATACAAATAAATTTTACCGGACACCGTTTTAAAGAAATTTCTTAATACTTTTTGTACAAATTGTAATTAAAAAAAAAAACATTGAAAACTAATATAAATTTTTGTAGTCATAGAGATATTGTAGAGAGAATGTGGAAGAATGTAGGTGTTTGGTAAAAGCAAATAATAGAAAATTGTCAACAGCAGCTTAACACCAATACACACAAAAAACTTACACAGTACCCACATTATGAAAATTATATTACAAAACAATTACACTCAAAATAAAGACTTTGTAAGAAATTCTGCAAAATAAATTTTTTTAAATAATATTGAGAAATTTTAAGCAGTGTTTGACAAAATCAAAAACGTTTGCTTAATTTTAGAAAATCTGTTTTTAAACACATTCTATTAAATTTGTATGTAAAATATTTACAGTTTTTTCCGAATTCAGTGTTCATATTTTATGCTGAATAATAAATTTGCAAATTTTTCCCTAAGTAATTGTTATTTTTTCTAAGTGTACGATAATGAAAAAGCACCTTTAAGTACTTTACTGCTTTACGTCAAAAATATTACCAAATTACGTAAAATTTATTGTTCTACTAAAAAATGTGTGTAATTTTATGCTAATTCTTTGCAATTGTTTCTGCCAATTCGACAGACATTTAATTTTGAGTGTATTAGTTGATGATAAGCAATACCACAAATACCAACAGAACCAACAACAGCATCAGCAATAATAATATTAATATTGCCAATAACGCCAAAACAAAATTGCAGAATAGCAATTGTTTATAAAATACTAAATACATAATAACTGCAATATAAATTCAATTTAGAGAGGAGACTTTAAATGTTGTTCGATGTAGTATTAAAATAAAAAATAACTAAAATAAATATTAAACATCAGTGAAAACTGTTGACCAAATTAATATTTGATATTTGTAAAATTTAGTTTATATTGTGTTTAAATTTACAATATATAAATGAGGGATTCCACACCAACTGTCCCGCTACAAAAAAAAATTTAAATTTTTGAAAAACTTGGCAAAGGAGGCGTGGTTAAATATTGGAAAAATCATCAAATTTGTGTCCAGTTCCCTTGATTAAATATTTATAAAATTATAATGGAATGCACCACAATTTTAAAAGTAAACATTTTTGTATATTTTTTTATAAGCTTTCAAATAAAAATTTTATTTCGAAAAAATTTTAGAACCTGTTTTGAAATTTGAAATTTTTCAAAAAAGTGACCACCAAAAATCCGGCCACATCGTTTTTTTATTTTTTTAACATGTTTAGATGTTTGTCTATCCAGAAAAAAAAATCAGGAGAACATTTTTCGTATTTTTCGATAAAATCGAATATGAATGTTGGATTTCATAAAAATTCTGTAATACTCTTGTATTTTATTGAGTCAACAACGCATATGAGAAATGAATATTTACCAACGAATTTTCATTACTCATACGCGGTGTTGACACAATAAAATACAAGATTATTACAGTAATTTTATGAAATTCTATATTCAAATGCGATTTTCTCGAAAAATTCCCCGCAGATTTTTTTTGTGTGGATAGACACAATGTGGCCGGACTTTCGATAAAGTGACTTAAAAAATGAAAAATATCAAACAAATTCCGAAATTTTATTCAAAATAAAAATTTTTAATCGACGATAGCCCATAAACAAAAAACTAGAATACAATTTTTTAAATTGTGGTGAATTTAATCAAGGGAACTCAACACAAATTTGACAATTTTTCCAATATTTTCCAACTCCTCTTTTGCCCAGTTTTTCAAAATTTTAAAAATACAAAAAAGCAGTTTTCTTAGTTACATACAGGGCTATTCATATCAGGACAAACAGGACAATCCTAAACACAAAAATTGTAAAATTACAAGAAAAACTTGTAACTTTTTTTTGTTTGCTACCTCCTATTTGACAAAAATTCCTAGCAATTTTACAAGTTTTTTACCGACAATTTTGTTATTTTACAAGGTTTTTACCAATAAAATTTTAAATTTACAAATTTTTTGACACAATAAAAATTACAAGGCGGTTTCGTAATTTTACTAGATTTTTTACTACCTCCTATTTTACGAGAATTCCTAGTAATTTTACAAGCTTTTTACCAATAATTTTGTAATTTTACAAGCTTTTTACCGATAAAATTGTAAATTTAAAGTTTTTAGGCGCAATTAAAATTACAATTGTAAAATTACAAAAAAAAAATTGTAAAATTACAAAAAAAAAAAAAAATCGATCCAAGTTTGTTTGTTAAAAAACAAGGAAAACTATCAAATATTTTTAAATTTGGATTACGAGACTTTTCATAGTAATTTTACAAAGTTCTTTTTTTGTGTATATGGGGCATTCCATGTCAAATCGGACACTTTGAAAAATTTTACAGTTTTTAGTACTCTTTGAAAACTCCTTCGTGGTAAATTTTCAGATGTTTTTGAAGACTCGTTCAAAAGATATTGAATTTTTAAAAATTGGTAGTTTGTTCTTTTACTCAAACTTCTTTTACTCATAACTTCTTCAATAATGGTCCAAATTTAAAAAAAAAATTCTAAATTTTTGTTTTTTACGCAATTTAAAAAAAAAAAAAATATGCTGTTTTTAAGTTTTAAAATCTAAATCTCATTTTTGAATTTTTTTTAAATTTTTTTGTGTTAAACTTCAATCGATTCTACAAATTTTTTGCCCAGGAGGATCGTGGGATAACGATTAATACTATTTTTTTTTAATTTTTTGAAAAAAATTTGTTGTAATTTTTCAATCTTAAAATCATTTCTACTGCTGCAATGGTGCCTTATAGATATTTCTTTTATAAGACCGACCCTCGTTAATTTTTACGTCTTAACATTTCTTTGGAACAAACTAATACCCTATCTCCAATTTCTAAGGAGGTTCCCACACAAAACGAAATTTTTTAAAATTTGCTCCAACCGCTCTAACTGCCCTAATAGTGCCCTTAGAGCAACAAAATATATGACCGACCCACAATATTTTTTTAGTCCAAACATTTTCTCTGAACACACCTACCCTCTATCTTTAACTGTTAAGGCGGTCCCCATACAAATTTTTTTATTTTTTGTAAATTTGTTTTATTTAATCAGCTTCTATCGCACACTGTGACGACTAGAACAAGCTACCGGGACAAAATTATTTTTTGACATATTTAAGTTCCGAAGGTCATAAGTGTTTTCAATTTGTATATATTTATCTGACTTGTGCACCCTACGTTCGGTATACCCTCTATATGATAGTGCATGTAGAAGTTAATTATTTTTTTCACATTTTTCATTTCCTACACTCAAAAAAAAAAGTTTGTAAAATGACATAAAATCCCCGTGATTTTACGGGGCAGGTTTTGTAAAATATGTACTAGCAAGAATCCCCGTAAAGTTACGGGGATAATTTGTAAATTGATTTAACAAAAGAAAATGTAAATTTACAATTTTTTTTTGTAAAATATCATCTTCGAGGTGAACATTTTTTTTGTAAATTTGCCAAAAAATTTGGTAAATTTACAAAACAAAAATGTAAACTTACAGAAAAAGGTTGTTATTTTACAAGGAAAAATATAAAATGAAAAAATAAATTGTAGATTAACAAATTATTTGGTTAAACTACTGTTTTTTATGCAAAAAACTTGTATATTTGCAATAAAAAGTGGTAAATTTACAATTTTTATTGTATATGTACCATTTTTCCTTATTTTTTTGCCGTAAAAACAGTAGTTTAACCATAAAATTTGTAAATTTACAATATTGTTTTTGTACTTTCTATTTCATTTTTGTAAAATTACAACTTTTTTCGTAAGTATACAATTTTGTTTTTTAAATTTTCATATTTGTTTTGTAAATTTACAAAAAAATTGGTTTATTTACATATTGGTTTTGTAAATTTAAAGGTTTTTTCCATTGGTGCATCTTATTTTTCCTTCTTCGGCAGCTGGAGTAGCACTTCAACAACCTGAAAAGATTTTTTTTCACTTGAGCACTTTTAACAAACTTTTTAATGTATAACACTGCACTTTTTTATTTTTTTTCGACATTTCGTTTTTCTTAAGTAGAACATATGAGAATTGCGAAGGAGGCTACACAAGAAATTTCTTATATTTTCAGGAAAAATTAGTCAAAAAATAACAATTTTTTTTTTGAATTTTTAATTATTTTCACAAGTATTTTTAAAAAATCGTAAAAAAAAATTTGGATATTGTAGATTGGATGTTAAAGTACCAGTTAAAATAAGAAAAATTTGATTTTTCATAATTGGCAGCTTTCTATTGACATTTTAGGTACCAAATTTAAAAAAAAAATTACCAAAAAAATATGGTAAAATCACCAAAAAAAATGGTAAAAATACAAAAAAAAAACTAGAACAATTATATAGTAGAAACACATAAAAATTGTGGTATTTTACTTAACGCAAATTACCAAAAAAATGGTGTAAAAATTATTTATAAAAAATTATTTTTAACTAAATTTTTTACTCCAAAACGCAAAAACAAAATCTGAACTTAGAAAATTTTTGCGTGTCCTATTGTTGAATAATTAATTTTTTTTTTGTAAAACAACATTAATTCTAGTAATAAAATAAGTTTTGTAAAATTATATTGGAATTTTGTACTTTTCAATACATACATTTCAAACTGAAAACCTTGTAAACGATCTTAAAAAAAAATGTTTGTAATAAAACATTTTTTTGGTAAAAAGACTAAATAACATCAAGTAAAATTATGTTGTACAATTACAGTTTTCTTGTGTAAAAAAACTAAACACCTTGTAATATTTTTTTAATTTGTAAAATAATTCACTTTTTTGTAAATTTACCTAAAAAATTTGTAAAATAAATTTACCAACATATAATAGTAAAATTACAAAGCAAACTGTAGTTTTCGTTTTATTATATATACAACAATTTTTGTAAAAAGACAAAAATATTAGTAAAATAGAATTACAAGACCTTTTACTTGTAAATTTACAAACTTTTTTTTTTTAGTGTAGGGTCATAAATACATCAAACTTGTATATTTCTAAATCGCTTGTGCACCCTACGTTCGGCATACCCTCTATATGGATAGTGCATTATTTTTGTTCACATTTTACATTTATTGATTTAACAAAAGAAAATGTAAATTTACAATTTTTTTTTGTAAAATATTAACTTCGAGGTGAACATTTTTTTTTGTAAATTTACAAAAAATTTGGTACATTTACAAAACAAAATTGTAAACTTACAGAAAAAGGTTGTTATTTTACAAAGAAAAATTTGAAAATGAAAAAAATAAATTGTAGATTAACAAATTATTTGGTTAAACTACTGTTTTTAACGCAAAAAAAATTGAAAATCATGTATATTTACAATAAAAATTGTAAATTTGCAAAAAAAAATTAAAATTTTCAAAACAAATTGTAAACTTACAAAAAAAAGTTGTTAATTTACAAAATAAAGTAGAAAATCAAAATTGTAAATTTACGAATTGTTTGGTTAAACTACTGTTTTTTATGGCAAAAAACTTGTATATTTACAATAAAAAGTGTTAAATTTACAAATTTTACTGTAAATATACCATTTTTTCTTATTTTTTGCCGTAAAAACAGTAGTTAAACCATATAATTTGTATATTCACAATATTGTTTTCGTATTTTCTACTTCATTTTTGTAAAATTACAACTTTTTTCGTAAGCATACAATTTTGTTTTTTAAATTTTCATATTTGTTTTGTAAATTTACAAAAAATTTGGTTTATTTACATATTTGTTTTGTAAATTTAAAGGTTTTTTCCATTGGTGCATCTTATTTTTCCTTCTTCGGCAGCTGGAGTAGCACTTCAACAACCTGAAAAGATTTTTTTTCACTTGAGCACTTTTAACAAACTTTTTAATGTATAACACTGCACTTTTTTATTTTTTTTCGACATTTCGTTTTTCTTAAGTAGAACATATGAGAATTGCGAAGGAGGCTACACAAGAAATTTCTTATATTTTCAGGAAAAATTAGTCAAAAAATAACAATTTTTTTTTTGAATTTTTAATTATTTTCACAAGTATTTTTAAAAAATCGTAAAAAAAAAATTGGATATTGTAGATTGGATGTTAAAGTACCAGTTAAAATAAGAAAAATTTGATTTTTCATAATTGGCAGCTTTCTATTGACATTTTAGGTACCAAATTTAAAAAAAAAATTACCAAAAAAATATGGTAAAATCACCAAAAAAAATGGTAAAAATACAAAAAAAAAACTAGAACAATTATATAGTAGAAACACATACAAATTGTGGTATTTTACTTAACGCAAATTACCAAAAAAATGGTGTAAAAATTATTTATAAAAAATTATTTTTAACTAAATTTTTTACTCCAAAACGCAAAAAAAAAAATCTGAACTTAGAAAATTTTTGCGTGTCCTTTTGTTGAATAATTAATTTTTTTTTTTTAAAACAACATTAATTCTAGTAATAAAATAAGTTTTGTAAAATTATATTGGAATTTTGTACTTTTCAATACATACATTTCAAACTGAAAACCTTGTAAACGATCTTAAAAAAAAAATGTTTGTAATAAAACATTTTTTTGGTAAAAAGACTAAATAACATCAAGTAAAATTATGTTGTACAATTACAGTTTTCTTGTGTAAAAAAACTAAACACCTTGTAATATTTTTTTAATTTGTAAAATAATTCACTTTTTTGTAAATTTACCTAAAAAATTTGTAAAATAAATTTACCAACATATAATAGTAAAATTACAAAGCAAACTGTAGTTTTCGTTTTATTATATATACAAAAATATTTGTAAAAAGACAAAAATATTAGTAAAATAGAATTACAAGACCTTTTACTTGTAAATTTACAAACTTTTTTTTTTAGTGTAGGGTCATAAATACATCAAACTTGTATATTTCTAAATCGCTTGTGCACCCTACGTTCGGCATACCCTCTATATGGATAGTGCATTATTTTTGTTCACATTTTACATTTCCTAAGGTCATAAATATTTCTAATTTGTATATTTTTATCTTACATGTATACTAAGGGTGTTCTTAACAGTAAGGGAAAAATTAAAAGTGTTTTAATTGCTTCGCACTGGGCAGAATTTTGTTCCTTTGTACTAAAAACTTAATAAAAAAAAATTTGGAGTTAATCCGATAACTTTAAGTGGACGCGGAAACGACTTGAAGTTTGAGTAACGGAATACAAGGGGGAAAAATGACTTTTTACTCATTTTCGCAAATTTTTCGATATTTAAAGTTAAGTTTGAATTCAAATGGTTACAGAATTGTGATGTGGAGTACATTAACTTTGTAATAAGGCAATAAAAACTAAAATCGGTTAAAAATCAGCCAAGTTATTACAACTGCCCCAGGCAACTAGCATGTGGCAGACCACTTGATCAAAGATTTCAAGTTCAATTTTTGAAATTGATTGAAATTATCTACTATAGCAACATTTTTTTATTCTTTACTTGCCAATGTACTAAGATGATAGGTATTTTTCATATTGTGTTATGCTAACTTGTTTTTAATTAATGGTAAAAAGGTCTAAATTTTTCAACCCTGTTTTCAAATCTCCAATTTTAAATTTTATTTTTTTTGGCAAATAAAATTTAAAAAATCGACCATAAGACCATAGGATTTCGTTAAGCACATATATGGGAATAAAAATTACAAAAATTGTAGACATTCCATTTTTCATTCGGCTAGTTTAGCGTTTTTATTTCGGCGGATTTCGAGATAATAATGATTTTGGTAACTTTTTTAGCTTTTAGTTAATTTTTTTATTTTTTTTTAACAAACTTCATATGTTTTCTACCGAATTACTACAGAATAATATAGAATACTTCAATTCCTTTAATCAGGGCGAAATTGAGATATGAAAAATTGACCCTGTTAAAGGTCAAAGGTCAAATTTAAGAACAATTTGAATTTTTAAAGATTAACAATTTTTTTGAGCGAATATTTATGAAACTCCTTGATTTTAATTTAATATGACTAAACATAAATGGTTTATTATTAAAATTCGGAAAATTAACCCATAAGTGCTATTGGGGTCTATATTTTTTTATTTAATGGAGAAAATATAAGTATATTATTTCATAGGGTCATATAGACCCCAACAGCACTTAAGGGTTAATGTTCTGAATTTTTATAAGCCATTAATTTTTAAATGTTATTAAAATAACATTTAGGAGTTTCATTAATATCCGCTTGAAAAATCTGTAAATCTTTAAAAATTCAAATTCTTCTCAAATTTTACCTTTAACTGGGTCAATTTTTCATATCTCAATTTTGCCCTGATTAAAGGAATTGAAGTATTCTATATTATTCTGTAGTAATTCGGTAGAAAACATATGAAGTTTGTTAAAAAAAAAATAAAAAAATTAACTAAAAGCTAAAAAAGTTACCAAAATCACTATTATCTCGAAATCCGCCGAATTAAAATCGCTAAACTAGACGAATGAAAAAAGGAATGTCTACAATTTTTGTAATTTTTATTCCCTTATATGTGCTTAACAAAATCCTATGGTCCAATGGTTGATTTTTTAAATTTTATATGCGTAAAAAAATTAAAATTTAAAATTGGAGATTTGAAAACAGGGCTAAAAAAATTAGACCTATTTACCATTAATTAAAAACAAGTTCGCATAACACAATATGAAAAATACTTATCACCTTAGAACATTGGCAAGTAAAGAATAAAAAAATGTTGCTATAGTAGATAATTTCAATCAATTTCAAGAATTGAACTCGAAATCTTTGATCAAGTGGTCTGCCACATGCTAGTTGCCTGGGGCAGTTGTAATAACTTGGCTGATTTTTAACAGATTTTAGTTTTTATTGCCTTATTGCAAAGTTAATGTACTCCACATCACAATTCTGTAACCATTTGAATTCAAACTTAACTTTAAATATCGAAAAAATTGAGAAAATGAGTAAAAAGTCATTTTTCCCCCTTGTATTCCGTTACTCAAACTTCAAGTCGTTTCCGCGTCCACTTAAAGTTATCGGATTAACTCCAATTTTTTTTTTATTAAGTTTTTAGTACAAAGGAACAAAATTCTGCCCAGTGCAACACAAAAATCCGAATTAAAAAAATAAGAACACCCTTAATGTATACCCTACGTTTGGTATAATCACTATAAAGGAAGTGCATGTAACAATTATTATTTTTTTTGTATATTTGCTAATGTTTATTTATAGTAATAATAATTTTGCAAAATCTGTGCATATACCAAAATCTTTATAAAATTTTATTGCCCATAAAATTCAAAATTTCAGATTAATTATATTCAAATTAATATATTTAAGAAAGATTAAAAAACATAAATAAAATAATTATAATAATAATACTAATACATATACGAATAATTGAAAAAAAAATTACTTCCCCGAATCCATAAATACTATCCATAATTCCCAAAATATTATGAAGACTAAAACTTTTTTTGTAGTGTAAATGTTTTTGAGTGTATTTATTTTTTTTTTTAGTGTAAAAATTTTGGCAAATGACAGAAAAAAAAAAAAAAAAATATTAGTGACCTATGAATGTCCCTTAAACCGTGTTTAGGGGTTTTTTGAATATGTTAATTCGTGATGAAACCTATCTAAAACTTACGTTTTTGATCATAACTTCTGTACTCCTGGAGCAATATAGCTATAATTTAATACCAATATGACACGAGTAATTGAAAATATATATGCCAAGCTTCAGTAGCTTCGGACTAGTCTTTCGAAAGTTGTCGGGTTTTTATTAGTGTAACGACTTGTTTTCGCTAGGGTAAATACTCAGCCTTTGTCCAGGTTTCGCTACAAGAAATAATGAACACGTGTACTTTTTGTTTCAATACTTCACAATCTCGGTTTATTTAAAACATTAATATAAAATTTCATTCAAAATATATAATATTAATTGATCGTTCCTCTTCGGCTCCACTTCGGCAATCTTCGTGTTTGGCTCCCTGTGACCGTTTTCCTGTTCCGGGTATTCTCCTGAGGAAGTTTCCACTTTGGGATGACACTCGTGTCCCTCGTTTCCCTCTCGAACTTGGTCGGGTCCCCTCGCTCGTGCTTCGGATTTTATGCTGGGTTGTCCACTGTTCGTGCTAGGAAACCACTAGCAGTTTCCAACCCAGTTGCCTTCACGAATCGTCTGTCCAGTGGTCCACTCGTGTTCGGTAACCACTCGTGAACCCTCGTACATCCGACCCGTGATCACTGGCCGACGTTTACCGCACACTCTTACGCCACAATTTTGTCTCGGATGTTAGACCTGGTGAAACTCGTTTGTCCTGACGCTCGGAACACCTTCGGTAATTGCTCGTTTAATTATCCGCCGAACCTATAAGCTGAAAAGAACGAATTCTACTCTACCATTCACCACACGTTCCTCGGAATCTGACTTCCACGGGTGTTCGCTAACCACCCGGTAAAGTGTTCCTTGGTTCGTCTACTTTCTAATCTTCGCCTGGTGATCGGTAACCACCAGCCGAAGTGGATGCTTAATTCCTGGAAAGGTAAGATTATTCCATCCGGTGCTCGGTAACCACCGGGCGGAATAGTTTCTATACTACGACTTAATCTAATTCCCTCCGGTGATCGCCAACCACCTTCGGGAATGCTCGTTAAAAATCTAAATTATGGTTAACTTCATCCAGTGTTCGGTAACCACCGGCTGAAGTGTACTACTCGCTACTGATGATCCACTAGCGTCCTCGGGTGCTCGCTAACCACCGTCGGAGGATTATCTTACCATTACCCTAGCTTCGGTCTGGTGCTCGCTAACCACCAGTCGAAGCATATACTTAACCTTACTTAGGTTTCTACGTCTTTCCCTGGTGCTCGATAACCACCAGTGAAAGTTCACTACTGCTGATAATAATTCTAACTTCATAAGGTGTTCGCTAACCACCAAATGAAGTGTCTACCTTATATTAATTTTATTACTTACAGACCGAATCGCTGATAAAAGAATGAGACCTGTTTGTTAAAACCACGCGTCTTTTATACAATTCCAAGCTCATAGAAACTACCAACAAAATATTACTCCTGTGTGTTGTTTTATTTATCTAACGGTCAACATTGAAAACAAGTCCTTATATTTTGTTGCTACTTGTTTACTTGTTTATTACAAAAATAAAAGCCCACTGTATGTTGTTGCTACTTGTTTGTTACAAAATATTTCTACTGTTGGGTTCTGCTGCTTGTGTGCCTGCTATATCAAAACCACACAGTGTGTGTGTTGTTATTGTTATTTCATTAATCAGGGTATTTGTACACTGTGTACGGTAAGTATACGGACACTGTCTGTGACACAAGTTTGCGAGCAAACTTGTCGTCACATTCCCCCCTTTCTTTAATAACATGCTAACCCCTCCAAAGAAAAATACGACTCCTTACTCCTGGCTACCCTCTTCAACATTAAACGCCTTTAGTTCGCCAATGTGCGCATTTCTTTTACGTCTACCGTCACCCTCCAGTACCACAATTACCGGTGATATAAAACTTTTAACTTTATAAGGCCCATCATATTTCGGAGCCAGTTTCGCAGCAAACCCGTCGACTGCACTAGAAAGATGATGTTGTTTTACCAGCACTAAGTCTCCTTTCTTTGGTTTCCATTCCCTTCTCCTCAGATTGTAATGCCGCCTCTGATCTTGTGATGCGACCTCCAAGTTACGTCTTACCAGTTTAAAAATCTCCTGTATCATTTCTGCCCTTTCTTCTGGCTCCTGAACATCGCCTCCTGTACCAACAGTGACTTCATCGTACAGCGCCTTTGGAAGTCTTGGCTCCCTTCCCTGAACCACAAAACTGGGACTGTATCCCGTAGAATCCGAGACACTTGAATTTACCGCCAACATAATCTCTGGTAGATGTTCGTCCCATGTTCGCTGATTTTCGCCTGCAAATTGTGCTATCATTGTTTTCACCGTCCTGTTGACACGCTCAGTAGGGTTTTCCTGTGGTGTATATGGTGCCGTTAACTGATGGCGTACACCCAACTTCTCCAAAAACGTTTTGAATGCACGACTAGTGAACTGTGTTCCATTATCTGTCACCAATACTTTTGGAACTCCGAACCGGCTCACAATCCTTTCCCGTAACGCCTTCATAACACCCTCGCTCTTAGCCTTCCTCATTGGAACTAGCTCTGTCCACTTTGAAAATTTGTCAAAGAAAACCAACAGCATTGAGTTCCCGTGCTTTGATCGTGGTAGTGGTCCAACAAAATCGGCACATACGACCGCCCATGGTTCCTCTGGTATTTGCGTTAACATCATTCCCGCTGGCTTTTGTTGACTTGCCTTATATCGTTGACACGATTCACATTTCCGTACGTAGCTGGTTACGTCGCGGAATAAACCTGGCCAATAGTAACGCCTTGCAACTCGAGCAATAGTCTTTCTACTACCAAGATGACCCGCTGTTTCATCGTCATGATTCTCCTTCAACACCCTCTCGCGCATGTACTTGGGGACACATAGCTTCCATTGAACTCCACCCTCGACTTCATCACGACTCGGAATATGTCTATACAATTGGTCGTTTTCAATAACGAAATCAGCATACTTTTCCGGGTCTTCTCTTATCTCCTTCATCTTTCTCTCCAACCAGGCACACTTATCTTTGACCGAGTCATCAGACATAGCACACAATATGTTTAGTGGTTCTCGTGATAACGCGTCGGCCACCACATTACTTTTCCCCTTGCGATACTCCACATCAAACGTGTACTGCTGTAGTTCTAACGCCCACCTCGCAACTCTTCCAGACGGACTCTCAATGCTATTTAACCATTTGAGAGAGAGATGATCAGTTATTACCTTAAAACGATAACCCTCCAAATATTGACGCATTTTTCGAATACCCCACACAATCGCCAAGCACTCCTTTTCCGTTGCTGAATAATTGCACTCTGCTTTATTTAGCCGACGACTCGCGTATGCGATGACCCGTTCCTCGTCGTTGATGTTTTGCGTGAGCACCGCACCCAAGCCAAAGTCACTTGCATCAGTCTGGAGAATAAACTGTTTGTCGAAATTTGGACAAGCCAACACTGGTGCACCTGTCAATCGCTCCTTCAGTTTTTCAAAAGCCTCCTGTTGCTCCTTACCCCACTTCCATCTTGTACCCTTTTTCAATAAACTTGTAATTGGGGACACCAAATCGGAAAAATCAGGTACAAACCTTCGATACCATGAGGCAACGCCCAATACCCGTCTCACTCCTTTAACATCTTTTGGGGGTAGCATTTCCTTGATCGCCGCTATCTTGTCTGGGTCGGTTTTTATCCCATCCTCCCCCACAACATGGCCAAGGTATTTTATTTCTTTCTTCATAAATGAGCACTTTTCTGGATTTATTCTCAGATTCGCCATCTTTAGTCGCCTAAACACCTCTCGCAAATTCACCATATGCTCCTCCAATGTCTTTCCAATCACAATTATGTCGTCCAGGTAAGCAAATGCATGTGGTTCCATCTCCGGACCAATAACCTGGTCCAATGCGCGCTGAAACGTAGCTGGCGCCGAATGTAATCCAAAAGGCATTACCTTCCACTGGAACAACCCTCGACCTGGTACTGTAAATGCCGTTACTAACCTACTTTCCTTCTCCATGGGTATCTGCCAGTAACCATTTTTAAGATCCAGTGTACTAAAATATTTAGCATCTCGCAGCCTCTCCAGAATGGAATTGATACGTGGTAAAGGGTATGCATCTGTTACTGACCTGCTGTTTAATTGCCGAAAGTCACAGCAAAGCCTCCATTTACCATTCTTTTTAGGTGCCAACACAATCGGTGAACTGTATGGACTATATGAAGGTTCAATACATCCATTCTCTATTAACTCATCCACCAGATCACTTATTATCTTTTGCTTTGCCGGGTTTGTCTGCATATACCTTTGCTTAAACGGAGTTTCATCCTTCATTACAATTCGATGTTCTGCAATATTAGAAAGTCCAGTCAAAGTTTCAAAACCTTGTAATTCACCTTCTAAGAACCGCTTTATACGCACTTCCTCCTCGTTGCCTATAGTTTCTACACCCGTGCATCGAGTATTCGGACTTCTTACTCCTCCTACCTCCTCCTTTAATTGAAGTGTTACACCGCCACAGCTCAACGTAGCATTTACCTTGGTTAAGAAATCCATCCCCAGTATTAACCCATCCATTACCTCAGGAAGAATTAACAACGACATTCTAAAGCTCCTATCGCCTACCGCTACTTCCATCACCACTGCCTCGTTCACCGCCGCTTTTTTACCGTCAGCCAGAGTTATACCTACATCAACCTTCACTCGTTCTACTCCTATCATCTTGTCTGCCAACTGGGTACATATAAAACTGTTGGACGCCCCGGTATCTACTAGCGCCTCTGCCACTTGACTTCCCAATGTCACTTTCGCAAATATATGACCTTGTCTCATGTAGATTGCGTTCCTAGATTTTGTAGATGTACCTGCTGCCTCCGATATGGGTCGTTTACCTTGAAATACACCATCACTCAACGACCATTTTTCCTTTCTCTTATTGCAACACTCCCTCGTACGAACACTCGGCTTACCACACTCCCAGCAAAATAGTTTGGATTCATTTTGACAAAACCGATAGCCATGGCCCTCCTGTCCACATCGCCTGCATGCCGCTCTTGGATTAATCACATCGATCACCTGCTTTCCATAACATCGATTATTATCACACACTGCTCCTGCCATAACGACCATCTTATGTTGGTTATCCAGCTTCATTGGTTGAAGTTGTGTTTGCGTAACCATCGTCGGAGTAGGTGGCGTTTGTTGAAAACCTAAAGCCTCCCTCATCAAAAGCTCAAAATCCCCTGCCAATCTGAGTAGCTCCCGCTTGTTCCTGAACTCTCTACGTTTTATATATAATCTATAACTAGGGTTCAAATTCTCATAAATCCGTTCCAATTTTTGTGCCTCGCTGTATCCTGCCTGCCTCATCAAATCCTGTAAACTAACCATGTAAACCTTAAATAATTCACCTGCCTGTTGCTTCCTGCCCCTGATCCTATCCTCCAGTGTCTTGAAATATCCCGTTGGTAAAAAGTATTCGAGAAAGTCCCGTTGAAACTCATTCCAGTCGCTCCAATTATCATTATTATTTCTAAACCATATTAGTGCCAAGTCCTTCAGCAGTTCCGGCATTATCTTAGGTACTCGATCCAGTGGAATTTTATAGGCTCCAGCCAGTTCCCGTACCCGTTCCAGAAAATCTAACGGATTCATGCTTCCGTCATACTTAAGAGACCATTTTCTTACTCGTTCTATGGCGTATAAACTGCTTGCGTATTCACTTGTACTGGTTTCATGACTAACATTTTTGATAAAGTCCTCCAAACGTTTTCGTAGTTCCTCTACATTTTCCTCCGCATCGACACCAAATTTTGTTGCAAATGCTGCTACTTCATCATAAAACTCCTTTGTATTCTCCATGTTGCTCGTGTATTCTTCGTGTTTTACTTTCTTGTTTAAATAGCCTGCTCGGGCGCCACTTGTAACGACTTGTTTTCGCTAGGGTAAATACTCAGCCTTTGTCCAGGTTTCGCTACAAGAAATAATGAACACGTGTACTTTTTGTTTCAATACTTCACAATCTCGGTTTATTTAAAACATTAATATAAAATTTCATTCAAAATATATAATATTAATTGATCGTTCCTCTTCGGCTCCACTTCGGCAATCTTCGTGTTTGGCTCCCTGTGACCGTTTTCCTGTTCCGGGTATTCTCCTGAGGAAGTTTCCACTTTGGGATGACACTCGTGTCCCTCGTTTCCCTCTCGAACTTGGTCGGGTCCCCTCGCTCGTGCTTCGGATTTTATGCTGGGTTGTCCACTGTTCGTGCTAGGAAACCACTAGCAGTTTCCAACCCAGTTGCCTTCACGAATCGTCTGTCCAGTGGTCCACTCGTGTTCGGTAACCACTCGTGAACCCTCGTACATCCGACCCGTGATCACTGGCCGACGTTTACCGCACACTCTTACGCCACAATTTTGTCTCGGATGTTAGACCTGGTGAAACTCGTTTGTCCTGACGCTCGGAACACCTTCGGTAATTGCTCGTTTAATTATCCGCCGAACCTATAAGCTGAAAAGAACGAATTCTACTCTACCATTCACCACACGTTCCTCGGAATCTGACTTCCACGGGTGTTCGCTAACCACCCGGTAAAGTGTTCCTTGGTTCGTCTACTTTCTAATCTTCGCCTGGTGATCGGTAACCACCAGCCGAAGTGGATGCTTAATTCCTGGAAAGGTAAGATTATTCCATCCGGTGCTCGGTAACCACCGGGCGGAATAGTTTCTATACTACGACTTAATCTAATTCCCTCCGGTGATCGCCAACCACCTTCGGGAATGCTCGTTAAAAATCTAAATTATGGTTAACTTCATCCAGTGTTCGGTAACCACCGGCTGAAGTGTACTACTCGCTACTGATGATCCACTAGTGTCCTCGGGTGCTCGCTAACCACCGTCGGAGGATTATCTTACCATTACCCTAGCTTCGGTCTGGTGCTCGCTAACCACCAGTCGAAGCATATACTTAACCTTACTTAGGTTTCTACGTCTTTCCCTGGTGCTCGATAACCACCAGTGAAAGTTCACTACTGCTGATAATAATTCTAACTTCATAAGGTGTTCGCTAACCACCAAATGAAGTGTCTACCTTATATTAATTTTATTACTTACAGACCGAATCGCTGATAAAAGAATGAGACCTGTTTGTTAAAACCACGCGTCTTTTATACAATTCCAAGCTCATAGAAACTACCAACAAAATATTACTCCTGTGTGTTGTTTTATTTATCTAACGGTCAACATTGAAAACAAGTCCTTATATTTTGTTGCTACTTGTTTACTTGTTTATTACAAAAATAAAAGCCCACTGTATGTTGTTGCTACTTGTTTGTTACAAAATATTTCTACTGTTGGGTTCTGCTGCTTGTGTGCCTGCTATATCAAAACCACACAGTGTGTGTGTTGTTATTGTTATTTCATTAATCAGGGTATTTGTACACTGTGTACGGTAAGTATACGGACACTGTCTGTGACACAAGTTTGCGAGCAAACTTGTCGTCACATTAGATATACAGACAGTCGGACGGACATCGCTCATAAAATACCTGATGTGCAAGCGTGTGCAAAGAGATATTGCCATGGTAATATAGCCTAGTATCGTACCTTTCATTTAAAAAATAAAATAGCCATGGGACACGTGGAGACAACATTTTCCTATTCTCTTTAAGTTCAATGTAACAACAAAAAAAAAATTTTTTTTTTTTGGATTTCTGAAAAATTCTTATAAAAAAAATTTTAAGCTCTGTCTAATAGGGAAAGTTAAATTCACTAGTTCCAACCATCTTCTTAAAAATCTATTGCAAAAAAATATTGCAAAAATTCACTGGTTAAAAACACTGTTGTCTAGGAGCACTATTAAAAAAATTAAAAAAAAAATTAATTGTTTTCCAAGACCAATTTTTTGACTTCAACGGATTGGTTTATACCTCACTGACATTATGCGCATAGAAAAATGGTAATTTCGTGACTTTAGGACTATTATCGATTACACTGAACCAATTTTTTAAAAAAATAGGAGATTCAATTTTGTCCCGCTGGCTTGTTCTACACGTCACAGTGTGTATCGGTCCAATGGTGCGTCCGAGAGGGGTCATTAGTGAGACCGACCCCATTTATTTTTTCCCTACAACATTTTGGTAAAACATACCACAGCCTTCTTTCGTTCAACTGTTGACGAGTGTGGACGTGTTTTATTTTAACTCCGTGCTATAAATTGAATTACTAAAATTGTTCGTAATAGGTTTGTTCGTAATAGGTATTTTTGTGATATTTTCATTACCACATCAAGGAAAATGAAAATATGGACACAAATGATACCGATTTAGTTCGAGGCTCTGCCTCACCGACTGGTGCTGGTCCTAGCACTGGTCTTAGGGTTGCGACCTTGAAGTCCGGCCTTGATTCTGGTAGGGGTGCTCAGCCTAATATTGGTGGTAAAAAGAAAAAGAAACTTAAGCCATCAAAGGTCAGGCACAACCAGAGAAGGCTTTGTTTGAAAATAATTAACAGACTAAGCCAACTCGATGGAACGAAGCTCTCCGAACGTCAGAGGGCGTCGCTATCATGGGCGAAAGGAGTCATTGAAGAACAGGACAAACTTTCGGCAATGCGCGCATCTGACAAACAGAGCGCTGTTTCGGCCTCGTCATCGAAGTCTGGTAAAAGGTTGCGCTCGCCCGACGAGAAACCTTTACCTAAAAGATCTAAGGTGACCGGCAACGTCTGGACTCAGTCTTTTAGTGAAGTGGTGAAAGGTAACTTCGTTAGGGCTGTGATAAACAGGCAAAATGGGGATTGTAGTATTCCAAGGGACAAGTGGAGTTTAGTTGAAACTAAACTAAATGAAATCTACTATAGGCTTCTTGAGAGTATGCCTGATTTTCTCCCTACTACTGTCAACGCAGGTTGGTATCAGGGGCGAGTAAAACTCGTTGCTTTTGGAAACGAAAGATCCGCAGCCGTGTTTAAGGTTGCCATTAGCCAAGTGGGAGAGTTATGGCCTGGAGCCAGACTGGACGTTGTGGAAAAACATGATATCCCCTCGCAACCCAGAGCTCATGCATGGATCCCAATGGCTACAAGTGACACTGCGGTGATTCTAAAGATGATAAAAGTCTGCAATCCTGACCTTCCAACTCAGAATTGGCAAATTGCCAGATTGGGTGAGATGGAGGGCGCTCGTCGTCAAGCAGTGGTCTTGGTTAATGAGGAATCGCTTCCGCTTTTAGCCAGGACTGACGGCATTATTAGATTTGGCTTTTTTCATATAAGAGTCAATGTCTACAAGGGCGACCAGAAGCCTATTTTGGAAGCAGACAAGCCAGTGGCAGAGTCGGCTGGGGAGGAGAATCTGGAAAAGGTTGATATTCAGCTGACCGATTCTAGGCTGATGGGAGATGCATCTGGCATTTTCGAAACCGAATCTGGTAACGAATGCGACCTCTGTGATGGCACGGAGGATAAAGCTGATGCCACTATGGGTGACATTCAGGACGAGGCCCATGCAGTGAGGAATTCGGAGAGTTCTGTTGCCTCCGATTCAGAACAGATGGGACATATATCTGGCTTATTCGAAACCGAATCTGGGGACGAATGCGACCTCTATGATAACACGGAGGATGAAGCCAATAACACGGTGGTGGAAAGGATGGTGGAAAAAAAGCAAGATGTTGCGGTTCCTACAAATAAACCTCCATCACTGTAAGGCAGCCTCAGCTGCACTATTGCTGCGCCTGACGACAGGAGCAGTTGACTTGGTTTTTATCCAAGAGCCCTGGGTGCGGGGTGGCAGGGTTTGCGGATTGAAGACCCCTGGGTTTAAGTTGATGGTTGCCAAAGGTGAGGGCTCACCAAGAGCCTGCATCTTGGCGAAAAATGGCTTAAATATATTCTTTTTATCAACTTTTAGTGATATGGATGTTACAGCGGCTAGCTTAGAGCTTCATGGGAAATCTATTTGGCTCGCCTCTGCGTATTTTCCTAATCCGGGGCCAATACCCCCGGAGAAGGTTGGCGGTCTGATTCGGGAGTCTGAATCTAGGGGACACCAGTTACTAGTGTGCTGTGATGCTAATGCACATCATTCGATATGGGGTAGTACAGACACAAATGATAGAGGCGAATCACTTTTGGAGTTTTTGTTAAGCACTAACCTGTATATTTGTAACAAGGGTAGTGAACCAACTTTCGTTACAAGTACGCGGCAAGAGGTTCTTGACGTAACACTTGTATCAGATACATTGTCTGATAGAATTGATGACTGGAGAGTTTTGGAAGAGCATTCTTTCTCAGATCATCGCTACATTGAGTTTTTACTCAGGGAGCGTGCCCCGGTTGAGACAGTCTCTAGAAATCTGAGAAGAACAAACTGGGTGAAATATAGGGAGACTTTTTCTTTGCTTTTGGATGAAGTACCCCTATCTGAACCGCATAGTTTAGCGGAAATTGACTGTCTGGTTGACCATATAACAAATGTTTGTAATAGGTGCCTGGATGCGTCTTGCCCTTCTGCAAAGCCTAGAGGGAAAAAAAAGCCACCTTGGTGGTCAAATGAGTTGCAGACGAGCAGAGATTCCTGCAGAAAGCTCTTTAATAAGGCTAAATTTTCAAGAGCGGACGAGGACTGGTCTGCATACAGGCTGCAACTTAAGAGTTATAAAAAGATGATCAGAAATGCAAAATGTGATTCTTGGAAAAACTTCTGTGGAAACATAGAAGACGTTTCTGAGGCATCCAGGCTGCGCAAGGTTCTGGCTTCTTCTCCTTGCACCCTAGGATACCTGAAAGATCCTAATGGGGTGTGGTCTTCCTCCAGTGGAGAGTCGCTGGATCTCCTTTTAAACACGCATTTTCCGGGCAATTCCATGACGCCGTTTCAAGCTTTGGAACGTTCTGACGCCCAAGCATCTGAAATTGCTTCGGAAATAATAAATATGCCAACATTAATCTGGGCGATAAAAAGCTTCAGGCCCTATAAATCCCCGGGACCTGATGGTATAATCCCGGCTGAGTTGCAGCAAGTGTTGGACTATATAGCCCCGCTGCTGTATAATCTATACACAGCATGCATCAACTGGTCGTATATTCCTTTAAAATGGAGGGATACCAGAGTCGTATTTATCCCGAAGGCTGGGAAAAGTTCCCACACAGCTCCGAAGGATTTCAGACCAATTAGTCTGTCTTCTTTTTTGTTAAAGACAATGGAACGAATGATAGACTCATATTTGCGTAGAGTGATTGACCCGAGGTTGCTTTCGACAAAGCAACATGCATACAGCAAGGGACGATCAACGGAAACAGCTCTTCATGAGCTCGTTGGTACCATCGAGAGATCGCTTTCGGTAAAGGAGTACACTATGGTGGCCTTTCTTGATATTGAGGGGGCTTTTAATAATGTCATTCCAGAATCGATAATATTGGCATTGTCTGGTCTGGGAGTAAAGCGTGAAATCGTTTTAATGGTGGAAAACCTACTTGCCAATAGACGTATAACGTCTGAATTGGGAGCGTCCGTCATATCTCGATTTGTCAATAGGGGCACACCACAAGGAGGTGTTCTTTCGCCGCTTCTTTGGAACCTGGCACTGAATTCAATGCTACTATCTCTAGAAGCACGTGGTTGTCATATTGTCGCATATGCTGACGATGTCGCGATAGCGGTAAAGGGGAAGCATCTGCCAACATTGCGGGACATTCTTCAGGGTTCTCTGAAAGATCTGTCTAAATGGGCAAGAGACTGTGGTCTAGGAGTTAATCCTAGTAAAACAGAGCTTGTTTTGTTTACAAGGAAAAATAAGATTCCTGCTTTTGATCCTATTTCTCTGGACGGTACTGAAATCACCTTCTCAGATGGAGCCAAGTATCTTGGAGTATTTCTAGATAGGAAGCTGAATTTCAGGCGTAATATTGAGGAACGGGTGAGAAAAGCAACGATTGCTTTGTATTCCTGTAAAAGGGCCATTGGAAAACGATGGGGTTTTAGCCCTCAAGTCGTTCATTGGATCTATACAGCAGTGGTGCGTCCAATTTTGCTGTATGGAATCATTGTCTGGTGGCCTGCTTTGGAAACAAAAGCGAACTTTGTCTTTATCACGAAGGTACAGAGAATGGCGTCAATGTGCATCACTGGTGCTCTTCGTACTACACCTACGGCTGCATTAGAAATCCTCCTTCACCTGATACCCTTGGACATATTGGGTAGGCAGTATGCGGCTGCGTCGGCAATTCGACTTAATAGCACTCTGCAATGGAGGAGCAGTGATTGTGGCCATAGCGCGATCTTGAAAAAGATAACAATACCACAAAATGTGGACTGTGCTCCCTCTTTGAGCCTCTTTAAGCGCCACTTTACCACTATGATACCATCCAGGGAGTCTTGGATGGGGGATACTCCGGGTAGTGGAGCTACCATAAATTTTTACACAGATGGATCGAGGCTGCACGAACAAGTGGGCTTTGGGGTCTATTCGGAAGAGCTTGGGTTGAGCCTGGCTCGTAGATTGCCAGATCATTGCAGTGTTTACCAGGCAGAGATGCTGGCAATAAAAGAAGTGGCTGACTGGTTGAGCTGCAATGTCTTGTCTACAACCGCAGTCAACATCTATACTGACAGTCAAGCCGCGGTCAAGTCCCTGGATTCAATGTTTCTGAAAACAAGATCTGCCCTTAACTGCCGCACGTCTTTAAATGAGATGGCCAAGCAGTTTAACATACGACTCATATGGGTCCCAGGGCACAGAGACATTCCAGGGAATTGCAAAGCCGATGAGCTTGCAAGACTAGGAACTACCTTACAGGTTCCAACAGAATTGGAATGTGTTGGTATGCCTCTAGAAACTTGCAAGCAAAACCTACGGCTTTGTTCTGCGACGGAGACTAATCAAAGATGGGCAAATGGATGGACGTGTGAGACAACACGACTGATTTGGCCTTCTCTTAATCAGGGGCGCACAAGTGAGCTGATATCGCTTCCAAGAGGAGAGATTTCGACGGTGGTTTCTATAATTACCGGACACTGTCTTATAGGGAAGCACGCAGAGCGGTTAAATGTGCCGTCGAATGACTTTTGCCGAAGTTGCATGGATGAAGAGGAGTTGGAAACTATCGAACACTTTATTTGCCATTGCCCGGCACTTTCTGGTCAGAGACTTGCTTCACTGGGATCTAGGGAGCTGTACGATCTTTCTGATTTGTTGGATGTCAAAATTCAACATCTAAGGAGTTTTATAAGAAGCTCAAAATGGTTTAACGACAGGGACTAGTAGGGAAACCTATTACGGTCCCGTGGTATCACAATGGACCTCAGAGTCTACGTGTGTTGACGTAAAACGTCAGCAGCCACTTACAACCTAACCTAACCTAACCTATACCACAGCCCTATCTCCACTCGCTAAGTAGGCTTGCAATCAAAATTATATTTTTATAGGGAGTGGAGATAGGGCGTAGGTATGTTTTAAAAAAATTTTGTAGGGTAAAAATAAATGGGGGGTCGGTCTCACTAATGACCCCTCTCGGACGCACCATTGGACCGGTAGAAGCTGATTAAATAAAACAAATTTACAAAAAATAAAAAAAATTGTGTGGGGACCGCCTTAACAGTTAAAGATAGATGCTAGGTGTTTTCAGAGAAAATGTTTGTATTAAAAAAATATTGTAGGTCGGTCATACATTTTGTTGCTCTAAGAGCACCATTAGGGCAGTTAGAGTGTATTAGTTTGTTCCAAAGAAATGTTAAGACGTAAAAATTATTGGGGTCGGTCTTATAAATGACCCCTATATGACGCACAATT
The DNA here is from genome assembly GCA_963921195.1 of Pegoplata infirma. Taxonomy (NCBI): domain Eukaryota; kingdom Metazoa; phylum Arthropoda; class Insecta; order Diptera; family Anthomyiidae; genus Pegoplata; species Pegoplata infirma. Next base: position 184,103,854 of record OY992538.1, on the reverse strand, counting down.
GGAGCAGTAGAAATGATTTTAAGATTGGAAAATTACAATAAATTTTTTTCAAAAAATTTAAAAAAATAGCAATAATCGTTATCCCACCATCCTCCTAGGCAAAAAATTTGTAGAATCGATAGAAGTTTTACACAAAAAAATTTCAAAAAAAATCGAAGAGTACAAACATTTTCAAAAATGAGATTTAAATTTTAAAAATCGCATACTAAAGAGCTTCTAAGAATTTTTAAAAATTCGATATCTTTTGAAAATTCGATATCTTTTGAATTTACCACGAAGGAGTTTTCGAAGGGTACTAAAAACTGTAAACAAATTGGGAAAATCTAAAAAAAAAAATTTTCAAAGTGCCCGATTTGACATGGAATGGTTATTAGATTTGAAATCAGCGTAATCCAATTCACCATAATTAGCAAATTTTTAATTTTAAAAATCCCCTAATGCCTTTAAACCAGCGGTTACCAACCTTTTTGGCTCGCGTACCCCTAATTTTAAATTTTGTCAGCCGCGTACCCCCTAACGAGTTTTTTGTTTTCGTAAAAAAACTCTTGCGAAATAATGTAAGAGACAAAAAAGTTGAAAGAAAGTATGAAGTTAGGATGAGATTGCTGGAAATAGAATTGTAGTGTTGGAAACTGTCAAAATTTATTCTGTAGAAACTATAAATATTCACATATATTAAAAAACAGTTTTCATTAACAAGACAAACTGACATTTAAAATCCTACTGATGATAACACTAACTGGGGTGTTTGAAACTGGTATGGGAAATACCAGAAATGTTCATAATTTTTATAAATTCAATTTTTCTTCTACATTTTTTCAACTTGAACCCTTATAACAAATATAATTAGAGCCCGTGCTCGATCTGTACTTACAGAAAAAATCAAATAATTTTTATTAGTTTTCTAAGTTGGAGGAGTCAGTGGGGGACGCACAGTGTTGTGACCTTGGCCATAAATGGTCAAACTAAATGTCTTAAAACTTAAGGTTATATGAATTTTATTTTTAGAAAACATCATAAATAAAACAAATCCAAAACAGTTTATGGATATCTTTAGTAGTTTTTAAGTTACATGTCTCTAAAGTTGAACTTTTTGAAATATATCATATTTTGGTTTTAAAATCTTTGAAATCCACATGTACTTGTAACGGTTAAATAATTATATTGCATTTAAAATTCGACCTTATTGGTAATGAAGTTTTAAGTTAGATATGTTGCTTGTATGATAATGCTGTTTTGGTCGACATAAGTTAATCATATGGCAAGTAACGCTGTTATAAAGTGAGTTCCAAAGAAAATACTAATTTATTTTGCAAATTTCATATTTGATAGTCAGCCATTTTTGTGGCCCTCATTGGCGCGCTTAGTTCTTTGCAGAAAATATTGGTATAAGTATGTAGATTACAAATAACAAAAGAACTCGTCCACGTTTTTCCACTTTTTTTTTTTAATCAATTTTTTTTTGTGGGAACCCGAACATAAATTTGGAAATTTTTTTCACGAAAACACCAAGATGCAGCAGTTGTCCGTGATAATTTGAAATGTTTTGCGAAAAATAGTTATGGAACACATATAATAAATCGGAATGCAAAATGAATTGGTCGGTTAAATTTTAAATTTTATTTAAATTGGTCCAAGAACCATTATTTGTCATCCAGGCCTGACACAAATTAGATGCTTGGCTAGACATCAGTTGTACATTAACAGATGCAGACTTTTATTTATAAATATTTTGTTGAGGAAGTACGTTGTACTATATTTTTACTTGCTTATTTTATAACGGTCTTTTTGAGATAGGCATATCCCTGCTTAAACTTAAAAACAATATTCAACGTATTGTAAATACTACGTGCAAAAATGTTGTGAATTATTGATAGTTTTAAGGTCAAAGGATTTCCCTGAATTTTCTCAAATCTTTAAAAAATGATATTTATGCGCTAAGAATATCCTAAGGATAGGTTAAGGATAATCCTTGCTTCAATTTTACTAAAATAAGGTATTTTCAACATTATCAGAACAGAATTTCATGAAGTACGAAGGATTTTTAAAAATTTTTTTTTGTAAATTTTTTAAGGACATTTTTAATTTATGTATTACATTCTTGCTTCAATTTTTTCATTTGATTAAGATTTCGGGTATATTCTAAGTGTTGCGGATGCAAAAATTCATGAAGGAATTTGAATTTTGAACTTTTTCTTGACTTTTTTAAAAAAGGACATTTTCGAGGAGGGCGTATCCTTGTTCCGATTTGCACAAATTTTGGTAAATACATTGAGCATATTATAACAGTTGGATTTTCAAAATTTCATGAAATAACTTAAATTTTTACCCTTTTTCTGAACGTTATTTTAAAAAGGACATTTTTGAGCTAGGCGTATCCTTGCTCCGAATTGGACAACATTTTGTAGAATAAATAATGGTATTATAGGTAATAACTGCAATAAATCACATGAAGATTAAAGCGTTAGTTTATGTTTTATGCCGTATTTTAATTTCAGGATATATGGGAAGGATACGAATCCTTGGGCGGATATTGACCAAATTCAAAATTTTTCTTGATCTTATCGATCTTAACAAGTGTTCCAAATTTTAACGCTCTAACTTAACTCCTTCTATTTTTGGCCTCTCTTTACATGAAGACGCAACACTGTGGGACGTTGGAGAAAGCCTTTTTCCTCTTCACATACATTTTTACAAATTCATTTATTACGATATTTAAGCCTAAAAAACGCTTTTGTAAATTTTTTGTATTATTTTCTATAAACACGCCTTTAAAATAGCATTTCCTAATCATCTTGGTCCAAATGTAGGTCAATGAACTTCATATGGCATAAAAATATTTCATTTGTTGGACAAATATAGAAAAAATATGAAAAAAATTTGTTTTTCAGGTAGTGTTTTAGTTCTTTAAGGAAAAACGTTTTCCCCATAGTCCAATTTTGACTCCGAACTTAACCAGCCTATGACCATAAGACATAATCGTACCCAACTTCAGAACTATAGGTATTTTATTTTGGACCGTATCGTGCCTTCCACAGACGGACGGACGGACAGACGGACATCGATCACTAATCAATAATATATTTTATGGGGTCCTAGACCGATATTTCTAAACTCCCGTGTAAAAATGGATTAGATCTTATTTGACCTGTTTATATCTATTCATATGTGATCATGTCTGATAAGATATAATTATATCTAAAATGGCCAAAATCGAGATCTAATTATGTCTCGGATTTGGTCAACATTGGCACAAATTTGACATTTTATTGTATCTGTTCAGATACAATTATATACAATCAGATGCAATTATATATTATCAGATCAAAGCAGATCTGATAAGATCAAATAAATTTTTACATGGGCTGTATTTGGAAGGTAAAACAAAATAATTGTTCGATTAATTGCCATAAATTAATCGATTTATTCGTTATTCGAAAATCGTCATTTTTAAATTAATCGAACAACAGCTTGGTTTTGTTTAATCGATTAATCGAATTATTCTTAATCGGCTGACAACTCTAATCACAACTCTTTAAGAAGTTATAAGCTCTCAAAGATGGAAAAAATACGTTTTTGAGAACTTTGATATCAATTTTCTCGAAAACATAACGTGGTAGAAAAATTAAAAACCAAATTCAGAATCAGTATCGAAATGTTAGCCGAAAACGATTTGTACGATCTGAGAATATCATCCAGAATATCACAAAAAAAAATCTAAATAATGCATAAAAATGCGTTTTTTATGAACTTTAACATCAATTTCCACAAAAACCTGACGTTATAAAAAACTTTAGAAACCAGATTTGGAATTTGCATTGAAGGGTTAATTGAAAACGAGTGTCAAAACCGCTAACCCATCCAAAAAATTTTCAAATGTCGGTCAGTGTTTTATAATTTTGTCACTATAAAAAAAACTTTGAAGCCTTATAGCTTCCGAATGAGTTGTGATAAAAAGGTGCTTTTAGTACCAATTTTCTTAGAAAAATCTGCCTCTTCATCGTGCACGACTAAAAAAATAATTTAATTTTTTTTTAAATCGATATTTCTGCCACTGCTGTGGGGTTTTTGGATCTTTTTTAAGAGTTAAAAAAACTACCATTATATTAATTTTTGCTGTAGACTGGGGAATTCGGATTTGCAATATATTCAGCCGTTTTTTCTCTACAGAAAAACCAGCTCAAAATCCGCGTTTTCATATGCGTTGAACTACCCAAGGAGTGAAAATTTTTCCAAAAAACTACCGGCATTCTTTTTAGCTAACCTAAATCCTTTAAAAAAATTATGATACCTGATAAACAGATGGAGTGACATACACTCAAAAAAAAAACTGTAATGTTAGCAAAAAAAAGCTTGTAAACCTACAAGAAAATTTGCTGATTTTGAACCCACAATTTTTTTGCTAAAGTTAGCAAAAATTTTTTGCCAATAATTAGTTAACTATTTTTTTTTTTTAAACTTAGTTCATACATCTGAGAACCCCATTGGGTTCGGACTCGATAGGTCCAGACCCCGATGGGCCTAGACCTAGTTGGGTTCCTTAAAAATCGTCCTAGTTTTTGATCCAAAATTTGTGTCCGTTTCGCGCTACCTTGCTTAGTTTTTGAGATACGTGATTATAGGAGACCACTGGGGTCTTGAGAATTAAAAAACTCAATAACTTCAAAAATATTACTTGGAGAGCTTTTGATTATTTTGCGGTCTTGTGTTGAGATCTTCAAAAATGCTTTTGGACTTTTTGTTGTGTCGGCAATATTTACCGAGATATGAGCATTTTAAAATTTTTGGGAATGCTAACTTTTTTTGGATCCAAAGCTAGGTCCCATTAGGATCCACACATGTGAAGAGGACCCGCGAAAGTATGGAGATTCGAAGAACCAAAAATGCCCTCCATTTTGCTCTATCTGGCTTAGTTTCCGAGATAGCGCCATTTTAAGTTTTCTGAAAAAAAAAAAAAAATTTACCATTTATTTTTGCTAATGTTAGCAAAAAATGTTGTAAAAATTTAGCAAAAGAAATTAATTCAAAGTTTGTTTAAAATTGCTAATGTGCTAAATGAAGTTTACAAGAATTTTTGCTAACATGCTAATCTCAACTAAAAATTTGCTAAAAGTTAGCTAACTAGCGTTAGCAAAAAAAAATTAGTAAATCTACTAACGTATTTTTTTGAGTGTAGTCATCAAACGATCTCTAATATATATAAAGGTTTAAGCTGACCAACAAAAAAATTGGTTATTAAATTTGTAATCAGCGTACCCCAATTCACCATAATTAGCTAATTTTTAATTTTAAAAATCTCCCAATGCCTTTAAACCATTTGTTTCAACAATTTTAGCTAATTTTTTCCTTCTGTTTTAAAATTCAAAAAATCCCCAAAGCCCTTTAAATTCATTATCGCAAAAAAATAAAACTAATTACATACGGTAAAATTTTTATACTTTCGTAACAAATTTAAATATCCAACCGTAGTTAATATCATCGTTCTCATCATCGTCATTATCATCAACGTAATTATAGTTAAACAGCTCAATGTTCTACCACAATTAAATCCTCTTTTACTCACCTAATTCTAATGCAACTACATGCACACACACACAAATACATACGTAGTTACCAGTATTATGCACATTTCATTATTGAAATTCCCTTTAGTGATTTTTTCTCCCCCACCATTTTAATTTTTTTCAATATTTGCCTAAAAGAAAATTTACATAAAATGTAGTGAGTGTAATTAGAAAAAAAACGGTTCATGTAGAACAACAACAGGCAAAAAAAAAATGTTTTGCGAACAAACGATTTAAGCATAAAAAGTTTTAACGTGCATACATTTACTCACGTTTACTAACGTCTGACCAACATTAGGTTCAATGAGGCATAATAATGGTTGGCCAATTAAATTTTGTAACACTCGTTGATAAAAACTTAAACTGCCTAACTACATACACATGTAAGGTAACTACAAGAGATGGGAAAGTGACAATGATTTTGAAGGGTGATGGATGTTCGTAAAATGGGTAAAAAATGTAATTTGGTACTTTTCGTATATCCTGAGGTAATGCTTGTGGATACTTGAAATTTTTGATGAAGGAGCCTTTGCACTGATAGAAATTTGTACACGACAATAATAAAAATCTACATTAATGAAAAAAGGCTTTGGAAGTGTGAATCGTAAGAGGGTTATAGAGAGGTAAAGGCTGTGATTTGGTACTTTTTCGATCTTAAAAACTTTAAATGAGAAATCTAGGATCCTATACACACAGAAACATAAATTTTCAACAGAATTTTCCAGTTGTATCAACTTATAATTCTGTTGTCGCTACGATTTTTTAGTCTGACAACCGAAGTTTTTTATTGTTTCAACTAAATGGCTGTTGTATCCACCGAATTTAGTTGTGACTACCGATATTCAATTGTAACGACCTATCTGCAAATGTATCAAGCAACTTTTAGTTGTATAAATTGAATTTCAGTTGGCAAATTGAAATTAGTTTTCATGCTGAAAATACAATTAAAAAAATTTTACACTCAAAAAAAAATTTGCACTTACAGAAAAAACAAATTAAATTACTGACAAATATGACGCCATTAGGCGCGTCTCCGAAACAGAAAATGATTATAGATCATGTTGGTAACCCTTGCAAAATAATGTAAGAGATATATATTCACATATGAGGCATTCCACACCAAATGTCCAGCGAAAAAAAAACACGTGTACCGTAAACTTCTTAAAAAATTGCGTTTTTGGTTTTTCAATTTTTCAAAAACTGGGCTTAGGAGGCGTGGTCAAATATTGGAAAAATGGTCAAATTTGTATCGAGTTGCCTTGATTAAATGTTTATCACATTAAAATTCAATGCACCACAATCTTAAAAATTTACATTCTTATAAAGTTTTGTATGGGCTATAGAATATTTTTTTTTTGGAAACTTTCAGCACCCGTTCTGAAATTTTCCATTTTTCAAAAAAGTCAATTTATAAAAATCCGGCCTTTCATAAAAGTACCTTTTATAAAAGTACCTTTTATAAAAAGTACCTTTTATAAAAAGTACCTTTTATAAAAAGTACCTTTTATAAAAATTACCTTTTATAAAAAGTACCTTTTATAAAAAGTACCTTTTATAAAAAGTACCTTTTATAAAAAGTACCTTTTATAAAAAGTACCTTTTATAAAAAGTACCTTTTATAAAAAGTACCTTTTATAAAAAGTACCTTTTATAAAAAGTACTTTTTATAAAAAGTACCTCTCATAAAAAGTACCTTTTATAAAAAGTTTCTTTCATTAAAAGTACCTTTTATAAAAATTACCTTTTATTAAAAGTATCGAAAGTACACTTTTTGGTACTTTTTTATTTCCTGAGGTATAAATAAAACAAACTTTTTGGTTTTTTAAATCATTACATTGGTGGAGGGTATTTAAAGATTCGGCACAGTCGAATATAGCTTTTTTACTTGTTTTAAAATATTTTTTTTAAGTTTAGATGTTTGTCCATCCACACAAAAAAATTCAGAACAACATTTTTTTAAATAAAATCGCATTTGAATTTTAAATTTTATAACAATTTAGTAATTTGCTTGTATTTTCTTGTATTAACGTTGCGAATGAGTAATATTCATGCAATTAATAATACTCATTCGCAACGTTAATACAAGAAAATACAAGCAAATTACAAAATTGTTATGAAATTTGAAATTCAAATGCGATTTTCTCGAGAAAAACGAAAAATGTTTTTCTGAATTTTTTTGTGTGGATGGACAAACATCTAAACTTTAAAAAAAAATTTAAAAAAAAGAAAAAAAGTGGCCGGATTTTTGATAAATTTACTTTTTTCAAAAATGGAAAATTTCAGAACGGGTTCTGAAAATTTTTCAAAGAAAAAAATTTAATTCGATAGCCCATACAAAACTATATAAAAACGTTAGTTTTTGAAATTGTGGTGCATTCCGTTTTAATGTGATAAATATTTAATCAAGGCAACTCGCCACAAATTTTACCATTTTTCCAATATTTGACCACGCCTTCTAAGCCCAGTTTTTGAAAATTAGAAAAACCAAAAACGCTATTTTCTTCGTTCCATATTTTTTTCTGTAGCGGGACATTTGGTGTGGAATGTCTCATATATAAAAAAAAAACTTCCATTAAAAATGGTACTGATGATAACACTAACTGGATAGTTTTAAACCGGTATGAAAACACCAGAAATGTCTACAATTTTTAGAAATTAAATTTTTCTTCTGCATTTTTTTAACTTGAACCCTTATAACAAATATAATTAGAGCCCGATATCGATTTTGTATTTTCGAAATTGTTCGTTTTTTTCAGGATAGAAAAAATTTCTATCACTTGAAAAGGGCATTGTGGAGAGTATTCATAGATTTGGCCGAGTCGAATTTAACTTTTCTACTTGTTATGGTTTTTTTTTTATCTCAAATATTTTATTACTCAATATTATATTTTTTTACTCAACAATTTTTGTGAGAAAAACGTTTTTCACTAATATTTGTGTTCCACTGAAATTATTTTTTAATCAAAACTTTTCATCGCATACAAATGATTTATAAAATACTCTTTTCCCCCTTAAATATTCAACTTTTCCGAGGTAATACGTGAATCGAAAAACGATCACTTTATCATCTCCAATCCAAACAATTCCTAGTCAGATGGTGGCGTTCGTTACTAGTTAGAGTAAGTAATATGTGCAGAAGCATGTCACTAACCTGTCAGACGGACAATTGTTGTTGCAACTACTACTACAACATAGATGTCATTGTCTACATTGATGACGTGAAAGAGAATGTTAGTAGAGCACAGCAAAAATAAACTAACTAGCAACCAACAAACCTATTATGTGGGTGTTTTCATTTCCCTTTTTATGTTTTTAATAAAGGTAAAAGTGCATACAGTTTGCTGGCTAATTTAGACGTATTAACAAAAAAAAAAACTTTGCTTTTAAAACCCATTGAGATAGGGATCCACAAAAAAAAATCACCTAAAATTTAATAATAGTGACTTTTTCTTTGGGAAAAAAATGTCACACAATCAAGGACTTTTTCTTGAGGAAAAATTTTTTCAGAATCTGTAATTTTTTCTGTAGGCTAAATTCTAAGAATATGAGACTTTTTCTAAAGGAAATATATTTCAGAACCTGAGAAATTTTGTGTACATCCTACCCTAACTTTTTACAAATGCCATTGGGCTTTGCCATATGTTCAGTCAGAGTACCAAAGTTTCAAACCCACTGACAACACTTTTAAATTTGGGTTATTTTTTTTTTCTAAAGAGGGCAGCATATTTCAGTTCTCTGTAAGGGTTTGTTGTTATAACGCGTACTTCTGATACCTTTTCTTATAAAATCTGAGATTTTTTAATATAATTTTAAGTACTTTTAGTTTTTTGATACTTTTTATACTTTTAATTTAATACAAAATCAGATTTTTTTCGTTTTCGCTCTATAACGCTGATTTCCAACCTTTGATTCTCGCCTACTAGAGGACAATTTAAAGGTTATATGGAGGGCAACCATCAAATTTTTAAGATCCTCGAAAAGTAACGGAAAATTTGTATAAAAATTCGTATACTTTTTGTTTACTTTTTATACCCTACACCACTCTGTGGTACAGGGTACACAGAAAAAAATATTCAATAGAAAAAAACAATTAAATATTTGCTCAGCTTAAAATTTGACATTCAATTAAATTTTACTTGAATCAATTAACCATTTGCTCAAATCTGAAAAATTCACAAAAAAATTCATAAAAACAAAAAAACTCATCATAGTAGGCTTTGAGTAACAATGCGATGAACGCTGTTGCGTTTTTTTTGTTTTAGTTTTCGTTAGTCGTCAAATAGAAAAGTACTTGCACTCACACAAGACGAAAAAACAAAATAATATAAAGCAAAAAAAAAAAAAACAATTTAAACAAAAGACTTGAAAAGACTGTCAAAAAACACTACAACTGTAAAATAATGATTAACCATTCACTCAGATCAAGCATTGGATTAATCAAAAATGACACAAAATTATTGATTAACCGCTCACTCAAATCAAGCATTGGTTTAATCAAAAATAACAGAAAAATAACAATTAACAAATTACTCGAATCAAGCATTGGTTTAATCAAGGAACAGTCAATGACTGACCTACAATTTTCGTGCTTGATCCAACAATTTTCCTCATTAGATGACTTTTAATTAAAATAATGCTCAACCTGGTGTATTTCGTGCTTGATCTAACAACTCATTTTTATCTGTGTATAATGAGTTTGTGCTGATGTTTGTAACTACCCGAAATATTGGTCTTAGACCTACCTTAACGCATACCGATCGACTCATAATTACTTTTTGAGTCGATTTAGCTATGTCCGTCTGTCTGTCCGTCCGTCTGTCCGTCCGTCTGTCCGTCCGTCTGTCCGTTTGTCCGTCCGTCCGTCCGTCCGTATGTCCGTCCGTACGCCTGTCCACAGGGGCGTATCCGGGATTTTATTTCGGTGGGGGCCCAAAATTTTTTTAAATTTGTTTTTTACAAAAATTTTTATAACAGCACTTGTTTTAGAATTTGTCTCGATCTTTTCCTTGAAATGAATCATAGAGTAAAGAAGAATAAGAGATATTACGGATGAAACCGCACTTTTTTTGTTAAATTTTTTAAGCCGTGAACTCAGATTATCTCGGGGTAGAAACCCAGAATACTTACAAAAGGAAATTCAAAAAAAAGAGAAACCCCAAATACCTTTCAAAAGAAAATCGAAGAAAAAAGTGAAACCCTAAATACATTTCAAAAGGAAATAAAGAAGAAAACGAATGCATTTAAAAGGAAAATGAAAAGAAAACAAAACAATTTATCTATTCTATTATCTAAAAGAGTCCGCCTTGAGATAATCGTAGTTCGCAATTTGGGTTCCACAAAGTTTTCACTAATCGTACCTCTGTTCCTTTCTTAACTCTATGACTGAATGTAACACAATCAGATTCTTCATTTTTTTGTAACTGTTGGGAAAAAAATTAAAATTTTTTTAATATTTTAAAATTTTTTGAGAGACTTAAGTCTTTTTTTAATGTGTGAGTTGTATCAGACGCTGATACATTTTTACAAAGAAGATTATCAGAATCTGATTTTTTTTTTTAAAGAAAAGTCTAAGATTCTATGACAATTTACAGTTAAGACAGTTTTTGTTATAGAAAAAGTCAAAGACTATAAATCATATTTCCAATGGAAAACGGTTCTCGGACAAAAGTCACTTTAGAAAATGATTCTATAAATATATTTTTCAAAAGACTCCGATTGTAAGACATTTCTCCAGAATCTGAGTTATTTCTCGTCTAGCATATTTTCTTAGATTCTGAAACATTCTACACAAAAAGTTTTAGATTCTGAGAAAATCTTCGCCTTTTCTTTAAGATAAATTATTCAGATTCTGAGACCTTTTTAAAAAGAAAACAGTATACAAAAAGTCTTAGATTCTAAAACATTTTTTCTAAAGAAAAACTCTCGGATTCTGAGAAAATTTTCCTATAGAAAAAGTCTACGATTCTTAGACATTTTTCCTTTAGAAAAAGTTTCTAATTCTGAGATATTTTTCCTATATAAAGTCTCAGATTCTTATAGAAAAAGTCTCAGATTCTTCGAAATTTTTCCTATAGAAAATATTTCAGATTCTCAAACATTTTTCCTACAGAAAATTTCTTAGATTCTGAGACATTTTTCCAATCGAAATAGTCTCAGATGCTTAAACACTTTTCCTATAGAAAAAGTTTCAAATTCGTAGACATTTTCTTATAGAACAAGTCTCAGATTCTCAGACATTTTGCCAATAGGAAATTGTCAGATTCTGAAACATTTTTCATATAGAAAAAGCCTCAGATTCTGAAACATTTTTCCTAAAGAAAAAGTCTCAGATTCTGAGACTGAGAAAGTCTCAGATTCTGAAATATTTTTCCCATAGAAAAAGAAACTTTTACAATAGAAAAGTCTCAGTTTTTAAGCGTTTTTTCTACACAAAAAGTCATAGCTTGTGTCTCCAAGACATTTTTTTTAAAACATTTTTCATATAGAAAAAATCTAAGATTTTGAGACATTTTTCAGATTCAGAGACATTATTCCTATAGAAAGTACTCAGATTCTGAAACATTTTTCATATAGAAAAGCCTCAGATTCTGAGAATTTTTTATAGAAAAAGTCTCAGATTCTGAGACATTTTTCCTATAGAAAAAGTCTCAGATTCTGAGACATTTTTCCTATAGAAAAAGTCTTAGATTCAGAGAAAAATGCTAATATTTTAAGACATTATTTATATAGAAAAAGTCTTAGAATCTCAGACATTTTTCTTATAGAAAGTTTTAGATTCTGAGACATTTTTTTAAGAAATAGTCTCGTTCTGAGGCATTTTTCTAAAAGGCATTTTAAGATTTGACTACATTTTACTTACAATTAGGTTCATTTTTTGTGTACATAAAACTTTAGGTTGTAAGATATTTTTTCATTAGTATCTTAAGTTGAAATTCTAAAAAAAAATTTCAGATTTTGAGATTTTTTTAACAGAAAAATTTTTCGGTTTCAAAACATTTTTCTTTAAAAAATTTTAGATTCCTAAATGTTTTTCGATTTTTGTTAGGAAGTTTTTTAATATTGTACTTGTTATTTGATACCAAATCCTGAAATTTGTGAAATCATTTACGGGGGCCCGGCCCCCCCCCCCCCCCTGTATTCGCCACTGTCTGTCCATCTATCGGTGTAAGCACGATACAGGTCGCAATTTTCAATCAATTGACTTGAAATTTGAAACTTAAGCATCTTTTTGCCCAAGGACGAAGCCTATTGAAATTGGAAAATCGGTCCATGTTTAGACCTACCCTCCATACAAACGCCTCCTTTGAATTAGGCTTAAACGCCTGTAATAACCGGATTATAATATTTATCGCTTTGACAGGTAATCGAATTTTGTATGCACGGACCAACCCAAATTTTAAAGAAATCGGGTCAGTCCTTCTGGTAGTCCCCATACAAACCACCCTCTTGAGATTCACATAATTCCCTCAAAATTCATAAAAATGGAAATTTTTGATAAAAATTTTATTTTTAGGTGTTAAACGTGTACTTTAGTAACCTAATCAAATTGGAATATAATTGGATCATTTTTGGACTTAGTCCCCCATACAATATCATATGGTCGGTCTTGACCGACTAAAACTTTCTTACTTATTTAGCTTTCCTGTTGTGATAAAGTATATTATTCGCTCGAAACTATAAATCCCAAAGTAGTTTTTAGATTATATATGGTTTTGAATTGAGAAAAGTGTGAAAGAAAAATTTTTTAATTTTTCTAAAAATTTAGACATCCTATTTTGTTTCTTACTAGTTTCATATTATCCAGTTACAATAACAAACTCTTCTGTAGGAAAAAACCAACAGCAACAACCACTCGAATTGAAAAAATCAGATTTAGTTGATACTTGCTTAACAGCCTACTTGGCGTATCGGTCTAGAGCAATGGTTCCCAACCTTTTTAACGCCACGCCCCACTTTTAGGTTAAAAAAATTGCCTTGTCCCCCCTACACACAAGAAAAATTTGCTAATTTTTCTAATTTTCGTTTCTAATGAAAAATTTCTACTGGTTTAGAAGAGTGTTTGTAAAATAAGCATTTAAACTAAGTTTTTAGTAAAAATTTCAAGCGATTAACAAAATTTTTGTAGTTAATTTTGGTCAAAAAAATTGTTTTGTAGTTAATTTGACTAAAAAAAGTCTTGAAAACTTTATCGTTGCCCCCTGGAAACTTCAAATTGCCCCCCAGTGGGGCGAGAATCAAAGGTTGGGAACCATTGGTCTAGAGTGATTGTACGTTACAAGCAGTTAATAGCAAAGTATTACAGATGATGATGAGTTCAATCCTTGTCGGCTGCGATCTGTAAATAATTTTCACATATAGAGTTTTATTGACTATTAACTAAATAAATTTGACATTAAAAGTTTTTCTGAAGATTATTATAACTGGATAATATGAAACTAGTAAGAAACAAACCAGGATGTCTAAATTTTTAGAAAAATTAAAAAATTTTTCTTTCACACTTTTCTCAATTCAAAACCATATATAACAAATCAAAAAATTATAATACATAATTATAATTAGAGCCTGAGCTCGACTGTCTTTACAGAAAACAATAAGTTTTTAGATTAGTTGTCACTTATTTTTCAATTATAAATCATTTATCTTTTTATTTTTTTGAAAAAAAATATTGTTTTCTTAAAATATAGTATTCATTTTGTTTTCAAAAGTTTATAAAATCACGTTTTCCAATTAAGTTAGAGCATACAATACAAAATTATTAATAAAAAAAATATTTTTATTATTTAATATTTATTCTACACAAATTCTATACTTGATCAATACAAATTTTATATGTGAACTTTGTATACAATAGAGTGGATCTCATTATTGTCTTTTAGAAAATTTATACTATAACTGTCAGCACACCCACACAGCAAAAAAATATGAGGAAAGATCATATGAATTACCACAAATGTCTTGTAAATATGAAATCAATTGCAAAGTATTCACCCTTGGGACACTCGAAAATAACAAAAATAAAATTAAGGATTTGTCACAAAGTGGGCCTTTTAGGCATGGTCAAATATTGAATATTTCTGGATTTTCTGTCTGAGCATCATTTTTTAATTATTTATGCCAATTTAATGAAACACAATTATGTCTTTTAAATATCTGTTTTTACAGATTTGTGGCTATAAAATATAAAGTGGAAATTTTTCAGAAGAAAATCAGAATTTTTGAAACTTAAACTTTATTTATCGAAAAACGTGCCACAATTTTTTTTTTATATTATTAGAAAAAATTAAGGTTTATTTCCATTTGTTCTAAAATTTTCCATGAAGTTTTTTGCCGTGTTTTTGAGAATTTTTTTTTTTAAAGATTGCACTATGATATTTTCATACAATAATGGGGTACATAACGTGTTCGTATGAGCAATATAAAATGTAATTTAAATAAAAACTGTTTTTATAGCTCATACGCATACGCAATCTTTAAACAAATTTTTATCGAAAACAACCCAGCAAAAATTAGATTACCAAATAAGGTATAAAATAAGGTATAAAATTGCTTATTTTATACACTGCAGCATTGATGATTTTAACAGGGGATGAGACTCAAAGTAATGCATACGAGTAAGGTATATAATATAGCATACCAGAACGTAATATATAAGGTGTTACGAGTAGTGAAAAAGTAATTTTGTATTAAATTTACTCACGTGATTGTAAGTGAGTGTAAGTAGATAAAATATGCTTGTGAGTGAGTGGGTGTCATTAGAAAATTCCTGTCGTGAGCCCATATCTAGTTTAAACTTATGGATTTTTTTTATAAAATAATTATTTTTTATGTTATTGTAATGCATTATGCATCCAATTATAAATAATGCATTATTTCAAACTTTGAAATAATACATAATGTAACCAAATATAAGTCATCCATGATTTAATGTTTAGAAATAATAAATATGAAATACATTTTTTTCTAATAATTATGCATTACGTAACAAATTATTAGTAAAGCATTATTTTTCACTTTAAAATAATACGTTGTGTAACAAATGTTTGGTAAGACATCCTAAAATAATGCTACAAATAAGGTATATATATTACCTGGTAATGTGTGACATAATCACCCCCCATTACCAAAATTTTGCTGGGAAGATAAAAAACCCTGAAAATTTCACAACAAATAGAAATATATATAGCAAAAATAAATCGAGATTTTGTCAACACAGCATCTTTTTATAGCATACCGAAGCGAATCCAAAGAGCGCTCTTGAGGATGCAGTAAAAGTAAGGGGAAAAAATTAAAATTTTTTGTTAAGATTTTTTATATAAAACTTAAAATATAAAATTATATTTTGATAAATTTTCAAACACGCTTTCCTTTGAAATATATTTAACACTTTTTGAATAAAAAACCATGAGTTTTGGACAAAGACACGTGATTTCACTGCATCATTATTGCGCATTAATCAGCGCTGCAAAGAGTGCTTAAACCATAACATCTTTAACACATTTTGAATGAAAAAAAAAATAGTACACCATCTTCTTTAGTTTCAGAAAATATAAAATATATTACAAAAAAAGTCCAATCGTATTTTAGAATCTCCAATTATATTGAAAAATGTCCAATTATATTTCAAAAATTTCCAATATAATTCAAAATTTTTGAAATGTAATTAAAAAATTTTTGGTTATAAATGGTAATATCTGATATATAAATGGAAGTTTCTGAAATATAATTTGAAATTTTCGAAATATAATTGGAAATTTTTTAAATGTAATTGGATCTCTTAGGCGATATTTCTTCCAAATTCTTGCAGAGAGTCAACTGATTTTCAGAATTAGTCAATTGTATTTAAGATTTTCCAATTGTATTCAGAAATAGTCAATTGTATTTCAGATTTTGTAATTTGTATTTCAGAAAAAGTCAAATATGCTTCATCTTTATTCTGCTTAAATCAGCTCCAAAAAGATACATGAATTCACTGCATCTTTATAGCGATTTTTTCAGCGCTCTGAAGAGATGTGAATGCAGAGCATCTTAAGAGCGCTTTTTCTGTGTATCCAACTAGCGCTCTAAAGTGTGACATCGCCTTAGAGAATCATGCATGAATTCAGCAGGTTTGGATGCGCTCCTTGACTCGAGTTTCCTTTCCAAAAGCTGCTGCCAGTTCAGCAAAATTTCTGCTGGGATCTTAATTTTTTTTTTAATGTAAACAAAAATACAATTGTGCCATGTTTTTTACTAACAATAAGTTAATAAAGCTCAAAAATAAAAAAAATTTAAATTTTTTTTCTTGCATAGTGGATTTTTTTTTTACCTTGTGAACTTTGACCTCAAAGGTGCACTTTGACATCAATTAGGCAGAGTTTATATTTATCCGATTTGGCTAAAATTTTGTCTACATCAGTTTAGGAATACTTTACACAATATTCCGAGTGTGAGACATTCAAATTAATATATAAAAATTTTTCTTATTTTTGACTGTGCAATTTTTACAAGACCTAACCCGAGAAATTACATAATTACGTCATACAAACGAATATTCGCACCAGTCTAATGTATACAAAAATAATATAATAATTAAAACGTGTCAACTAAGCAGTATTTCATATGTCTAAAAACTTATTGCATATGGGGCATTCCAGGCCAAATCACTCACTTTTAGACCCGACCCCTTTCGATTTATTTTATTTTTGGATATGTTTTAGTTCTTATTAAATCCAACCTGGACACCAATTTTCAGCCTTTTATTCCGAGATGGTGTTGAGTAATCAATTTTTCAAAATGACGATTTTCTCCAAAAAAGTTTTAATTAATTTTGACCATTAAAAAATATAGAAATCTAAGAAAAGTTGGACAAAGTTTTGTTGGTAACTGTAGTTTTCGAAAAAAAAAAAATATGAAAAAAATATTCGAAGTAATTATCACTTATTTTTTGACGTTTAAAACTAAAAATCGACTTTTTGATAACGTCCGAAACCTTCGATTTTTTTGTAAAAAACTATCAAAATTCTACTCTAAATCACACAACTTTTAAGCTATAATTCGAGATGTGATCAAAATTCTTTCTATTTTTTTTTTTTCAAATTTTTAAAGTTGCACCTTTTATTTTTTGGCTCTGATTTATTTTATATGGTGCTCCATAAAAAATAAATTGGTTGATGTTGACCCTTACTTACCCAAGATATATTCATTTGGAGATAAAAATATGTCTCACAAAAATTAAGGACGATCGGACATGAATAAGGCTTTCAGCATGGTCCTTTAAGTTTAAAAAACGGTTTACAAGGAAAAATATGATTTTTTTTTCTGTTTTCGCAATTTTTTTGGTATTTTAAGTCAAGTTTTAATTCAAGTGATTACAGAATTATGATGTGGAGTAAAATGCCTTTCTAATAAGGTACTAAAAACTAAAATCGATTGAAAATCAGCCAAGTTATTACAACTTCCTCAGGCATCTTGCGTGTGTCATACCACTTTATTAAAGAATACGAGTCCCTTTTTTTAAATTTATTGAAATAACTGAAGTTTTATTTATTTCGGTTTGAGTCCATATTATTTCTGAGAAATAATTATTTTTGTTGTACAATGCGAAAATCTGAAAAAAATAATTGACAACACAGGCTAAGTGGTAGGGTATTCAATCGATTAACCGTTAATCGGTTAACCGATTAATTTTGGTCGATTAACTGTTCGAATAATTTAAAATTGTCAATTTTCAAATAACAAATAAACCGATTAATTTGTGTCGATTAACCGATTAACCGAAATCTCTTTTTTTTAGTAATTTTACTTATTTTTTTTGCTTTATTTAACATTTTGATGTTTCATTTTTAATTTGAATTACAGTTCTGCTGAAAGAAGTTTAGGTCTAAAAAACTTATCAAACTCTCTGTTAGCAATATGTAAAAACGTCGCCTTAAAACGTCGGTTTAAAAAAAAAAACAAATTACAATTAGTAACCCTAGCCAATTTTTTATATATTGTCAACAGTATATATTTTTCTAATTGTTTTTTATGTAATTAATACGAATCTGGCCTCAGTAGTTATTTATCTCATTTTGAGATATTTAGATTTTTTTATGTAATTAATACGAATCTGGCCTTAGAAGTGATTTATCTCATTTTGAGATATTTAGATTTTCGATTGACAGTACTGCATAAACTCAGATATTCGCAATGTCCGGGACCTTATAAAACAGCGAATTATTTTATGATGTATAATTAGTTCAGTACATCTAAAAATACTTTTGCAATCCTTAAGATGACTTTTTTTATTACGGAGATATCGACCGATAAAATTATTGCAATTTCGGCCCTAAAACAAAAAAGAAAACAAATTTGGAAACCAACCAATTTTTTTGTTGATATTTTTAGTACCGAATTCAAATTCTATTAGAGGAGCATCTAATCCCGGCAGCAATTTGGGTGAATTTTAGCTTTTTACAAAAATTACTTTATTTTTTTTAAATTTTTTCGCATTGAATTAGGGCCAATTTAGATTGGGGTAATTTTTCAGGTTGCCAAACAAAAATTCTTTATTTGGGCTAACATTATAGAGGGTATTTAAAGCTTCGCCATAGCGGATATAGATTTCTTTAAAGTACATACAATTCTTGGTTTTTTATTATTTCAATTTAAATTTTAAATTTATATTATTCGGTTAACCGAATAATTCAAATTTATCCGATTATTAACCGATTAAATCTCAACCCCGATTAATTATTTGCTCGATTAACCGATTAAACCAAAACCTCGATTAATTGAATACCCTACTAAGTGGAGATGTCGACAGCTTTCGGAAAAACCCACCCTTCCTTCGTCTGCACTCTTCGATTGTCACTGTAGGTGTGTAAGATGAAAATCAGCTATTTAAACGTACATTAAGCTGAAACAGCGGACGGGAATTATATCACATTTCATTACCCATATGTTACGTTTAGCACGAACTTAATCAATCAATTTTTAACTTTTTCTAACACAGTTGTAATTTCTTACACTGTAGTAGATTTTCTCAGAGTTGCAACCCTTAGTAGGACTTCTCAAGTCTTGAAAAATGTCCGTTAGGTTTGAATTTATATTTCATATTTCTAATTATTAGAAATATTACTAAATTGCATGGTACCTTATGAGTTGAGTATTAATTCTGTTTTATTTATTGTTGGACTTTATATTTTATAACTGAAGTCCATATTAATTATTTCTGAGAAATAATTATTTTTGTTGTACAATGAGAAAATCAGAAAAAATTAATTGACAACACAGGCTAAGTGGAGATGTCAACAGCTTTCGGACGAAAAAAAAAATGTTATTACAGTAGAAAATTTCAATGAATTTCAAAAATCGGATTAATCAAGTGGTCTGCCACACGTTGCCTGAGATAACTTGGCTAATTTTCAACCGATTTTAGTTTTTCGTACCTTATTAGAAAGACATTTTACTCCGTATTATAATTCTGTATTCACTTAAATTTAAACTTAACTTAAAATACCAAAAAAATTAGAAAACAGAACAAAAATCATATTTTTCCTTGCAATCCCTTTTCTAAACTTCAAGGCCCATGCGGAACACCTTACCCATGCCCGATCGTTCTTAATTTTTGTTAGACGTATTTTTACATCGAAATAAATATATCTAGGTCAAGTAAGGGTCAGTATCTACCAATTTAATTTTTTTGGAGCACCATATAAAACAAATCAGAGTCAAAATATAAAAGGGACAATTTTAAAAATTTGAAAAAAAATAGAATAAACTGCGATCACATCTCGAATTATGGCTTAAAAGTAGAGTAGAACTTTAAGACTTTTAAAAAAAATCGAAGGTTTCGGACTTTTTCAAAAAGTTGATTTTAATTTTTATACGTCATTCCGTGTGTAACACATCGAAATATCGGTCGGGGACCCCACAAAGTATATATAATATTGATCCATGATAGAATCTAAGACATTCTAGCGATGTCCGTACGTCCGTTTGTCTGTAGAAATAACGATGCAGTCCAAACCAATAGAGCTATACCCCTGAAATTGGACAAGAATATCTCTTATGTTACTGGTAAGGTTAAGTTCGAAGATGGGCAAAATCAGACCAGGGGGAAAAAAGTTCACCCTTGAAGAACTAAAACGACCCCTGAAAAATACGATATTTTTTACGAGTTTTTTTTAGTTTTTGCTCAACAAATGTAACATTTGTATGCCATATTATATTCATAGACCTGCGTTTGGACTAGAGTTTGCAAAACGATTAAAATCGTAATCGCGATTAATCGCACCAATTAATCGTAATAGTAATCGACAAAAATATCATACGATTACGATTAATCATTTTCTATGAAATACACTGTTTTTATAACGAATTTAAAATATACACTCAAAATAATTATACAGTAAATGTTTTAGTAAATGATTTAGTATCCAAATCTACTAATAAGTTACTATTTACCAGTAGCACAGTAGTTTTTTAGCATCTTTAAAGTACTAAAATTAGTAATTTTTACTGGTTTTGAATAATATTAGTAGAAAATTTTATTGTTGGTTACCAATTCCTGCACTAGCTCCTTTTGGACTAAAATATTAGTTTGTGAGTTAAATTCTTAGTATTGAATACCCAAAAATTTTGAAAATATATTTAAAAGGCTTTGGCCGTGAAATTTGGTCGAAAAACGTATTTTTTTCAAACACAGACCGCTGGTTGCCAACTGCAGATGCCGTTGCAAAATTTATTTAAAAAATTTCCCACAATAAGCTCTTCGCATGCCATCGGTCGGCAGGCACGACCCAGCAGAAAATTTTCTGAACTGGAAACAGCTTTTGGAAAAGAGTCACGAATCAAATAGCCCATACAAACCAAATGTATTCAGGCATGATTTCTTTGGGCAATGTCACAGTTAAGAGCACATTTTGGTAGCACAAATAAAGCGGTATTTAGACGCAGTGAAATCATGTATAAGCTGTTCTGTCAAAATCTCGCTTTATTTTTGCTGGGGAAATTTAAAAGTTTATAATTTTATATCTTAAAAATATCAATTTTTGTAATTGTGTACGTTCTGCAATGTTAATTCTAAAATTTTTTTTCAAAAATTCGATTAATCGATAATCGCGATTAACGGCGATTTTTTTAATCGTAATCGCGATTATGAAATATCTCGATTATTTGCAAACTCTAGTTTGAACCAAGCGGGTTAGAAAATTAGATTTTTTTCAGCCCGCCCCTTTGGAGGCATGGTTATAGAAATTAATTAAAAATAACGAATTTTTTTTTTAATTTTAAACGTGTACATCCGAATATAACACTCTTACTTGTTTTCTTAAACTACATTTAAATACCAACAAAACGTTGTCCAACTTTTTTTAAGACATATGTATGTATTTTTAACTGGTCAAAATTAATTGAAAATTTCAAGTTTTTAATTTTTTTGAATCGCCATTTTGAAAAATTGATTACTCACCAGAATAAAAGGCAGAAAATTGGTGTCCAAGTTGCATTTAACAAGTACTAAAACATATCCAAAAATAAAATAAATCGAAAGGGGTCGGGTCTAATAGTGAGTGATTTGGCCTGGAATGCCCCATATACAGTCAAAGGTCGAATTTGTCAGTCACCACTTAAGTCTGAACCTACACTTAAGTATCTTAATATTATGCATTTGCAATAGTCCTTTTCTTTACTTATAGAAAAAAATGTTTTTTAATTTTTAAATAACAAGCTGGGCACCCTGCTGGTAAAGCTAATTCGAGTACGCTGAGTTCAATGGTGCTAGCCGTTTTTCGAAGTTAGCGCTCGTATTCGCGATATTTGCGATTTAAAATTGTAAAGCTAAAGTACAACAAAAATTAAATTTTTAAAATTGTACAGCTAAAGTAAGACAAAAATTAAATTTTTATGCTTTTCGGATAGTTTTTAAATATAAATTTCATAAATGCATTGTTTTTTTTCGCGAAAATTTTTTTTTCCGCGAAAAAGAAAAAAAAAACCGCGAAAAAAATTTTTTTCGAAGAATTTTGTGTCTGCAATATATCGTATTCTACACATTTTAATAAAATAAAAAATAAAAATAAAAAAATTTCGCGAAAAAAATATCGCGAAAAAAATTTCCGCGAATAAGATTTTTTTTGTATATTCAATAGAGTTAAGATGATAAAAATTCAGAAACTGTCTAAATAATATAAAAAATATTTTTTTTACTTAAAAATAAAAAATAAAAAATATTCGCGAATATATCGCGAACTGAAAAAACTGATATTGCAATGGGATTAAGTATATATAAACTAGCTATACCAGATGGATGTCGTAATTTCAAATCAAACTAAAAATATTTGTATTGACCTAATTATTTTAAGAAAATAACGATTTTTCGCGACCAAACAATGTTTTTCGCGAAAAAAAAAATCACGGTATTATGGTTTGTTATACTAGTTTAACAGACTTAAATGGTTTTAAATTTAAAAAATTTCGCTAAAGTATAAAAATTTTGTTTTTATTTTACTTGGCCATCAAAATTTTAAATCGCAATGCTGCCTATCAATTACCAGTGTAACCGTGATGCTTCTTTCGGAAAGGGGATAGAAGTGAGATGAAAGATTGGTGGGCTTCACTATGGCAACACTGTAATTGCGAGTGTTGATAATTTTGAGTACATTTGTTGCATCGCCATCTGTTATTGATCTGGCGAATTATTTTTGAAGCTGTGTTTATATCCATTATTTTATTATTTTACTTCGTTGACGTTTTAGTGCTATTTATCAACGAAGGAGGGTTCTGCGATAGATATTAGTTATAAATAGAAACTAATAAATATCTGAAAAAAATTTTGTTCTGCCTGAGCTGAGAATCGAACCCAGGCTTGCTGGCTAGTAGTCCAACGCGCTAACCACTAAGCCACAGCACCCTCAAATTATCGAATTAACTTTACCAGTAGGGTGCCAAGCTTGTTAAAAAAAGTGTCAAATTCGAGCACAGTGTAATCATCAAGTAATTAGTTTACTGCTAATATACAAATTTGGCATTACAATAATACAAAAAGTAGAAAATATTTTAAGTAGGTTTATTCTAGCTCGAGGTCATAATTTTATTTACTTATTAAAACTACACACAAAAAATTAGTGGCTAAAAATTTTCAATTAAATGTATTGATCAACAAAAATTAAATGAGTCAATCAATGTTTTGATTAAAATTTTTCCTATTTTTTGTTACAAATTTTCAACATACCAGATTTGTTTTTCGCTTTAGTTTATTTAAATAGATTAATTCAAGAATATACAAAATAATCGGGCTTTACTTTTTTTATTGTTGGCAACATATTGGAAAGCAAAAAATATGAATTTTTTTATAGGTTTTTCATAAGCTTACAATTCATTTGTTAAATCAATCATTATTATAATTGACTTTAAACAAAAAATTTATCAAATTTTTGATCAAATTCGAAAAAATGTTTGATTGAAAACATTTTCATCAATCACCTACAAATTGGATGATTGGTATAACAATTTTTTTAATTGCAGGAATTTCAATCAAAAAATTGATTAAATCCGCGTTTTTGTTGATTGAAATTCGTTTCAAATTTTTTCTGTGTATGATATTCTCATAGAATAATCTTCAAAAAAATTATTTTTCTGTTTTAAATTGAATTGTGTTGGTAATTTTTGCAACACTTAAGTATTTCGGAATTTGTCACATTTCATTGTCAAGATTGTCTATGAGAATTCGAATTTAACTATTCTACTTGTTTTTTTTTTTTCATTCGGCAGTTAGCGAACTTAAAGTAAAATTCATTAAAATTCAGATGTTCTCATAACTTCTTAGCCCCAGAACCGATGTCAATGGAATTTAATACCATTCTGACCAAGATACCGAGAAATTTATTTTGGAAATCTTCAGCAGCCCCCAAGTTGTTTTTCGAAAGTTAGCGTATTTTAAACAGACAGACGTACAGACAGATGGACGGACTTTGCTAGTAAGACTCAGAAATTATGCAGTCCGGGACCGATATTTTAAGGTGTAACAAACGGAATAGCACTCCACCGTTCAGTCGGTTGTATAAAAAAAAAATAAACAACTTTATCGTTCAAGTTTTATTACCAAAAAGTTTATTAAAATATGTACCACATTACTTGGCAGTCGCCATAACAAAAAAACCCATGCATATATCCTTAATTAAATAAAGAATTTATCCAAATAGACTTTGTTTAAAATAAATATGTTCACTCAATCCAATAATTTCGGTACAGTAGCTCCCAAAAGTTTAAAACTGCCTACCAAAGTATTAATGTCATATACATCCAAACCAAAAGTGAAATTCATAAGCGGTGTATAAGTAGGAAACATTTCTGATGTTAACGATAAATTTTCCACTTTGTACAAAAAGTTCTATAAAGAAATTGTAAATTAAATAGAAAATTCAGATTAATTATTATTAAAACATAGAAGTTATTTTATTCGACCTTCATAATATTTTTAAAGGTATTTTCAAGCTCGAGGTAATTTTTTCTTTACAAATTATAGCTAGGATATTCTCGTAGAAAATTATTTTGTGTTTTAAATGTATTTATGTTGGTAATTTTTGCAAGACTTAATCGACACGTGTTTCGGAATTTGTCAAATTCCATTGTCAAGACTATTTAGCAAACATAAAAAATCTATACTACAAGTAGCATAGGGAATTTATATGAAAAATCGCTAATATTTAAACAAAAATAACAAGTAAGAAAGTTATAGTCGATCAAATCCGACCATATGATACCCTACACAAGTGTTTTCCGGAAATAGGTCCCAAGTCCAAACATCAACTGATTTGATTTATCTTTTGTTAGATCTTTAATTAGTGTAGAAAACACCACCAGAACAAATTTTAGTGGAATTTATTCATTTTTGTTGCCAATAGATAGATTTTACTGAATATGGGTCGAAATCTTCATATGGGGGACTAAGTCCAAAAATTATCCAATTATATTCAGATATAATTAGGCTACACGTTTAAAGTACACGTTTAACACCAACAAGTAAAATTTTAATCAAATATGTTGCTATTTTATGAATTTTGAAGAAATTATGTAAATATCGGTAGGGTGGTTTGTATGGGGACTATAAGAAGGATTTGTCCGATTCCTTCAAAATTTATAATAGTGATTTGTGCATTTGACAAACCATGAACAGTCTTAAAATATGTTACTGGAACGCAAACGGCATTCGCCAGCATAAAAACGAACTTGTCTACTTTCTAAGAAACAAGCAAATTGATATTTTGCTTGTTTCTGAGACTCATCTTACCCAAAGAAGTTATTTTTCATTACGAGGCTACACATTATATGACACAAAAGATCCGAGAGACAGAGCATGTGGGGGATCAGCTATTCTCATCAAATCTCGCATAAAACATTACTTAATGCCCGAATTACGTGAAGACTATCTTCAGGCTACAACTATATGTCTAGAAGAATTTGATACAAACCTAGTGATATCATCAATTTATTCACCTCCAAGATTCACAATAACTGAAGATAAGTACACACACTTTTTTAAATCACTAGGCTCACGTTTTCTGGCAGCTGGCGACTAAATGCTAAGCATCCATTCTGGGGGTCACGGCTTATTAACCCAAAGGGTCGAGTATTATTTCATACAATTTCAAAAATGAGTTTCGACGTGATCTCAAGCGGAGAACCCACTTACTGGCCATCAGATCGGCAGAAAATACCGGATCTGATAGATTTCGGAGTCACAAAGGCTATATCAAGACATATGATTCAAATAGAGTCTTCTTTAGAACTCTCCTCTGATCACACACCCACTATCGTTACTCTTTTTAACCCACAAGAAATTGTAAACCCCTCTGGTGACTTAGCGCTTACTGGCAAAACGACAAATTGGCTAAAATATAAAAAATTTGTCAGTACCCATTGTTCAGAAAATATATCGCTTAGAACACCAGAAGATATTGACCTCTCGATTAAAAATTTTGAACTGAATATTAAACTCGCTGCAGAACTTGCTACTAAACCCATTCGACACAAAAGTCGACACAATATTTACTCAACAAATATTGAAGAACTTCTAACTCAAAAAAGAAGAGCAAGACGAGAGTGGCAACAACACAGATCTCCACAACTTAAAGCGCGCCTAAAAGAATGTACGAAGAAATTACGAAATCTCCTAGAAACTCAGAGAATCGCATCACTAAATAGTTACCTTGAAAACTTGGACAACACACCAAAAACCGACTATTCATTATGGCGTGCAACAAAAACCTTGAAAAGGCCAGTCATTAGTAAGCCTCCTTTGAGAAAACCAGATGGAGATTGGGCAAGAAACGATTCTGAAAAAGGAGAGCTTTTTGTAGAACATTTAAAAAATGTATTCACACCCAACACTACAGGTAATATAGTTGAGTTGCCTTCTACTACAACACACCAAAGAGCTAATACCCTGCTCAGGTTTGAAATGCGAGAGGTCAAATATGCCATTAGTAATTTAAACCCAAAAAAAGCACCCGGAATCGATAGGATCAGTAACAAGATGCTTTTAGAACTACCCAGTATAGCTTTGAGAATAATTCTTTTTATTTTTAATGCTATTTTACGCCTTGAATATTATCCCCCAGAATGGAAAGTCTCACTTGTAACAATGATACCCAAGCCAGGCAAAGATATCACGAAAGTGGAGTCGTACAGACCCATTAGTCTTTTATCGAACATCTCAAAATTGTTCGAAAGATTGCTGATGAACAAATTAACCCTATCGGTTGATCTAGATAACCGTATACCAGATCATCAGTTTGGCTTCAGGAAAAACCATAGCACTATTGAGCAAGTTCATAGGTTAGTTACCGTTGTTAGAAGGGCCTATGAGGAGAAAAAATACTGCTCTGCACTTTTCATTGATGTATCTCAAGCTTTTGACAAAGTATGGCATGAGGGTTTAATTTATAAAATAAATCACATGCTACCATCAAACACACACAAGCTTCTAGAAAGCTATATTAAAGGTCGAAAGTTCTCAGTAAAGGAAAACCACTACACAAGTGCACCTCAAGAAATTAAAGCCGGTGTTCCACAAGGGAGCATTTTGGGGCCACTGTTGTACATTCTCTACACTTCTGATTTACCAACAAATGTTAATACTCACACCTCGACATTTGCTGATGACACGGCAATCATAAGTGTTCATGAAAACCCATCTACAGCATCTCAAACACTACAAACCCACATTCATCAATTAGAAGACTGGCTCAGAAAATGGAAAATCAAAGTGAATGAACAAAAATGTACCCATATAACCTTTACCCTTAGAAGAGAAACGTGCCCGCCGGTAAAAATTTTTAACCATTTTGTACCCCAACACACAAATGTTAAATATCTCGGCATTCATTTAGACCGTCGCCTCACTTGGAAATTTCATATAGACGCTAAACTTACCCAAATTAAGCTAAAAACTGTTCAAGTTACATGGCTATTAGGCAGAAACTCTAAATTGAGTTTAGATTGTAAATTACTGATCTACAATTCAATTATTAAACCCATATGGTGCTATGGTATTCAGCTTTGGGGTACTGCCTCTGCGTCTAACGTTGAGAAACTACAGAGAAGGCAGAACAAAATCCTGCGAACAATTACAAGTGCACCCTGGTATGTTAGAAATTCCAATATACATAAGGACTTAAATGTTCCACTTGTCAAAGATGAAATTATGAGACACTGTGAAAGATACTTGAAAAAACTTGAAACCCACCCTAACATATTAGCACGAGATTTGATAAATAATCGTGGCCACCTACGCCTTAGGAGGTTGGACACAGCCGATTTAGTAAGCTGAGATGATTTAGGAACGCTTTTTGGAAACATCCATTAATTATTGAGCAATTAAATTTTTGCCTTGCACTGGCTGGGCTTAATATTAAGTATTAGTATTAAGATTTGAATAATTATTGTTAGTTCACAATTACGTGAAGATTCAATAAATAAAAAAAAAAAAAAAAAAAAAAATATATGAAAAAAAAAAAAAATTTGTGCATACAAAACCTGATTACCTGTCAAATTTCAAAAATTATAATATGGTTATTAGAGTCATTTTAGCCAAATTAAAAGGGGGCATTTGTATGGGGACCAGGTCTTACCATAGACCGATTTTTTCCATTTTCAAAAGGGATCATACTTGGGTAAAAATGTGCTTAGGTTTCCAATTTCAAGTCAATTGATTAAAAATTGCGGCCAGTATTGTGCTTAAACCGTTAAAAGGGCAGACGCACGAAAGGCAGGCGGAAGGGCGGCGATGTCCGCCGACTTAAAAAGTAATTCTAGGTCGATCGGTATACTTAAAGGTAGGTCAAGGACCAATATTTCGGGTAGTTACAAACATCAGCACAACCTCATTATAACCTGTACCACAGAGTGGTGTAGGGTATAATTAATATCTGTTTTTAAGTTTTTTGTTTGACAATCGTGATTAAACTTAGAAAATTTACAGTTTCTTTCTTCTGATTCCCAATGAGGGTACAGTTGAATATGTACAATTTGTTAAACCATTAGCGTTTTCTCATTCATATTCACTTTGCTACTTGTAGTATAGAGTTTTTTAATTTGCTAAATAGTCTTGACAATGTAATCTAACAAATTCCGACACACGCCTAAATCGTGCAAAAATTACCAACGTAAATAAATTTTAAACAGAAAACGATTTTTTTGAAAATCATTCTATAATTAAAACTAAAGGAAATAATGACCTCGAGCTAGAAAAAACTTTCTAAAAATATAAAAATAATGCTTAAAAGATATAGTATCACTGTAACTTACTCCCTTAAAGGGACACTCGTATGGTATATTGCTGGCTTTTCTTAATTCCAATAATATTGACTTCAATAATTGCATATCGAATGGTACGGTTAAGGCATCACACGCTTTCACTTTCAAATCAAGAAAACGAAAATTTTTCTTTGTAAATTTATTTTTTACATCAATCCAAATGCGTACTTGAAAATTTGTATCCATGTCTTTATCAAACATAAATACGTCAGTAAAAACAAAATGATTATTTGTTATTTTTGAAAAATTGCAGTCGAGCTGTTTTAACGGTTTGCCGAAGGCTTGACATGTGTATTTAGACATTTTTATACTAAAATGTCGGTTGGCGCACTAAAAAGAAAGAAAAACGGAAATTTTACAGATTACTTTAATTGAAGAAATTAATATATTTTGAGGATGTTTATTCTGGCTCTAGGTCATTATTTTCTTTACTAATTAAAATCATGATATTCTCATAGCATAATATTACAGAAAATTATTTTTTTTTTGTTTTAAATTTATTTATGTTGGTAATTTTGGGGGGGGTGAAATAAAGCCATAGGCAATAAGGCCATATGGCCTTATTTCTCAATTCAATGGGAAATAAGGCCATATTGCTTTATTACCAACACAATTGAGCAATAAAGTCATATTGATTTTGTAACCAAAGTGGAAATAAAGCCATATCAGTTGAAAATGTGGAAATATATTTCCCCGTAAATCCTGCTACCCAAAAAAAATTTATTTAGCGAAGCAGCTAAATTAATGTATGGAGTTTGTTTTTAATTTAAAGATTGTTTAACAAAATAAGTTTTTCTGTGTAGCCGGCCTTCGGCCGGGCTTAGGGATTACAAAATCCATGCATTAAACCCACCCTCTCCGCAAAGTAAAGTTTTCTAGGGTAGCAGGCCTTTGCGCTATCAAATTTGTTATGCCTCAAAAAGGCCTGATAACCAAAATAGCTTTGGTTTGCAAAGAGGGTGGGTTTAATGCATGGAGTATGTAATCCCTAAGCCCGGCCGAAGGCCGGCTACGCAGAAAACCGCAGAACATTTTTAAAAAATTTTTAAATGAGTAACAAAGCCATATATGGCTTTATTTCCAACAGTGGTTGGTAATAACGCCATATGGCCTTATTTCTCAACTCTTTGGGAAATAAGGCCATATGGTCTTATTGCCTATGGCTTTATTTCACCCCCCCGGTAATTTTTGCAAGACTTAATCGACAGAAACGATTTACTACAAAGTAGCAAACGAGTCTAATGACAAATCGTTTTGTGCACAAACTAAAATATTAATACATATTCGCCTCTATCCACAATGGGAATTAGAAAGACGAAGAAATTGTACTATATTAGTAAGGCAACGATTGTCAATAACCAACAGAAATATAAAAAACAATATATAGTCCATTGGACTACAACAATATGTTATTTTATAGGGTTATTCATCACTATGGCGTGCCAACCATTATGTTCAAATTCTGATAATTTTTATTAAAAAACATTTTAGTTTGTGCACAAACGATTTGTCATTAGACTCGTTTGCTACTTTGTAGTGAATCGTTTCTATTTTTGCTAAATAATCTTGATAATGGAATCTGACAAATTCCGAAAAACATGTCGATTAAGTCTTGCAAAAATGACCAACATAAATAAATTTAAAACAAAAAAATATTTTTTTTTGAAAATTATGCTATTAGAATATCATGGATTTAATTATTAAGAAAATAATGACCTCGAACCAGAATAAACATTCTCAAAATATAGTATTTAAAAAGTGAATAAAACAATTTTTATTTTTTAATAAAAATTAATCAGAATTTGAAGAAATTAATTTTAAAAACTTTTTTACTTGATTTAAGTGCAATATTTTAATTAAAGAACCAAATTGTCAACAGCTTTTATAATCGTTTCAAATACAATATTAATTAAAACAACAAATCTGATAATACAATTTTGATAAACATTGTTGTTTAAATACATAATTTATAAAAATTGTTACACAGTGCTCGAATTTGACACTTTTTTAACAAACTGGGCACCCTACTGGTAAAGTTAATTCGAGTACGCTGAATTCAATGGTGCTAGCCCAGTGGCGTATACAAATCCTGAAATTTATGATTTCACAAATTTCAGGATTTGGTATCAAATAACAAGTACAATATTAAAAAACTTCTTAAAAAAAATCGAAAAACAATAAGAATCAAAATTTTTTGAAGAAAAATATTTTGAAACTGAAAATTTTGCTGTTAAAAAAATCTCAAAATCTGAAAATTTTTTCTTAGAATTTGAAACTTTTCAACTTAAGATTCTATAGAAAAAATATCTTAGAACCTGAAGTTTTATGTACATAAAAAATGGACCTAATTGTAAGTAAAATGTAGTCAAATCTTAAAATGCGACTTTGTCTTTTAGAAAAATGTCTCAGAACGAGACTATTTCTTAAAAAAAAAAATGTCTCAGAATCTTGCACTTTTCTAAAAAAATGTCTTAGAATCTAAAAAAAAATCTAAAAAAAAATGTCTGAGAATCTAAGACTTTTTCTATAGGAATAATGTCTTTAAATATTGGCCTTTTTCTTAGATTCTAAGACTTTTTCTATAGGAAAAATGTCTCAGAATCTGAGAACTTTCTATAGGAATAATGTCTTTGAATCTGAAAAAGTCTCAAAATCTGAGATTTTTTTTTATAAAAAAAAATCTTACAATCTGAGACTTTTCAATATGAAAAATGTTTTAGAATCTGAGAACTTTCTATAGGAATAATTTCTCTGAATTTTTCTTACAATCCAGGAAAATGTCTCAGAATCTTATATATTTTTTTTACGAAAAATGTCTCAGAATCAACGAAATTTTCTTAAGGAAAATTATCTCAAAATCTAAGATTTTGTGTATAGGAAAAATGTCTTAGAGACACATGCTGAGACTTTTTGTATAGAAAAATGCTCAAAATCTGAAACTTTTTCTATTGCAAAAATATTTTTTCTATAAGAATAATGTCTCAGAATCTGGGTATTTTTCTATTGGAAATCTGAGGCTTTTTCTATATGAAAAACATTTTTTAGAAGAAAACCCTTGACAATTTCCTATAGGTATAATGTCTCAGAATCTGAGACTTGTTCTATAGGAAAATGTCTAAGAATTTGAGACTTTTTCTATTGGACAAGTGTTTAAGAATCTGAGACTTATTCGATATGAAAAATGTCTCAGAATCTAAGAAATTTTGAAACTTTTTCTATAGAAAAATGTCTAAGAATCTGAGAATTTTTCTATAGGAAAAATGTCTAAGAATTTTAGACTTTTTTTATAGGAAAATTTTCTCAGAATCCGATAATTTTTCTTTAGGAAAAAGGTTTTAGAATCTATGACTTTTTTTATACTATTTTCTTTTTCAAAAGGTCTCAGAATCTGAATTATTTTTGTTATAGAAAAAGCGAAGATTTTCTCAGAATCTAAATTTTTTGTGTAGAAATATCTCAGATTTTGGGAAAATGTCTTACAATTGGAGTCTTTTCTTTTGGAAAAGTATTTTATGAATATGTTTATAGAATCATTTTCTAAAGTGACTTTTTCCCGAGAAACATATTCCATTGGAAATATGATCTAGAGTCTTTGAATTTTTCTATAACAAAAACTGTCTCAACTTGAAATTGTCATAGAATCTTAGACTTTTCTTTGAAAAATAAATTCAGATTCTGATAATCTTCTTTGTGAAAATGTATCAGCATCTGATACAATTCACACTTTAAAAAAAGGCTTAAGTCTCCCAAAAAATTTTAAAATATAAAAAAATTTAATTTTTTTCCCCAACAGTTTAAAACTTACTCAAAAATGAAGAAGCTGATTGTGTTACATTCAGTTCAAGGAAAAGATCTAGAAAAATTCTAAAATATGTGCCGTTACACTCAAAAAAAACCATTAACTTAAACTTTGGAAAAATTTTCTTCAAAATAGTTTATAAATTTTCCCACAATTTAGTTAAATTTAACTAAAATTTTGGAAATTTTCCCAACTTTTAGGAAAAAATTTTAGTTCATGGACTGTTAAATAGGCAATAATTTTCCTTAAATGGAATTCCCTAATACATGGAAGAAATTCTTACCGCCAAAGAAATTTTCCCTAAATAATTGAAAAAAAGTCTTTATTTTTAAGACATATTTCTAAAAATAAAATTTAGTTCAAAAAATTCAGTTTTAGGACGTAATTTCCCACCAATTAGTTCATCATATTTATCTTCTTTAATTTGAGGAAGTTTTTTCCACAAGTTTAGTAAATTTTTCATAACATGAAATTGTTTAGTTGATTTTTTTTTTTTTTTCATGCTTGCTTGTAGTTCACATTTTGTTTATTATTTGTAGTACATGAATACAAAAGGTTTGGTCTTGTATAACAAGTAATAAATTTAATGTTTACATTTTTTTCTACACATGTATGTGTTAGGGAAAAAATAATATTTTAATCACAACAAAGGCCTTGGCTTTGGCGTGTTTTCCCATAGTCTGGGAATA
This sequence comes from Pegoplata infirma, assembly GCA_963921195.1. Taxonomy (NCBI): domain Eukaryota; kingdom Metazoa; phylum Arthropoda; class Insecta; order Diptera; family Anthomyiidae; genus Pegoplata; species Pegoplata infirma. The sequence goes on along the minus strand of OY992538.1, from coordinate 184,070,024 downwards.
AACGTTAAAGACAAAGTCTTTGTTGTAATTTAACTTTAAAAAATAATGAAATTTATTACTTGACCATAAGAAACGAACTTTTTTTATATTTTAAATAAAATATGTACATAATGAGAATTCTTTGTGTATTCACATGCTATTCTATAAATAAACCAATAAAAATATGAAACTAACTAATTTTTAGGAAAAATGTCCTCATCAAAAATGTTTTTTTAACTAAAAAATGGGAAATTTTTTCCCACTTTCTAGTTTAAATTGGTCCTAATTTTTAAGAAAAATATGGACTAAAAAGTAGGAATACATGGCAATGGAGCTAAATCATTATCAATTTTCCTTGGATTTAGTTAATTTTCCCATTTTTTAGTCAGTTTTTTTTTCTGAGTGTATGTAAATTTTTTGTAAAAAAAAAAAAATTTAAAAAATGTTGGGCCCCCACCGAAATAAAATCCTGGATACGCCCCTGTGCTAGCCGTTTATCAAAGATAATTTTTTATGCTTAAGTACAATAAAAACGATATTTTTAAACTTTTACGATAATTTTTAAATTTAAAACCACTGAAGTCTGTTAAACTAACAAAACAAATAGTGTTTGGGAATTCCCGGACTTTTCAATTTCCCGGGAAACGGGAAAAAAATAATTTATTTCCCGGGATTCCCGGGAATCCCGGGAAATATTCATCTATATATATATAAAAATTGATGTGTGTATGTATGTGGGTATGTATGTATGTTCCGTATAGACTCGATAACGGCTGGACCGATCTTGATGAAATTTTCAGGGACTATTTAGAATAGCCTGGCGAGTAACACTGTCTAGTCGGATTTTTGATTTTCCGTCTGTGGGCGGAGGGGCGTGGCAAAATCCAATTTTTGCATTCCACCACTAACGACATCTATATATAAAAAACGGATGGACCGAGTTTGATGAAATTTAAACCAAAGATAGTACTAACCGAGTACTAACTATATGCCAAATTAGCGCGTGATCGGACAAATGGTCGTAAAATGCCATGCTTTTTTGCCTGTGGGCGGAGGGGTGGGCAAAATCGAATTTTTACATTTCACCACTAATGACATCTATATATAAAAACGGATGGACTGATTTTGATGAAAATTAAACCAACGATAGTACTAGCCAAGTGCTAACTATGTGCCAAATTAGAGCGTGAGCGGACAAATGAACGTAAAATGCCATGCCCCTTCGAATTGAATTGAATGTTATTTTTGCATGCTCCGCAATAACGCAAAAACTGTTGATTCGATTTTAATTAAATTTTCAGCACTGATAGTGTTAACCGAGTGCGAAACTATGGGCCATGTTATACTACGATTGGAAAAAGGGGCATAAAATGCCACGTCCCTTTGTACTATACTGGACGTTGTCTGCCTGTTTCGCAATCACGCAAAAACAGCTGAACCGATTCTCTTGATATTTTCACTACATACAGTGCTAACCAAGTGCATATGTAGGCCATATAAGATCGTTATTTGAAGAATGGATCAAAATTGCAACGCCCTTTATACTATACTGACCACGATTGAACAAAGAGTCGTAAATTGCCACGCCCCTTTGTTTTATACTGAACGTTATATCTGCCTGTTGTGAAATCACGCAAAAACGGATAAGCCGAATCTGTCACTACTGATAGAACTAACGCAGCGGAAACTGTAGGTCATATGTAGAGCGCGATTTGCAAAAGGGAATAAAATGGCAATCCCTTTTTCATAAATAAAAAGTTATTTCCTCCTCTTTCGCAATCACACAAAAACGGCAAAACTGATGTCAATGAAATTTGCAGCACAGATAGTACTAATCAAGGATGTAGCATGGAACTGTAGACTATCACGATTCAAAAAAAAAAGCGTTAAATGACACGCCCCTTTGTTCAATACTTAACGTTATGTCTGCCTGTTTCGAAATCACGCAAAAACGGCTGAACCGATTTTGTTGAGATTTCTCTATAGATAGTGCTAACCGAGGGTGGAACCAAAGGTTACTAGCTGGACCCGGATCCGTGCTTTAATTTTGTCCGACACTATATTTAAATTAAGATGCAATATAAAACAGGTTTTTTCTTAAGGCCAGCAACGCGGACCGGGTATAGCTAGTTATTAATATAAATCATAAAAAACATTAAAATTTGACCAACTTTTTATTAAAAACAGTTTTATTAGAGATAAACTATTAATTAAAACATAAAAAATCAGAAAATAATAATTTAAAACAAAAAAAATATTGCAACTTTTTCCCCTACAAAAAATCGCAAAAAAAAAACTAAAAATCGCAAAAAAAATAAAACTGCGTTTTTCAAGCAGAAACTAATATAGTTGGCAGCACTTTTAATATTTGTTCTGGAAATGTAAATTCTAGGTTCAAAATTTTTATTTTTTTTTGACAGTCTTAGCAAAATTATCATTAACCGACGTATCCCAGCAAAACTTTGGTAATGGGTGGTGATTATATAACACATTACCAGGTAATGTATATATCTTATTTGTAGCATTATTTTATGATGTCTTACCAAACATTTGTTCCACAACGTATTATTTTAAAGTGAAAAATAATACATTACTAATAATTAGCTACGTAATGCATGATTATTGGAAAAAATGTATTTCATATTTATTATTTCTAAACATTAAATCATGGATGACTTATATTTGGTTACATTATGTATTATTTCAAAGTTTGAAATAATGCATTATTTATAATTGAATACATAATGCATTACAATAACATAAAAAATAAATATTTTATAAAAAAATGCATAAGTTTAAACTAGAGATGGATTCACGACAGAAATTTGTTAATGACACACACTCACCCAGGAGTATATTTTATCTCGCTTACAATCACGTGAGTAAATTTAATACAAAATTACTTTTTCACTACTCGTAACACCTTATATATTACGTTCTGGTATGCTATATTACATACCTTACTCGTAACCTATAAAATATCATATATTTTACACCTTACTCGTATTCTTTGTTATAAATTTATGACTTATTTTATACCTTACTGGTATTCTTTGTGATAATGTATATGCATTACTTTTAGTCTCATCGCCTGTTAAAATCATCAATGCTGCAATGTATAAAATAAGAGATCTTATACCTTATTTTATACCTTATATGGTAAGGTAAGTTTTGCTGGGATATTTTTTGACTTTTTAAGTTTTTTCATGATATTGTCATACTTTTTACACTTGGTCAGTTTTCCTATGAAAATATATTTGCACTGTTCTTCCAAATAGAAAAAATACAAAAAATAGCAAATGTAATTATACCTGTATGTAAAAAAATATGGAAAGTTAAATTAAAATAAACGTTTTTTATGTAAAATGGTTTATTTTATAAAATTCCCGGATTTCCCGGGAAAAATTCAAAAAATTCCCGGGAATTCCCGTCAGTCTTTTCCCGGGAATTCCCGGGAAATCCGACCCGGGAATTCCCGGACCCCAAACACTAAAAACAAACCATAATACCATGATTTTTCTCGCAAAAAACAGTTTTTGTTCGCAAAAAATCTTTATTTTTGTAAAAAAATTTATTCAATACAAATATTTTTAGTTTGATTTGAATTTACGACAGCCATCTGGTGATGCTAGTTCGTGTACACTAAATCCCATTGTAATATCAGTTTTTTAAAGTAAGCGTATGTATTAGCGATATTCGCGAATATTTTTTTTTTATTTTTAAGTACAAAAACACCATTTATTTTATATTATATATTTTAGTCAATTGTTGAATTTTTATCATTTAAACTCTACTAAATATACAAAAAAAAATTATTAGAGGAAAATTTTATCGCGATTTTTTTTCGCGATTTTTTTTTTTTTTTTTTTGCGAAATTTTGTTTTCCAATTTTTTTTATTTTGTTATTAATGTATGAAAATGAGTAGAATACAATACATTACAGACAAAAAAAATTTCAAGAAATTTTTTTTTTCGCGGATTTTTTTTTTGCGGAATTTTTTTTTTTTTGCGAAAAAATAATGCATTTTCTTAATTTATATTAAAAAACTATCCCAAAAGCATAAAAATTATATTTTTGTAGTACTTTAGGTTTACAATTTTAAATCGCGAATACTAGCGCTAACTTCGAAAAATGGCTAGCACCATTGAATTCAGCATACCCGAATTACCTTTACCATCAGGGTGCCCAGCTTGTTAATTTTTGCAACTATTGTTTTATGCAATTAAAACTTTAGTTTTTTATTTTTTTTAATTAAAAAATAATTTTCAATCATAATTTTAAAATAATTTTGATAAGTTTGAGTTTTGAATACAATTTAAATTTTAAATTACTTGAGCTGTATTCAGAAAATGTAGTAAAAGTACGCCGTATATAATTTTAAACATTTTTGGTTTAAACAATTATTTGAACTAATGTCAAAAAAAAAATCATGTTCAAATGTGAGTACAAAATTCGTTTTTTAATATTCTACAAACAGTAAACAGACCTTTATCAAATTAATTTCTTTTGTAATTACTCAACGTTTATTTCAAACTCTATTCATTTGTTATAATATAAATTAATTAGCAACGTTTTAGTTAATGTTACACTTAGAAAAATTTCTATTTAAAATTTGGGACTATTGCTGTCCGGAAAACGCTTTAGAATCTAAAAATTTTTTGGAACTCTCTAGGAGCAACTCTGAATTATTTCCATTATGCGATCTAGTAATTTCCGTCTTTTTGTCTGTTAAAAACGCTACAGAGAAAAACTTAGAGAAGAAAAAGTGCAGCAGATTCTTGGAAATATGTCTTAAAACTGGTTATATTAGTTAATCGACGCATACAAGTTATCATAAATTTACATTATTCATAAGAAATTATAACAAAAAACTTTTCACTGTGCAAATTTTTGTTATCATATTTGTTAAAAAAAATAAAAAAATTGTGTATTTTACCTAAAAAATTGTTTGGGTGTTAAGTTTTAATGTCTATTCAGTCAACTTTAACAGATCAACAAAATAAGATTATGCCCAAAGTGCGTCGTAGTACAATGGTTCAATGGTTTTTTGTGCAGCCATCAATGACCATATGAATATTATTTGTCCATCGCAATAAATTAAATTGATTTTCAAAAAAGCAAAAAAAAAAAATTAAGGGGGGTTAACACTTCAGAACACTTTAGGTTAGGTTAGGTTAGGTTTAGGTTAGGTTGTAAGTGGCTGCACTCAAAAAAAAAGTGAACTAAAATCTGGGAAAATTAACTCAATTTTGAGAAAAAGAGGGAATGATTTGGCTCCAAAGATTTTTTTTCTTGGTTTTAGTTCATAATTTTCCCAAAAATAAGGAAAACAAAGTTATTTAATTTTAACCCAATTTTAACTAGAAAATGGGAAAAATTATACTTCACATTTTAGAAATAGATTGGGTCTAGACCCTGGACCCATGGGTTCGGACCCCATTTAACTCGAGATTTTGAACCAAAACTTGTGTCCGTTTCGCTCTAACTTGCTTAGTTTTTGAGATACGGTAATAAGGGGCCTGATAGGGTCTTGAGAATCTTAAAAACCGGATAACTCAAAAACTATTAATCGGAGGGATTTTGGGTATTTTGCGGAAGTGTTCTCCGAGTCAAGATTTACAAAAAATGTTGGACGTTTTCTCGTGTTGGCAGTATTTACCGAGATATGTGTATATATAAAATCTCGGGAATTTTAAATTTTAGATCTAAAATTAGGGTCTGGAGACCCCGACAGATATGCAGAGCTAGGCTATTCCATATTTTTCTTTGTAGTCTTTCTTCTGAAAATTTCATCCGTTTCGCTCTATCTCGCTTAGTTTTCGAGATATGGCCATTTTGAATTTTTAACTAAATTCTAAGAAGTTATTTACTAAATTCTCAGAAGTCATTAACTAAATTCTAAGAATTACACTTCCTCAATTCAAAGAAGAGAAATACGATGATGTTTTTTTTAGTAAATTTTAACTAAACTTGAACTAAATTGTTTTTTAAGAAATATGTCTTAAAAATAAAGATACGATTCTTAGATTTGTGGAAAATTTCTTTGGCAGTAAGAATTTTTTTCCTAATATTTAAAAAATCCATTTAAAGAAAACTTTGAACTAATTATAAGTAAATGAACTAAAATTTTTTCCTCATAGTTAAGAAAATTTCTCATTTTTAAGTTAAATTTAACTAAATTTTAGGAAAATTCATGATAAATTTTCAAAGACATTTTTTCCTTAAATTTAGTTATGTCTTTTTTTTTCAGTGTGCTGACGTTTTACGTCAACACACGTAGACTCTGAGGTCCATTGTGATACCACGGGATCGTAATAGGTTTCCCTACTAGTCCCTGTCGTTAAACCAGTTTGAGCTTCTTATGAAACTCCTTAGATGTTGAATTTTGACATCCGACAAATCAGAAAGATCGTACAGCTCCCTAGATCCCAGTGAAGAAAGTCGTCGCAGAACAAAGCCGTAGGTTTTGCTTGCAAGTTTCTAGAGGCATACCAACACATTCCAATTCTGTTGGAACCTGTAAGGTAGTTCCTAGTCTTGCAAGCTCATCGGCTTTGCAATTCCCTGGAATGTCTCTGTGCCCTGGGACCCATATGAGTCGTATGTTAAACTGCTTGGCCATCTCATTTAAAGACGTGCGGCAGTTAAGGGCAGATCTTGTTTTCAGAAACATTGAATCCAGGGACTTGACCGCGGCTTGACTGTCAGTATAGATGTTGACTGCGGTTGTAGACAAGACATTGCAGCTCAACCAGTCAGCCACTTCCTTTATTGCCAGCATCTCTGCCTGGTAAACACTGCAATGATCTGGTAATCTACGAGCCAGGCTCAATCCAAGCTCTTCCGAATAGACCACAAAGCCCACTTGTTCGTGCAGCCTCGATCCATCTGTGTAAAAATTTATGGTAGCTCCACTTCCCGGAGTATCCCCCATCCAAGACTCCCTGGATGGCATCATAGTGGTAAAGTGGCGCTCAAAGAGGCTCAAAGAGGGAGCACAATCCACATTTTGTGGTATTGTTATCTTTTTCAAGATCGCGCTATGGCCACAATCGCTGCTCCTCCATTGCAGCGTGCTATTATCGAATTGCCGACGCAGCTGCATACTGCCTTCCCAATATGTCCAAGGGTATCAGGTGAAGGAGGATCAGAACACTTTAGAAATACCAATATTTAAACAGCTATAAATAGAAGTGTAATTAAAATGTTTCTTCTTGTATTCGAAAGATCGATTACACGGTGCCACACCAAAAAATGATGGGGTTCTCACATGAAAATTCGGATTGGTTGGAGTACATAGAGTATACGGAAACAATTAGAGTTTTTAGAAAACCGAAAAAAAATAATTACACTCAAAATAAAATTTTATGGCAACAAAAAAATTTCCTCTTATACTTTTATTTTAGTGTATATTTTTGTAAATTTTTTTGGAATTTTATTTTTTTTTTTTGAGTGACAAAAATACTTTTTTAGTATTTTTTTAAGTATTTTTATGAAAAATACATTTTTAAGTATTTTTGTGAAAAATATAAAAAAATATTGTTAAAAATTCAATTCCTTGAGATTTTCAAAACTCAAATTGCTTAAAAAAAAATTTAATGCTAATGATCAGGGAAACCAAAAATAAATATGTTTTTTCCTACGCATTTTATTGATATATGGGTAACATGGACGTATACAGGGGATGGGCACAGGGGGCACGTGCCCCCCTTTTTCCATTTGGAAATTTTGAAAATTTTATTATCAAAAAAAAATTTACAAGTTTCTTAAAATTTTGATTTTAAAAGAAAGATTTTATTTTTTTTTTTTTATAAAAATTCAAGAGTTTGAAATAGTTTCAATTCTAAAAAGTCATTTATACCGAAAAATCAGTAAAATATGGTAAAAAATAGATAGTTATCTAACAAAAATAATGCATCAGGATGATATAATGAACCGATTTCCCTGAAACTTAAAACACGATTTTAAATTTACACATTTTCATGAAAAACAAGTGAAAGTGTTACATTCGGCAGTGCCGAATCTTTTTACCCTCCACAATGTACAAAAAAAAAAAAAAAACAATATAAAAAAAATCCAGGGGCGTCTTTTTTGGGGGGGTTGGTGGAAGCCGTTAGGAAGCACCTTCCCCTTGCGATTTTGAACTTCATCTGACATAAGAATGTTGCATTTGCTTAGAAAATGTACGAAAACCCCTGCAAAAAATTCAGTTTTTCTTAGGTTGGTTAAGTACTCCAATGGGGAACTTTTTTCCCCTCTGTCTGATTTTGCCCATTTTCGAACTTAACCTGCCTAGGAATATAAGACATATACGTGCCAAATTTCGGAAGTCTAGCTATTTTATTTTAGACTGTATCGTGTACTCTACAGACGGACAGACGGACGGACATCGCTAGAATGTCTTAGAATCGATCACTGATCAATAAAATATATACTTTATGGCAATGGTTCCCAACCTTTTTTACGCCACGCCCCACTTTCAAGTTACAAAAATTGCATTGTCCCCCCTACACTCAAGAAAAATTTGTTAATTTTTCTAATTTTTGTTTCTAATGAAAAATTACTACTAGTTCAGCAAAGTTTTTGTAAAATAAGCATTTAAATTAAGTTTTTAGTAAACATTTTAAGCAATTACCAAAATTTTTGTAGTTAATTTTTCTAAAAAAATATTTTTTGTTGTTAATTTGACTAAAAAAACCTTGAAAATTTGCTCGTTGCCCTCCTGGAACCTTCAAATTGCCCTCTAGTGGGGCGAGAATAAAAGGTTGGGAACCATTGCTTTATGGGGTCCTAGACCGATATTTCGATGCGTTACACTGTGGTTGGAGGGTATTAAAATATTTAACGAAGCCAAATTTTTACAAGGTTGTACCCCTGCAAGATAGGCATTAAAAACATTTATTCTCATATGGAAACATCATATAGTTTCTTAGAAAGAAACAAAAAAATCTAAGTTTTTCATCCCAAAATCCCCGATGTGGCCGATGAGCCGAGAATTGTATCTTTTATATAACGGTTTCTTTGTCAACTCTTTAAACACAGGTTTTTGTGGTCGCTTTAGAAGAATCTGAAGTTGGAATTTTAAAATTCAAAATGGCGGATTGAACCTGGCGACAAATATTTTTAAAAAATAATGCGATTTATACCCGAGTTTTTGGGGTCGCTAAGTAAGCATCTGAAATTAGATTTTCGAATGCCAGATTCTTATTTAGCAGCCCAACATACCGGTGCGTAAAGAGTTTTGAGCGAATCTGTATTTAAAAAAAAAAATATCGCCATGTTGAATCCGACATTTTGAATTTTAAAAATCCAACTGCAAATTCTTCTTAAGCGACTCCAAGAACCCGTTCATGAAGTATTTTAAGCAAATCTGTAATATTTTTAAAAAATTAGGCGCCATATTGAAATTCAAAACCGCCACTCGGTATTCAAAACCAAATATTTTTAAGTAATTTCGAAATTTTTTAAAAAATTTGTAAACCCATTCCAATTTTGGAGAGAAGGGTGGCCCGGTTGACGAAGAAACCCTCATATATAATTTAAGTTTCATGCAAATCGTTTCATAAGGGTTGAGATACTTCCATTGTAAGATACATTTTTTTCTCCGATTCAAAAAAGTTTTTTCTATAGAAACATTAATTTCTGAGAATTTTTCAGACATTATTTTCATCAAAAATTGATAAGTTTTTAAAGGAAAAAATCTGATATTCCAATCATTTTGTATATAAATAAAGAAGAAATCGTGTTGGGGGGGAGGTTATTGATGTATTTAATAATAAATATTAATAGGCGATGACGAAAAATTTTTTGGGAATTCTGACCACCCCCCCCCCCCCCCCCCCCCCGTTTTCAAATTCCTGGATACGTCGCTGATGGGTAAGGTAGTTCTCCGTCTCAGAACAATTTAAGAAACCTTTCATCGATTTGTTAGAGCATAGTTTTGCATATTTTGGTATTTAAACGCATATTATTGCATATTTTAGTAGTGAGATCATATTTTGCCATAAAAACATATTTTAGTGTTTTGAGAGCATATTTTACGAAAAATTTTATTATTTCATAGAAAAGCATAAAATATTTTATGTCTTGGCGAAAGAAAAAAAATATTTCGGTAAAAAATTTTGAGGAGCTTTTTTAGTGAGTTAAACATTTTTTCCTCTTTTATATCAAAATTTTTTTTAGTTTTTTAATTGATCTTAGATCTGAAACTTTTTGAAACGTACTGTTTTGTAACAAAAAGTTACAAAATTGTAGTTTGTACTATAAACTTCTTCATTAAAACTTAAAATCTTTGTATTTTCATTGTTTTTATGTAGAGTTTTTAAGGAGAACAAAACTTTTAAGAGCATATTTTTTACATTTTAAGAGCATATTTTTCGTTTTTTGCTGCATATTTCAATCGCATTTTTTAGAGCATATTTTTGGTTTTCCTGGTCATGACTTACTGTTATCATCCAACTTGATTTTTAGCCAGCTACTTTGCATATCGAGGGCCTAAATTCAAAACCCTCTATTTTACATTCTCACGAAAATGACTTTTTGATGGCAAAATATTCAGTAAAACGGCACTCATCTATGGTGTAAAATTCATGATAAAAAAATTTTTTTTTTTTGCCACTTTATTTTCATTTTTGGTTTTCACTTTCTCTTACACAATTAATATTTCTGAATGCAAAACCCTCTATCTTTATAAATATTTTTTTGCTTATAATTTCATCATGCATTACATGTTTTCATACTAATTTTTGCTTGCTAAAAATGAATTTTTCAACAAAATTCCAGAACCATGATTTTGGTCCACTGATGCTAATTTTTTTCTGAAAATTCTTGTTTGACTTGTTTGAAAAATATGGCTAAAAATTTGGATGTCTTGTGTACATTATGAAGCAAAAATTTTAATCATAAAAATCGCAATGCTGATCAGCATCTGTGGACCAAAATCGCGTTTTTATTTTTTTTACTAATTTTTATATAACATACTCAGCAGTTTGTCAACTTTTGTGGTGAATTAGGTAAAAAAAAATAATTTTTGTATTTAAAATCAGCACCTTGGGACAAAAACCGCGATTTCGGAATTTTTTATAAGCCGTTATCATTAATAAATAACATTAAATATTTACCAATCCTAAATGAAATTATAATAATTCAATTTTATTAAAATGCAAAATCCTCTATCTGATCATTTTCATTCATGTACTTAATATTTTTGAGAAACAAAACCATCTATCTATCATAAAATACCCAATAGTGCAAAATTTTAAAAACGAATTATATGTGAGATTCTGTTGATTATTTAAAAAAAAATATTCTAGAATATCAAATTTTAATTGCTCTTACAATAAGCGAAATAAACAATTTTTTGGCTCTCCTGAAAAGTTGTGTTTTTTTAGATAGAGGTTTTTGAATATAGGCTCTCGATATAATATTTTTGGTAGTAGTGTTTTTTTTTTTAAAACATTTTTATGCTTGAATCACAAAATAAAACTTAATTTTTAAAAGTTTAATTGAATTTTAATTAATATGATCATTGAGCCACAACAGCTTATTACTTCAATAAAATTGCTATGGTCCGCTTAGCAGACGGAATCAGATATAAAATTATCTAACTATTTCTTCCGTAGAAAAATATTCGGGAAGTTTCATAAAATACACTCAAAAGATAAATTCTGCAAAAAAAAAAATGTAAGGTAATTTTCAATTTAAATAAGCAAAACTGAGTTTTCTGATGGAATAGATATTTTTAAACTAATTTTTCTGTCATTCAGTTTTGGAAATCAATTATCAATTTTAAAAACAATTTTACAGAAATATTTTGAGCCATAGAGAAATAAACAGATTTTTCATTTTTGCAGACGCGATTTTCTAAATTTCTGTCTGGAAAATATCCCAGCAAAATTTTCTGTTCCAAATAATCGGTTCCAGAACGCATCAAATAACCCAGCAACCGATTCTACTTAACATTCCAAAATCAATAAATTTTGTTTGAAATTGTCCCGAAAGCAATCGAGAGCAAGTAGTTTTTTAAAAATTATTTTAAATAGAAATTTTTGATGTTATTACCGTAGAATATATTAAAGAATCTATTGAACCAGAAATTTGTTCCCAAAAATGTTCCTGGGATAGTTCTAATCAGTAGAAAAATCAGCTGATCTTAGCAGAAATATCTGCTGATTTGAGATGAACAATCAAAACAAAACATCCAGAAAATATTTTTTTTAATATTAAGTACAACAGGCTTCAAAAAGAATTTGAGCTTTTTTCTAGAACTTATATTACAATATTTCGACGAAAATCAAAATTTTCATCAGAGCCGTTATTGAAAAAATCGCGGTCAAGTGTCAAAAAATTTACATTTTAGGCTTATCTTGAAAACGATGAGAGATAAGAAAAAATGGATTAAGACGAAAATAATTCCTCTGGAAAATTCAATATAACTGCAAATTAACATTTTGCAATTGCAATATTTTTGCTGCCAAAAAATGAATTTTTAATTTCTGAGCTAAAAACTTCTCGTTTTTTGTTAAAAATAACGTTTAAAAATTCTTTATTTACTTACTTTATTTAAATTTAATCGGGTTGTTGCAAAAAAAATATTTTTGCAATATGTTTTTTATAAATGTTTAACTGCAACTTTGTGTGTTAATAACTCGAAAAGGAAGCGAGATATCAGAAAATTACTTATGATAGATAGAATAGAACAGCATAAACAAGATATCTTTGCGAATCAAAGAATTTGCTTTAAAATGGCATCGATTCGTTAGTGCATATTTTGCTTAAAATGCATATTTTTGCATATTTTGCAATTATTTCGCTATAGATGCATATTTTTATGTCATATTTTGTATAAATTTTAGTCTTATAGCTATTTTTTAGTATTTTTAGCTATTTTTAAGATTTTTTATGATATTTTTTTTTTTGCAATAAGCAATTATTAATTTTTTTTTAGTTAATTTTAATTTTTTTAAAAACATTTTATACACACTGTATATATGTATATCTAAGCTTAAAATGCCAGACTAAATTCAAATTTAATGTTTTTTTTTTTTTAAGAAAAGTAAAAAACAACAGTAGATCCCCTACTCACATTTTTTATTAGTATGGTTTTGTGGAAAAAATATTATTTTTTACTTTCGAAAATATTCATTTTTTTTTTTAATAAATAAAAATATTGTACTAAAAATAAATACAAACCTACAGGACGCCTTTGTGTCTGTTATCAATACACTCACAAAACCATTGAAATAAAAAACTGTGAGTGAGCGATATTATTGCACTTTTTACAAGGAATAATTTCAGGTACACTCAAAAAAAAAAGTTTGTAAAATTACAAGTAAAAGGTCTTGTAATTCTATTTTACTAATATTTTTGTCTTTTTACAAAAATTGTTGTATATTTAACAAAACGAAAACTACAGTTTGCTTTGTAATTTTACTATTATGTGTTGGTAAATTTATTTTACAAATTTTTTAGGTAAATTTACAAAAAATTGAATTATTTTACAAATTAAAAAAATATTACAAGGTGTTTAGCTTTTTTACACAAGAAAACTGTAATTGTACCACAAAATTTTACTTGATGTTATTTAGCCTTTCTACCAAAGAAATGTTTTATTACAAGCTTTTTTAAGATCGTTTACAAGGTTTTCAGTTTGAACCCAGCAAAAAATGGCATTACTAGTAATGGGTTTTGTAATCCGAAACAGATGTTAATAAGTAGTTACTTATTGAATGAAACACTAATTATTTTAACAAGGGCGTGAGACAAAAATAACTAGTGAAGAGTAAGGAGATAAATAAGTAGTTACTGCCTCGGATTACAAATAAGGAGTAAAAACCCATTACCAATAAGAAGTAAAATAATAAGTTAATTAAAACATTTAAAATTTAACTTGTTTTTACTAAAAATTAAAAAATACGTAATTTTTATTAAGTTTTTAATTACTTTTTAAGTTTATTGATGTGTAAAGGTTAAAAACTGCAAGTGCAAGGAGATATTATTACTAAGAAGTACTTTTATAACAAATTACTAAAAAGTAGTTACTTTTGGGCTTAAAATAATGTTAATGGTAATGGGTACTCATTATAAATAATGTGCTTGGTAATGATTACTTTTCACAACTCATTGTTTTTGCTGGGAAATGTATGTATTAAAAAGTACAAAATTCCAATGTAATTTTACAAAACTTATTTTATTACTAGAATTAATGTTGTTTTCAAAAAAAAATTATTCAACATTAGGACATGCAAAAATTTTCTATGTTCAGAATTTTTTTGCGTTTTGGAGTAAAAAAAAATAATTTTTTATAAATAAAAAATTTCATGAAAAAAAATTTGGAAATTTTTGAAGTTCAGGACACAAAAATTTTTCAACTAATTGTAAACTTTAAAAAAAAATTTAATTTTTACACCATTTTTTGGTAATTTGCGTTAAGTAAAATACCACAATTTTTATGTGTTTCTACTATATAATTGTTTTAGTTATTTTTTGTATTTTTACCATTTTTTTTTGGAAATTTTACCATATTTTTTTGGTATTTTTTTTTTTTAAATTTGGCACCAAAAATGTCAATAAAAAGCTGCCAATTATGAAAAATTAAGTTTTTCTTATTTTAACAGGTACTTAAACATCCAATCTACAATATCCAAAATTTTTTTTTCCGATTTTTTGAAAATACTTGTGAAAATAATTAAAAATTAAAAAAATGTATTTTTTGACTAATTTTTCCTGAAAATATAAGAAATTTCTTGTGTAGCCTCCTTCGCAATTCTTATATGTTCTACTTAAGAAAAACGAAATGTCGAAAAAAATAAAAAAGGGTGGTGTTTTACATTGGAAAGTATGTTAAAAGTGTTCAAGTGAAAAAAAAATCATTTCAGGTTGTTGAAGTGCTACTCCAGCTGCCGAAGAAGGAAAAATAAGATGCACCAATGGAAAAAACTCTTTAAATTTACAAAACAAATATGTAAATAAACCAATTTTTTTGTAAATTTACAAAACAAATATGAAAATTTAAAAAACAAAATTGTATACTTACGAAAAAAGTTGTAATTTTACAAAAATGAAGTAGAAAATACAAAAACAATATTGTAAGTTTACAAATTTTATGGTTAAACGACTGTTTTTACGGCAAAAAAAGAAATATTGTATATATACAATAAAAATTGTAAATTTACCACTTTTTATTGTAAATATACAAATGTTTTGCGATAAAAAACAGTAGTTTAACCAAACAATTTGTAAATTTACAATTTTGATTTTTGATTTTCTACTTTATTTTGTAAATTTAAAAACAGTAGTTTAACCAAATAATTTGTTAATCTACAATTTATTTTTTTCATTTTCTATTTTTTCTTTGTAAAATAGCAACCTTTTTCTGTAAGTTTACAATTTTGTTTTGTAAATTTACCAAATTTTTTGTAAATTTACAAAAAAATGTTCATCTCGAAGTTAATATTTTTCAAAAAAATTGTAAATTTACATTTTCTTTTGTTAAATCAATTTACAAATTATCCCCGTAACATTACGGGGATTCTTGCTAGTACATATTTTACAAAACCTGTCACTTTACAAACTTTTTTTTTGAGTGTATGAGTAATTTCTTGACATCTCGCTTTCTTTTCGAGTTATTAACACACAAAGCTGCAGTTAAACATTTATAAAAAACATTTGAAAAAATAATTTCTTTCTGATAAAATGTAAAGAAAGTAAGTAAATGGAGAGTTTTAATCACGGTATTTACAATTCGTTATTTTTTTCAGGCAACGCGAAGTTCTTAGCTTTGACATAATGTGAATTTGCACATCGTTTTCGAGATAAGCTTAAAATGTCAATTTTTTGACGTTTGACCGCAATTTTTTCAAAAATGGCTCTGGTGAAGATTTTGTTTTTCGTCGAAATACATTAGTGGGGCTCCCCATATTCATAATCAAAAAAAACACTTACAGTGTTCACAAACTTGAGGTTAAAGTTAGTTCTGCGGAGGCATGTAGCACCTTGATAAAAAAAAAAATTTTGTATTTTTTATTTTTAACCACTTAAAACAAACAAAAAAAATATGATTAATTGTTGTTAAAAATTACTAAAAATCGTTTTATTCGGCCTTTAAAATATTATATTTTGAGTAGGTTTATTTGAGCTCGAGGTCATTATTTCCTCTATTAATTAAAACTATGATATTCTCATAGAATAATTTTTAAGAAAATTATTTTTCTGTTTTAAATTTATTTATGTTGATCATTTTTGCAAGACTTAATCGACACGTGTTTCGTAATTTGGCTTTAGAAGAGTTGTATTAAATCGCCTTCTCGAGATAAAGGCATTTTTAATTTTTGTTGACCAACCCCTCAAAACCGAAAATTTTTTTAATATTGCAAAAGTGTATGTTAAAGTTATTCATATTTTTTTTATTCGGGCACCCAATAAAATGACCATACTTTTGCAAGAAACTCGGACTCGATACGATAGGGATACCATCAGGACTTTAAAAGGATCTCAAAATGTTCTTTTTTCGGTTTTATCCTAACTTTAAAAATTTTTCAAGAAATTTTCTGTTGAAAGCAGAGATGTAAAGAAGACACTCCAATACAGAAAATCTGGGATTAAAATCCAAAATCCAGTGAGTAGGTATATCCAGAAATATTTGCACAAAAAAACACACTTTTCATTAACAAGACAAACCGACATTTAAAATCCTACTGATGATAACACTAACTGGGGTGTTTGAAACCGGTATGGGAAATACCAGAAATCTCTATAATTTTTAGAAATTCCATTTTTCTTCTGCATTTATCAACTTGAACCCTTATGAAAAAAAAATCAATTTTGAGGGCTTGGTCAACAAGCATTGAAAATGCCTGTAACTCGATATGGCGATTTGATACAAATTTTCTGATGTCAGATTCGTGTTTAGGAAAAAATGTTTTCGGCGAAAACTTTTTATTTAATTTTACCAAAAAATTCATAAAAATTGGTACGAAAAAATGTGTGAAAAAAATATGCAAATTTGGCTCAAAACTTTGATTTCTTTTGCAAATATTTCTGGGTGTACTCAATGGATTTTGGATTTTAACCAAAGGTTCTCTCTATTGGAGTGTCTTCTTCAAACATTTGCTTTGAAAACCGGAATTCCCGGTTCTGATCAGTATTTCAGAAATATTTAGTTGTCTTTGTAAAATTATTTAAGAATCATGTAATGATTTTTTTCTTAAATTTGCAAAAAAAAAATAAGGAAATAGTGTTTTTAACATATTTTGTATTTTTTATACCCTACACCTCACTGTGGTGCAGGGTATAATGAGTTTGTGCTGATGTTTGTAACTACCCGAAATGTTGGTCCTAGACCCACTTTCAAGTATACCGATCGACTAAGAATCGCATTTTTAGTCGATCTAGCTATGTCAGTCCGTCTGTCTGTCCATGTAAACGGTGTAAACACGATACAGGCAATTTTTAATCACTTTACTTGAAATTTGCAAATTAAGCCTCTCTTGGCCCAAGGACTAACCCTATTGAAACTGAAAAAAATCGGTCCATGTATAGACCTAGCCCCTATACAAAGGTCCTCTTTAATTTTGGCTCAAATGACTCTAATAACCGTATTGTAATAGATATCCTTTCGAAATTTGGCAGGTAAACGCATTTTGTATACACAAATCACCGTTTCGATTTTTAAAGGAATCGGACCAGTTCTTCTTTTAGCCCCCATACAAACCACCTTCCCGATATTCACATAAATCTCTTTAATATCATGAAAATAGAAAATATTTAAATAAAATTTTGTTTGTGTGTGTTTAACGCTTACTTTAATAACATAATCAAATCTAATTATAATCGGACCAAATTTTTATATGAAAATTTAGCCCGATATTCATTTAAATCGCTTTATTGGCAACAAACAGAAGCCTATTTCACTCAATTTTTGTTTGTGAGTGTTTTTTACACTTATTAAAGATTTGACCAAATATAGATCCAATCGGTCCATTTTTAAACTTAGGACCCATTTTCCGGGAATCACTGGTGAAGGGTATTATATGGTCGGTCTTGACCGACTATAACTTTCTTACTTGTTTTTTTTGGTAAAAACAAAGAAAAAATTTCACTTGTACAAAAATTTACATAATGTACATACCGGTCCCGGCAATACCGATAATACCGTCAGAATCGAAACTGGGAATAACGAGAATGAAACCGGTACCAATTTCCGGTAATCGAGAGCCGGTTACTGACGATTGGCTCTAATCGCCACCCTATTTTATATATTAGAATAAATTCTATTACTAATTGTAAATGGATGGCATAAAATCGTAATTATATTATAATTAGCTACAAAAAATTTAATGAGTTAACAGATTTTTACATTGCATAGAAATAACTAAAATTCGTTTGCGTAAAAAATCTTATTTCAAAAATTATTTGTTTTACCAAAATGTTGTTTAGAATTTTATATATTTGTTTACTATTAAATTGTTTAAATATAAGTCATGTAAGTTTAAAGTAAATCTCATTTTCATTCATTTGAAATCTAATTTAATTAATTCCAGTCAAAACGTTTTAATTTGGAATTTTATGAATATACTTGCACGATCATTTCTAAACCCATAAAAAAATTTCATTGTGAATATGAAAAATTGACTACAAATCATTATATTTTTGCTGAAAGTCTTATGTTCGATGAAGATATGATTAAGGATTTTCAAATACGAATATCTGTACATGTAAAACAACAATATCGGAAGAAAAGTTTTTATTTAATCGATTTGAGAATAAATACTTGTGAAATTTTGAAAACCGGTTTACAAAATCAATTAATTAAGTTTCTGTTGGTGGAATTGAGAAGAACCAGTAATATACCCTACCAATGTCCATTGAAAAAGGTAAGTTTTCTTTTATATACTTGAGAAGTATTGGTACTTTTCAAAAAATCCTGGAAGTATTCCAACCGTGATGAACCGATTTGCTAAAACTTAAAATATATATAAAGGAGAATATTTAATGGTTGGGATGACTCAGCTTATATCCACTTTCCACTATTCTACTTTTCCATTATACAAGCGTAATTTCACCATGTTAGGGAAATATTTTATAATCATTTTTTGACAGAAATTGTTCACCTGTTAGATACGACCAGGGGTGACAGGACACAATCCCCACGGACATTACCCCCATAACGGAAATGGGGATTATGACCGAATTCATTTCAGTCATAATCCCCATAATAATTGTGGGGACTATGACCGTTTCCAAAACGGTCACAATCCCAATGGGGATTATGTCCGTTCCTTGTTGGGATTACGACCGAACTTTTTTCGGTCATAACCCCCATTCACATTATGGGTGGTAAGTCCAAAGCAATTTTGGTCATAATCCCCGTTTTCTGCAGAGAGGGTGGGTTTAATGCATGGAGTTTGTAATCCCTAAGCCCGGCCGAAGGCCGCCTACGCAGAAAAACTTTTAAGTAAAAAAAAATCTTTTAATTTTGGGGATTATGACCAACTAGTATAGAAAACATAATCCCCATAAAGGGGATTATGGCCATTTGTTACGTGGTCATTATCCCCATAAATCTGGAAATTATGTCCGTTTTTTGTTGGGATTATGTCCACATAACTTTCGGTCATAGTCCCCACTACTATAACGGAAATGGGGATAATGTCCGTGGGGATTATGTCATGTCACCTCACAGAAATTTTCAAAATGTCCTCACTCAAAGTCATCAGTGGCCAGGGATGACCTTCTGGGGACATGTCACCTAAGACTCTTTGGGGAAATGTCTGACGTAGGGCATGCGAAAATACAAAAAAATTTCGTATTTCCTTCAGTTTTTACTTTTATCCATTTTCCTTTATTATTTATCTTTCTCATATTTAGAAAAAACTTTTCGCCTTTTTTAGTCCCAACTGGATTTGAACCTGGAACCTCCAGTTTATTAGTCCCACACCTAACAACTTGTTCCAAACTTTATTTTAAAAATTGTTTGTATATTTATTACTTTTGTTCTACTTGTTAGATTTTGATTTTATTTTAAATAAATCGATAATAATGCCATCTTTTTCTTGGAAATTGAAGAGTTGCCCAGATTTAAAATTCTAATTTAATGTACTGCTATTTTGAAGACATTTCCTTTTAGACGTCTTAGAGGAATTGTCCACACTCTTAAAGCAAACATTCAGTGCTGACAATGTTAGAACATGTCATCAAGGATTACCTATGATTTGTCAGAACCTGAAAACATTTCCTCAAGGAATCACTGTGGAAATTTACTCAGTGACACATTTTCCAACTGGGTATACAGAAAACTACAATAAAATAGTTTCCAAAAAGTCTTATCCAGAGATTGATAACAAATTTTAGGTATTTAAATATTAGAACAGGAAATTATATCTCATAATCTAAGACTTTTCTACAGGAAAACTAATTTAAAACCTACAGTTTTTTATGACTTTTTCTATAGAAATTATGTGTCAGAATCGGAGACTTTTTCTATAGGAAAAATTTCTCATAATCTGAGACTATTTCTATAGGAAAGATTTCTCTGAATCTGAGACCTTTCTATTGAAAAACTGGCCCAGAATCTGAAACTTTTTTTTAGGAAAATGAGATTTTTTCTATACGAAAAACATCTGAATCTTAAACATTTCTATAGGAAAAATTTTTCAGAGTCTGAGACTTTTTTTAAACATCTCCGAATCTGAGACTCTGGGACTTGTCTTAAAGGAAAAATGTCTAAGAATCTGACACTTTTCTTAAAGGAAAAATCTATAAGAATCTAAAACGTTTTCTATAGGAAAAATTTCTTAAAATCTGGGACTTTTCCTATAGAAAAAACGTTTCAGAATCCGAAACTTTCTTTTGGAAAAATGGCTTAGAATCTGACTTTTTCTGTGGGAAAAATGTCGAAAAAATCTGAAACTTTTTCTATAGGAAAAATGTCTCAAAATCAGAGACTTTTTTTTATAAGAAAAATGTCTCTGATATTTGAGATTTTTTCTATAATTGAATGTCTCAGAATCTTTTACTTATTTAAGAAAAAATTTCTCAGAGTCTGATACTTTTTCTATAGGAAAAATGTGAAATGAATCTGAGAATTTTTCTGTAGGTAAAGTGTGTTAGAATCTGAAACTCTTTCAATAAGAAAAATTTCTTAGACTGAGAACTTTTCTAAAGGAAAAATGTCTCATAATCTAATCACTTTTTCTATAGGAAAAATGTATCAGAATCTAAGACTTTTTCTATTAGAATAATGTCGCAGAATCTGACATTTTTCTTTATAAAAAATATATCAGATTCTGAATGTTTCAGAATCTTAGACTTTCTCTATAGGAAAAATGTCTCTGAATCTGAAATTTTGCTATAGGAAAAATGTCTCAGAATATAAGACTTTTTCTATAGGAAAAATGTCTATAAATCTGGGACTTTTAAAAAAAATGTATAAAAATCTGAGATTTTTTCTATAGGAAAAATGTTTTAGAATCTGCGAATTTTTCTATAGAAAAAATGTCTCAGAATCCTAAAGGAAAAATATCTTAGAATCTGGGACTTTTTATATAAGAAAAATGTCTCAAAATCTGAGACTTTTTTAAAAGAAACAAGCAGAAAAGTTAAATTCGACTTTGCCGAATCTATGAATACCCTCCACAATGCATTTTTTAAAGGGTAGTACATTTTTTAACGTGAAAAAATTAACAATTTTGATTAGAAATATTTTATTTTGAGTAAAAAACCCTTTTTTTGTCATTTAAAAAAAAAAAAAAAAAATACAAATTTTTTTTTTGAGTGTAAAACTTTTTTTTTTTACTGTAAAAATATTTCTGAGTGACTGCACGTACACAAAATATTGTCATTTTTGTAAAAAAAAAACTAAATTTTTTGAGTGTAAATTTTTTTTTGAGTGTAAAATTTTTTTTGAGTGTAAAATTTTTTTTGAGTGTAAAATTTTTTTCGAGTGTAATTTTTAAGTTACCAATGCTTTTAAAACTAAACAAGTTTAATAAGCATTGCTTTAAAATTAAACAAGTTTGAAAAGCATTGTTTAGTTACCACCAATGCTTTTAAAACTTGTTAAAACACGTGGCATTTTAGATGAATCTAATCTGAAATTCAGGGTTTTGCTTATAACTTTTGAACCACTGGACCGGTTCAAATTCGCGAAACACCCTTGCCGAAATTTACTCTTTTGCTCATAACTTTTGAACCACTGGACCGATTTGGCTGGATTGCAATACCAACCTGACCAGGTAAATGACAAACATATGTGCCAAACTTCAGTAGCCTCTGTAAAGCCTTTCAAAAGTTAGCGTGTTTTCTACGGACGGACAGACAGACAGACGGACGGACGGACGGACGGACGGACATCGCTAGATCGACTTAAAATCGATCGAGGATCATGAATATATATACTTTATGGGGTCCTAGACCAATATTTCGAGGTGTTACAAACGGAATGACAAACTTATATATACCCTCTATCACTAGAGTGGAGGGTATAAAAATGTCTTAGAATCTAAGACTTTTTCTTAAGGCAAAAATAAGAGACTTTTTCTATTGGAAAAGTTTTTTTAGAATTTGAAACTATTTCTATAAGAAAAGTGTCTCAGACTCTGAGAATTTTTCTATAGGAAAAATGTCTCATAAGCTGAGACTTTTTCTATAGAAAAAATGTCTCAAAATCCGAGACTTTTTCTATAGGAAAAATGTCTCAGAATTAAACTCTTTTTTTTCTATAGAAAAAATGTCTCAGAATCCGATACATTTTCTATAGGAGACTGAGACTTTTCTATAGGAAAACAAGTAAGAAAATTATAGTCGGTCAAGACCGACCATATAACACCCTACACCAGTGTTTCCCGGAAAATGGGAAACACTGGTGTAGGGTCTAAACATGGACCAATTGGGTCTATCATTTGTGAAGTCTTTAATAAGTGTAGAAAACACTCACATACCAAATTTGAGTGAAATTGGCTTATATTTGTTGCAAATAAACTGCTTTTAGTAATATCGGGCGAAATTTTGATATGGGGCCTAAGTCCAAAAATGGTCCGATTTTATTATTATATTATCAGATTTTTGGGTTATTAAAGTATGCGTTAAACAAACACAAACAAAATTTTAATCAAATGTTTTCTATTTTCATCAAATTTTTTACATTTATGTGAATATTGGGAGGGTGGTTTGTATGGGGGCTACAAGAAGGACTGGTCCGATTCCTTCGAAATTCGGAACAGCGATTTGTGAATACAAAAAACGTTTACCTGCCAAATATCTATTAAAAAACGGTTGTTAGGGGCATTTGACCCAAATTTAAAGGGGACGGTTGTATGGGGGCTAGGTCAACACATTGATCGATTTTTCCAATTTCAATAGCGTCTGTCCTTGGGTCAAAAGAAGCTTAAGTTTCAAGTTTCAAATCGGTTAAAAATTGCGACGTTTACATGGACGGACGGACGGACAGACGGACGGACATCGCTAAATCGACTCAAAAAGTGATTCTGAGTCGATCGGCATACTTGAAAGTGGGTCTAGGACCAATATTTCGGGTAGTTACAAACATCAGCACAAACTCATTATGCCCTGTACCACAGAGTGGTGTAGGTTATAAATATCTCCGAATCTGAGACTTTATTTTAGGGAAAAATGTATCCGAATCTATGACTTTTTCTATAGTAAAAATGTCTGAGAATCTGAGGCTTTTCTTAAAGGAAAAATATCTCCGTATCTGAGACTTTTCTATTGGAAAAATGTCTTAGAATCTGAGAATTTTTTTATAAAAAAAATGTATCAGAATCTAAGACTTTTTCTATATAAAGAATATCCAAGAACATAAATATTTTCTGTAAAAAATGTATCAGAATTCAAGAATTTTTCTATAGAAAATTTCTCAGATCCTGATATATTATTTAGAGAGTTTCTCAGATTCTGAGAAAATTCTTTAGCAGAAAAATTTTTAGATTCTGATATATTATTTCTATTAAAAATTATCATATAATGAGATATTTTTTTCTAAAGAAAAATTCTCAGAATCAAAGATATTTATTTTATAGAAAAGTTCTCGGATTTTTAGATTATATTATTTTATGTGTAAGTATTTTAGTTTTTAAATTATATATTGATATGTTGCATACATTGGTTAGAGTGATCGAATTTTAAAAAAAGTATTATATGGGTGCATGAACCAATAATATTTTTTTACATTGTTTTCACTGAAATAAAATTTTGACTATTTTTACAACAACAACAGACCTCGTGCTTTGTTATTAATATTACGAAGTATTGATCGGAGTTTTTTCGCCTATTCTCTTTTTTATAAACATTGTCTCTTATGATCATTTAAAATTTCAGGCAAATCGGGTCATAGGGGTTCGAATATTTCTCTTGTCAATACTTTCCCGGAGTATAGTATTCTACTATCGATTTTTTGTAATTTTCAATCCTTCGAAGAATATTAGTTGTATGATAAGATTTCGGAAACTATGAGTAGAATTTCGATCGCTTTCGTTTATATACTAATCTTATTTTTGTTATTTCACTATTTATTTTTTGTTTTCTTTATTATTTTCAGAATGTTTTATATAAATTTCAAAATTTTTCTTTTACTGATAATTTGTTACCAACATTTTCACCATTTGGAAACTTTACGTTTGGTTTGGATTTTTACAAGTCAAAAACATTGCTTGGCACGACAAGAATTTCTGGAGGTGTTGTACCTAAGTGAAAAATCACAATAAAGGTTTTGGCATGAATTTTTTATTAAAGATAGAGAACGTTTAATTGACAACAAAGGATTTGTCATTTGTTATGGAACTTTAAAAAATAATAGCGGTATTCACGTCAGCAGTTTTTACCTTTGCAAAATTGCGAAATTCAAAATTTCTACAACAAACACATGAGATGAAATAGAACAAAAAAAAATTTTGTGTCTTTGTTGTAATAAATGTTGCATTTCGCACTTTGCAAAAGTAAAAATTTTTGACGTGAATATCGTCAATAAAATATTAAAAGCAAATTGTTTGGTGGATGACAAATATATGTAAATAAATTAAAATATTATTTAAATATTGTTTTAATGTTTAGATTAATAAAAAAATGCCCTCGAACTAGAATAAACTATATTTCTTTCATTTCTAATAGTATTTTTTAGAAAGATTACTCCAGCTCGAAGTCAAGTTTCTTTACTAATCATTTGGATTATATTGTCAAATTAAAACAAAAAAATAATTTTCTTGAAAATTATTCTATGAGAATATCATAGTTTTAATTAGTAAAGGAAATAATGACCTCGAGCATTTTTTTGCATAAAATAATTTTTTTTATACCAAAATGCAAAAAAAAAGAAAAATAATTTAGAAAGTTTTCAACAAAAAATTTCAGAAATATTTCAAATCACCTTCTGCGCAGCAGAATTTAACACTCACACTTGCGTTTTTGTTACTTAAAAAGTGGTCGCAAATTTATTCCCTACACCAGGCGCGGATCCATCTCTTGGATTTTACTCAAAAAATTTTAAGTACAATTCAATAAAAACAAGTAGAAAAGTTAAATTCGACTTTGCCCAATCTATTAACGAGAAAAAAACTAACAATTTTGATTAGAAATATTTTATTTTGAGTAAAAAACTATTTTTTGTCATTTAAAAAAAAAAATTTTTTTTTAGTGTAAAACTTTTTAATGTGTGTAATGTTTTTTTACTGTAAAAATATTTCAGGGTGAATGCACGTACGTATGTACAAAAAATAATGACATTTTTGTAAAAAAAAAAGAAAAAAAAATTTTTTGAGTGTAAAATTTGTTTGAGTGTAAATTTTTTTTTGAGCGTTAAATTTTTTTCGAGTGTAATTTTTAGGTTACCAATGCTTTTAAAACCAAACAAGTTTAAAAAGCATTGCTTTAAAACCAAACAAGTTTACCACCAATGCTTTTAAAACTTGTTGACCACGTGGCATTTAAGATGAACCCAATCTGAAATTCGGGGTTTTGCTTATAACTTTTGAACTACTGGACCGATTGAGCTGAAATTCAAAATCAAACAGACCTGGGGAACGGTAAAGATACATGTTACGTTTCAGGAGTCTCATTATAGTCTTTCGAAAGTTATCATGTTTTTTATCTCACAAATTCGCGAAAAACCCTTGCCGAAATTTACTCTTTTGCTCATAACTTTTGAACCACTAGACCAATTTGGCTGGATTGCAATACCAACCTGATAATGTAAATGACCAACATATATGGTAAACTTCAGTAGCCTCTATAAAGTCTTTCAAAAGTTAGCGTGTTTTCTACGGACAGACAGACGGACGGACGGACATCGCTAGATCGACTTAAAATCGATCGAGGATCATGAATATGGGGCAAAACGCGTCAACGGTCCACACCCAAAAACAAATGTTGTCCGATTCAAGTATAATTTTGGCAAAATATTAGGTTAATGATAGGTAGTATAAATTCCAAATATAAAATTTTTTGATGAAATATTGGCAGAGTTACAGGGTTGGGAAGTTTTGATGTTTTTGAAAAGAATATATTTTGGTGAATTTTAATTAACACTTTGATGAAACAAAAATTATAATTTAAAAAACTAATTTTAAAGTATTTTTGATGTCTTTAAAATGGCATTTGTGTTTTTTTTGATAAAAATAAATTTGACCTTAAAATTGAAGGTCAAAATATTAAATTGTAATTATCTTATAAGGGTCGCACTTTTAAATTTTTTTCACTAAGCCCATTAGAAAGCTTGACATTTTTTTTAATTTCGGTTTTTTAAAAAAAAATGGTATGTATGATACTTTATGAGAAATCAATTTTTTAGGAGTATATAACACTCAAATTGTACTGAAATCGCTTTAATCTGCATATAATAACAACAACAAAAATCAATGCTTAGATAAAGTGTGCGTTGTAAACACACACAACAAACGTTGCACGCATAAAAAATAAAGAAATCAGTGCAGTTTGGGTGTTATGTACTCGTAAAAAATTGATTTCTCATAAAGTATCATACATACCATTTTTTTTAAAAAAACCGAAATTAAAAAAAATTTCAACCTTTCTAGTGGGCTTAGTGAAAAAAATCTAAAAGTGCGACCCTTATAAGATAATTACAATTTAATATTTTGACCTTGAATTTTAAGGTCAATTTTATTTTTTTCAAAAAAACACAAATGCCATTTTAAAGGCCGTCAAAAATACTTTAAAATTCGTTTTAAAAATTATAATTTTTGTTTCATCAAAATGTTAATTAAAATTCACCAAAATATGTTCATTTCAAAAACATCAAAACTTTACAACCCTGTAACTCTGCCAATATTTCATCAAAAAATTTTATATTTGTAATTTAGAATACCTATCATTAACCTACTATTTTACCAAAATTATACTTAAATTGGACAACATGTGTTTTTTGGTGTGGACCTTTGACGCGTTTTGCCCCATATATATATACTTTATGGGGTCTTAGACCAATATTTCGATGTGTTACAAACGGAATGAAAAACTTATATATACCCTCTATCACTAGAGTGGAGGGTATAAAAACATAGATTTGAGAAAGTTTTCATTCAGAAAGTTTTCGGAGACGTTTGTCTAAAGAAAAATTTTAAGACTCTGTGACATTTTCCCAACAGAAAAATTCTGAGTTTCTGAGGTTTTTTGAACATAAAAAGCTTATAGTGTTTGCAAGAGAAAAATTCGTCGATTCCGATACACTTTCACGTAGAAAAATTCTCTGATACTGATCAATTTTTCCCACCGAAAAGTTCTAATATATATAAAAATTCGTCGAAAAATTTCCAAATTAAGAGGCATCGTTCGCATAAAAAACTTCTCAAGCTGTGAGTATTTGTTATTGAAAAATTCGCACAGTCTAAAGCTTTTTCTAGAACGTTTTCAAAAAAAATTCTTGGATTTTCAGGTAGTTTTTCAACCGCAAAAGTCTGACGTTATGAAACTTTATTTCTACACCAGAACACATTTCTATAAAGATCTTTCAAAATTTTCTACCTTTCATTTTCTGAATAATTTTTTCGTTAGGAAAAGTCTTAAGTTCTGAATCATTTTCTGATACATTTTTCCTACAGAAATATACTTATCTTCTGAAGCATTTTTCTACAGAAAAAATCACCGATTCTTAAACATTTTTTCTATATTAAAAGTATCAGGTTCTAGACATTTTTCCTATAGAAAAAGTTTTAGATTCCTAGATATTTTTCATAAATTAAAAGTCTCAGATTCTTAGACATTTCCCTTTAGCAAACGAAGTAGATTCTGAAACATTTGAAAAAATTCTAGATTCTCAGATATTTTCCCTTTAGAAAAGGTATCTTATTGTAATATATTTTTGCTTAAGAAAAATTTCTAATTCTGAGTAATTATTTTTGTCTCAAATTCTAATATTTTATTTTCCCTAAATATTCAAATTTTTCCTAAAGAAAATAAAATAAAATAGTCTCAGATTTTTCATACAAAAAAATGCACAGACTTTTCCTATAGAAAAATTGTCAGAGTTTTCCTATAGACAAATTCCCAGAGTTTTCCCTATAGAAAAATTTAAAGATTCCTAGACTTTTTACCCTAGAGAAAAATTCTAAGATTCCGAAAACTTATTTAAAAAACATTTTGTGATTCTTAGGATTTTTTTTTTACAATGGAAGTATCCTTATGGACCGATTTGCCTGAAACTTAATACATTTATGAGGCATTCCACACCAAATGTACCGCTATAGAAAAACATGTGTACCGTAAATTTCTGAAATGGCCCTATATGGATCTCTAAAAATTGCGATTTTGGTTTTTCAATCAAATATTGGAAAAATAGTAAAACTTGTGTCGAGTGCCTTGTTTAAATATTTATCAAATTAAAACGGAATGCATCACAATCTCAAAAATTTACTTTCTTGCATGAGCTATCGATAATTTTTTTTTTTTATTTTCAGAACCTGTTCTAAAACTTTTTATTTTTTAAAAAAGTCAATTTAACAAAAATTTGGTCACATTTTTTTTTTTATTTTAAAAAGCTTTGATGTTTGTCTATCCCCACAAAAAAAAAAAAACAGAAAGGCATTTTTCGTATTTTTCGAAAAAATTGCATTTCAATATTGGACTAGCTTACCATCCCGGTACTTCGTTACCGGTTGCATTGAATACCGGATAATAGAAGGATCAGAATCACACTACCGATTTCAAGAAAAATCCCCTACGTAGTCTTTGTTTTATTTACTTGTACAAATTTAAGTCTTTCATAAAATAATATTTCAATGAATAATTTAAACAATAAAATTTGAATAATTTTCGAGCCCTTATTTCGGGATTTTGGATTTTGAGTGAATAAATATTTCAGTGAATAAAGAAATTGGAATAAAAATAAGTTTGAGTGAAGAAAAATATAGAGAGAAAAAATATGGAGTAAAAAAGTTAAATGCGAAAAATTTGAGTAAAAAGTATCATTCCATATTGTTCCCTGCTCTATTCCATTTCGTTCCCCGTTCTAAAATTTGAAATTTTAAAATATGTCCTACTCTTGTGTGTTATTTTTGGGGCTTTTAGTTTAATAGTTAGATAGGTAAAAATAACCATTTGCCCCTTTTCCCCTTAAAATTAAATTTTCCAAAAACTTTTTTTTGTGCTAGGTGATTCTTTATTTAAAATGTCAAGTTTCAGAGCGATTATTTCAAGAAATATAAGAGTAGCCAAAATTTACACTTTTTCATTATTATAGGAACAAAGAAAAAAGCACCAAAAGTACACTTTCTTAACCCCTTACAAACAGAATTTCCAAAAAGAACCTCTTTCAGAAAGATTTTTCTTCACCGAAGGATCTTCTTTTCCAAATTTAAATTTTCTAGTATCATTGTTTTAGCAAATATTAAAGGTACAAAAAGGATTTTTCATTCCTAATTTTAAGTTCCTAGAACTATTACGTCAAAAAATATCAAAGGTACCGAAAATACACTTTATTAGCTATTTTATCCCACTAAGAAGCGGAATTTTAAAAACATATTTTTCCCAGAATGTTTTTTTACCGAATTCTCCTTCATTACAATTTTTAAGATTCTAGGAAATATAAAAAGTTTCTATAAATAAAATTGCATGAAATAAAAAAGTACCAAAATGTGTACTTTTATAAAAGATAGTTTTAATGAATGTTAATTTTTATAAAAGGTACTTTTTATCAAAGGTACTTTTTATAAAAGGTACTTTTTATAAAAGGTACTTTTTATAAAGGTACTTTTTATAAAAGGTACTTTTTATAAAATTTACTTTTTATAAAAGGTACTTTTTATAAAAGGTACTTTTTATAAAAGGTACTTTTTATAAAAGGTACTTTTTATAAAAGGTACTTTTTATAAAAGGTACTTTTTATAAAAGGTACTTTTTATAAAAGGTACTTTTTATAAAAGGTACTTTTTATAAAAGGTACTTTTTATAAAAGGTACTTTTTATAAAAGGTACTTTTTATAAAAGGTACTTTTTATAAAAGGTACTTTTTATAAAAGGTACTTTTTATAAAAGGTACTTTTTATAAAAGGTACTTTTTATAAAAGGTACTTTTTATAAAAGGTACTTTTTATAAAAGGTACTTTTTATAAAAGGTACTTTTTGTAAAAGGTACTTTTTATAAAAGGTACTTTTTATAAAAGGTACTTTTTATAAAAGGTACTTTTTATAAAAGGTACTTTTTATAAAAGGTACTTTTTATAAAAGGTACTTTTTATAAACGGTACAGAATTTTCAGAAAGTACTTGTTTCAGAATGTTTTATTTCACTAAAGGATCCTACATTTCAAATTTGAAGTTTGAAAGACCATTATTTCAGTATATAAAAAAAAGTACCAAAAGTACACTTTTTTACCCATTTTACCCCCGTAGAATCAACATTGGAAAAAACCCAGGTTAGGTTAGGTTGTAAGTGGCTGCTGACGTTTTACGTCAACACACGTAGACTCTGAGGTTCATTGTGATACCACGGGATCGTAATAGGTTTCCCTACTAGTCCCTGTCGTTAAACCAGTTTGAGCTTCTTATGAAACTCCTTAGATGTTGAATTTTGACATCCGACAAATCAGAAAGATCGTACAGCTCCCTAGATCCCAGTGAAGCAAGTCGCTGACCAGAAAGTGCCGGGCAATGGCAAATAAAGTGTTCGATAGTTTCCAACTCCTCTTCATCCATGCAACTTCGGCAAAAGTCATTCGACGGCACATTTAACCGCTCTGCGTGCTTCCCTATAAGACAGTGTCCGGTAATTATAGAAACCACCGTCGAAATCTCTCCTCTTGGAAGCGATATCAGCTCACTTGTGCACCCCTGATTAAGAGAAGGCCAAATCAGTCGTGTTGTTTCACACGTCCATTCATTTGCCCATCTTTGATTAGTCTCCGTCGCAGAACAAAGCCGTAGGATTTGCTTGCAAGTTTCTAGAGGCATACCAACACATTCCAATTCTGTTGGAACCTGTAAGGTAGTTCCTAGTCTTGCAAGCTCATCGGCTTTGCAATTCCATGGAATGTCTCTGTGCCCTGGGACCCATATGAGTCGTATGTTAAACTGCTTGGCCATCTCATTTAAAGACGTGCGGCAGTTAAGGGCAGATCTTGTTTTCAGAAACATTGAATCCAGGGACTTGACCGCGGCTTGACTGTCAGTATAGATGTTGACTGCGGTTGTAGACAAGACATTGCAGCTCAACCATTCAGCCACTTCCTTTATTGCCAGCATCTCTGCCTGGTAAACACTGCAATGATCTGGCAATCTACGAGCCAGGCTCAATCCAAGCTCTTCCGAATAGACCCCAAAGCCCACTTGTTCGTGCAGCCTCGATCCATCTGTGTAAAAATTTATGGTAGCTCCACTTCCCGGAGTATCCCCCATCCAAGACTCCCTGGATGGTATCATAGTGACCCAGACTTAGTGAATCTTTTTTCCGGGCGGTGAACCTACATTGCAAATTTCAAGTTCCTAGTACTATTATTTAAGGATATATAAAAGGTATCAAAAGTACAGTTTTTTACCCTTTTTACCCCCTTAGAATCATTATTGGAAAAAATCAAGCACTGGTGGATCTATATTCCGGGAGGTGAACATACTGTCCAAATTTGAAGTTTTTGTGAGCATTTTTTAAGGAAATATAAGAGGTACCAAAAGTTCAGTTTTTTACCCTTTTTACCCCCTTAGAATCAACACTGGCAAAAATCCAGCCTTACTGGATCTACATTCCAGGATGTGAACATACAAACAAAATTTCAAGTCTCTATGACCATTATTTCAGGAGATATAAAAAGTACCAAAAGTACAGCTTTTTAACCTTTTTACCCCCTTAGAATCAACACTAGAAAAAATCCGGCCTTAGTGTTTCTATATTCCGGGAGGTGAACATACAGTCCAAATTTCAAGTCTCTATGACCATTATTTCAGGAGATATAAAAAGTACCAAAAGTACAGTTTTTTACCCTTTTTACCCCCTTAGAATCAACACTGGCAAAAATGCAGCCTTAGTGGATCTATATTCTGGGAGGTGCACCTACAGTCCAAATTTCAAGTCTCTAGCTTCATCGGTTTGGGCTGGGCGATGATGAATCAGTCAATAAGTCAGTCAGTCAGTCACACTACTCTTTTATATATATAGATTTTATAAAAAATCTGTAATTCCCCTGTATTTTACTGTGTCAACAGCGCGTATGAGTAACGAAAATACGTTGGTTTCGCTAATATTCGTTACTCATACGCGGTGTTGACCCAATAAAATACAAAAGAATTACAGAATTTTTATAAAAAAAAAAAATTGAAAAATGACGCCGGTTTTTTGATAAATTGACTATTTTAAAAAAAGAAAAATTTCAGAACAAGTTCTGAAAACAGAAAGGCATTTTTCGTATTTTTTGAGAAAATTGCATTTCAATTCAATATTGGATTTAATAAATATTCGGTAGTTCCCTTGTATTTTATTGTGTCAACAGCGCGTATGAGTAACGAAAATTCGTGGGTTTCGCAAATATTCGTTACTCATACGCGATGTTGACCCAATAAAATTCAAGAGACCCAATAAAATTCAAGCCGAATTTTTTAAGAATTGACTTTTTTAAAAAAATTAAAAATTTCAGAACAGGTTCTGAAAATTTTGCAAAATAAAAATATATAAATATATCAGAATATTGATTTTTGAAATTGTGGTGCATTCCGTTACAATTTGATAAATATTTAATCAAGGGAAATCGACACAAATTTTATAATTTTTTCAATATTTAACCACGCCTCCTTGCCCAGTTTTTTTAAAAATTTAAAAACTAAAAAGGCAATTTTCTTAGGTCCATATTGGGCTATCTATACCACATATGCACGGTGGTCAATTCCGGCCAAAAATCAATAACTTCTTTATTTCTGCGTGTAAATAGCTTAAATTTAATATTCGAAATAAGAATAATATATCTGAAACCTTGCCCAAATAATGGACCTACAAATACAGTGGTTGGTCAAATAATCATGGACGTCCCAAATCTATCAAACATGTCTGCATATAAACAGCAATAATTTTATATCCGAATTAAAAATAATACATCTGATCTCTTTTCAAACAGTTGGACATACAAATATAGTGGTTGGCCAACTAAGCATGGACGTGTCAAATGTATCGAAATAATTAAGACGGGGGTTGGAACTATAAAAACAGCCTTAGTGTTTGCAATTTTTTAAAAAAATAGATACACAATACTTTTTAATTCTGTTTTTTCATTTCAAATATTAACAATTGTAATAATTTTAAGAGTTTAAAAGACAAAGAGTTGCCAGTATTTTTAGTTAATTGTGGGAACTGGGAACAGTCAATCGTGTGAAAAACATCACACGATTGACTGCCAACCTTGAAAATTCTAGTTGACCAAATTTTGTGCTATGAAATTTTTAAAAATACTAAAATTTTCTTTCCTTCAAATTAAAAAACAGAATAAAATAATATTGCGTATTAATTTTTTTATCTGTTTAAAAATTGCTGACATTAAGGCTGTTTTTTTATCTCCAACCCCCCTTAACCCACATATTTTTGTTACTTCGTTTTTTTTTTAAGTTTTTTTAATGCAAATCTATGGGTTTTAAGTAAAATTGCCAGTATCTCTTCACATTCCCTATTTTGGTGGAGTTTGTAGGTTTAAAAAAGTCCACCATTTGTAAAAAAAAATGAGTCCACTAAAAATGCTCTGGTTTAAAGAATCGGTAAAAGTAGGTGCTGAAATTTAAAATACTTACTTTTAATAGTAAAAAGTACAAACTCCTTTTTATAGCTAACCTCTAATAGCCTCTAATTGATTTTTATGGTCTTTCAAAATTTATTTTTTTTAGAGTTTTTTTTTTAATTTTCATCTAATTTTCATACACATCACTTTAAGACAAAAACGCACACAAAATCTGCAAAAACCACATGGAAAGGTTTTTTACTATGGGAATTAAAAAACCATGTGCGAACTTACAAAAATAATGTGAAGAAAAATGCATAGCCAACTTTTATTGAAAACTAAAATATACATTTAAAAAAAAGCTAAATTGAGAAGCAAAAAATACTCAACTTTGCACCACTTTGGGCAATAATATAGTGTTACAAGGCCCAAAAAAAGATTTAAGTTGTATGTTTTGAAGTATTAGCTATAATATAGCATAAACATTTCATCAAGATTTAAAAAAAAAAATAAAATGATTTTTGGCCGGAATTGACCACCGTGATATGGTGCAAAACGCATCAACGGTCCACACCAAAAAACAAATGTTGTCCGATTCAAGTATAATTTTGTCAAAATATTAGGTTGATGATAAGAAGTGTAAATTAAAAATATAATATTGGCAGAGTTACAGGGTTGGAAAGTTTTGATGTTTTTAAAAAGAACATATTTTGGTGAATTTTAATTAACATTTTGATGAAACAAAAATTATAATTTGAAAAACAATTTCAAAAGTATTTTTGACGGCTTTTAAAATAGCATTTGTGGTTTTTTTGAAAAAATAAATTTGACCTTAAAATTCAAGGTCAAAATATTAAATTGTAAGACCGTGAAAAATGCTTTAAAATTCGTTTTTTAAATTATAATTTTTGTTTCATCAAAATGTAAATTAAAATTCACCTAAATATGTTTTTTTCAAAAACATCAAAACCTCCCAATCCTATAACTCTGCCAATATTTCATCAAAAAATTTTATATTTTTAATTTATACTTCTTATCATTAACCTAATATTTTGATAAAATTATACTTGAATCGGACAACATTTGTTTTTTGGTGTTGACCATTGACGCGTTTTGCCCCATATTCAGACATACATAGCACAAATGTTTTTCTGTAGCAAGAAAATTACAAAATTATTATGAAATTTAAGATTTAAATGCGATTTTCTCAAAAAAAAAAAAAAAAAAAAAAAAACGCGCTTCTGAGATTTTTTGAGTGGATAGACAAACATATAAACATGAAGAAAACTAAAAAAGAAAAAAAGTGGCAGAATTTTGGATAAATTAATTTTTTATAGAAAATTCAAAATTTCAGAACGGGCTCTGAAAATTAAAAAAAAAAAAAACAAATAAGAGAAATTCGGCTGTGCCGAATCGTTTATACCCTCCAACATTAGACTGGCATTTTTCTGTATGGCAACATTTTTTTTTTCTCCTATTTTCAAAGTCCGGGCATTTTTGTCTTCTACTAGTTTGGTACCAATTTGAAGCCAATCAAAATAAATTAACCCGTGGCGCCCGGCGGTCAAAGTTTTGGATTTTTGAAAAAATAAAAAAATAAATAAAAAAATAAATATATGTTTCGACACATCATTGTTAATATTGATGCGCTGAGCACGAATATAAAAAAAAATTAAAATCGGTCGAACAGTTTTCGAGATATTGCTATTTCAAATTTGCAAAAAATGGCGGTTTTTTCCTACGTTCAAAAAAAAATTTAAAAAAAGTTTCAAAATTTCATTCCGCTGACTTTTTTAGAGCTTGAGACAATCTTTCATTTAAAACCAATTTGAGCCAAATTCGATCATTTTAACCCGTAGCGCCCGTCGATCAAAGTTTTGGACTTTTGGAAAATTTCCAACAAAATTTTCGATTTTTGAAAATGAAAAAATAAAAAAAAAATATTTCGCCATACATTATTTTTATTAATTTAAGCATGCTGAATACGAATATCAAAAAATTTATAAAATCGGTCGAGCGGTTTTCGAGATATCGCCATTTAAAATTTGTCAAAAAATTGCAAAATGGGCGGTTTTTCTACGTTTAAGAATTTTTTTTAAAAAAGTCTCAAAAATTTCTTTACTTTAGCCCTTTCATAGAGCTTGATACAATCTTTCATTTAAGCCTGATTTGAGCCAAATCCGATCATTTTAACCCGTGACGCCCTTCGATCAAAGATTACAGTTTTTGGTAAAAAGTTTCGAAAAATGAAAAACTTTGATCGATGGGTGCCACGGATTAGAATGATCGGATCTGTCTCAAATTTGATTTAAATGAAAGATTGTTTCAAACTCTAAAAAAGGATCAGGCGGAATGAAATTTTGATACTTATTTTAACAAATTTCTTGAACGTAGGAAAAAACACAATTTTTTACTAATTTAAAATGGCGATATCTCGAAAAACGATCGAGCGAATTTAAAACTTTTTTGATATTCGTGCTCAGCGCATCGAAATTAACAAATATGATGTGCCGAAAAAATATATTTTTTTTTAATTTTATTTTTTAAAATTTTTCAAAAATCCAAAACTTTGACCGCCGGGCGCCACGGGTTAATTTAATCCGATTGACCTCAAATTTGTATCACATAAGTTTTAGACCTAGGACAATAAAAAGTTGCCCGGAAACTTGGGAAAATCAAAACTTGACAAAAAAAATGCCAGTCTATTCTAACATGCTAAAAAAAATTTGTGAGGCATTTTTTTTAGGAAGGGTTGGCGGGGTATAGGGCGGTTGGTTGGTGCCTTCCCCTCGCTATTAATTTTTACAAATTCATTTGTTATGCTTTTTCCACTAACGGTATACAATAATTTTGTAATAATTTAAATTATTTCTTTATATCTACGTCCACAAAAGGGCCGGGTAGCAAACAAATGGCATAATATAGCACCGCCCGATATCCAATATTAAACATGAACCGAATGATATACGTCTGAAAGTAGAGATCAAATGGAGTAGAACGGCACTTACAGATTTTCATTTCGTGATCCTGTTTCTTTTAAAAGGACTTCAAAGTTTTAAAGTCTACATTTTGTAAACAATTTTTGAAATATTTGAAGTTGTCCTAGGATGACACTGGTGATGTCAAATGAAAGAGAGGGTCTGCCCTAATTTTTCCGTTGTTTATTTTGCCATATCAGAATAAAAGGATGTGAATAAAGTTGTTTGAAAACATTATCAAAATATTTTGTTGAAAGTTTTAAGTGATATTGAAGGATACATTTTTGAAAGGACGTAACTTACCTCCTTTTTCCTGATATTTAAAAATTACTAGTGGCATCCTAGGACAAGTACAAATATTAAAAAAAAAAATATTTTATAAAATTTAATCCTCCAAAGCTTTGAAGTCCTTTTAAAAGGAAACAGGTTCACGCAAAGAAAAACTGTAAATGAAGTTTTACTACATTTAGTCTCTAGTTTCAAACGTATATTATCCAGTTTGTGTTTCACAACTTGTTTTTATTTTTGTCGGACGGTGTAATCACAGGGTCCAAGCGCATTATTTTGAACTTCATCTGATACTAAAATGTCTCATTTGTTCAACAAAAATACGAAAAAAAAATGTAAAAATGTAATTTTTCAGAGGTTGGTTAAGTTCTTCAAGAAAAAACTTTTTTACCCTTGGGCCGATTTTGCCCATTTACGAACTTAACCTAGTGTGGAATACCTCATATTCATTCCAATAAGTAAATTTCCCAAAAACTTCAATATTTTGTTGCAAAAGCACTGATTTTTTTAATTTCACCAATTTATTAATAATTCAAAATAATTATTGTATTCCATTTAGCAAAAAAATAAATAATGATAAATAATAATTATAACTGGAAGTTTTAATTTATTATTTCGAAGTAATAAAAAAAATATTTTAACATAAATTTATTTATTTGCTTTCTTGCATAATGTAAATTTTCCGTTAAAAATGTTATTAAAAATTCTATATATTTTTTTAATTTCTCATTTTTTAAATAACGCTTACGTAAGTTAAAACAAAATATAAATTTAACTTAATTTAAGTATAAATTATTTGCAGGCAAAACGTTTAAATTTGGAATTTTACAAATACAATTGTACAATTATTTCAAAATCGGTTAAAAGATTTGAATGTGATTTTCAAAAATTGTCTACAAATAATTATGTTTTTCACGAATATCTCATGTTCGATAAAAATATGGCCAAAGATTTTCGGGTGCACGTATTTCTTGAAGTTAAACCACAATATCAAAAAAAGTCAATAAATTTTTTCGATATAAAATTGAATACATGTGATGCTATAAAAACATCATATGATAATCAAGTATTAAAATTGCTCTTTGCAGAATTAAGAAGAACTAGTAATGTGCCCTACAAATGTCCATTTAAAGCGGTAAGTTTGATTATTTTAGGTTCACAAAATATATTCTAGAATTTGAGAGGAAAAGTAATTTATTTTCTTGGATTACAAGAAAAGATCAATTGAGTTTTTTTAATGAAATTTCGAAAATTTGTAAAGGATGAATTCGAAAAATTTTAAAGAATCAATTGACCTTTAAAGAAAACCCAGTTGGAAAATGTGTCACTGAGGAAATTTCCACAGTGATTCCTCGAGGAAATGTCGTCAGGTTCTGACAAATCATAGGCAATCCTTGATGAAATGTCCTAACATTGTCAGCACTGAATGTTTGCTTTAAGAGTGTGGACAATTCCTCTAAGACGTCTAAAAGGAAATGTCTTCAGAATAGCAGTATATTAAATTAGAATTTTAAATCTGGGCAACTCTTTAATTTCCAAGAAAAAGATGGCAATATTATCGACTTAATTAAAATAAAATTAAAATCTAACAAGTAGAATAAATAATAAATAGAAAAACAATTTTAAAAATAAAGTTTGGAACATGTGGTTAGGTGTGGGACTAATAAACTGGAGGTTCCCGGTTCAAATCCAGTTGGGACTAAAAATGGCGAAAAGTTTTTTCTAAATATGAGAAAGATAATTTATAAAGGAAAATGGATAAAAGTAAAAACTAAAGGAAATACGAAATTTTTTTTTGTATTTTCGCATGACCTATGTTAGACATTTCCCCAAAGAAGTCTTAGGTGACATGTCCCCAGAAGGTCAGCCCTGACCACTGCTGACTTTGAGTGAGGACATTTTGAAAATTTGTATGAAACTGTCCTCAACCCAGTACATAGAGATGTCTTATGGATGTCAGGTGTGACTCTGACATGTCATCGCTCCGTCACTGAGGATGGCTCGAGGACGTTGCCAACTGGGAATCCTTTCATATTTAAAAATGACTATTTGAAATTCTACTAAGAGCAATGAGCCTGGCGGAACAAATTTGGTAAAATTGGACTTTCAAAAATATTATTTTCTCTATTTATGACAATTATAAAATTTTCCTTGAAATAAGTTATCTATTATTTAAAACTTTATTTTCACTTTTTATATTTGCAGAATTTTTTATATAAATTTCAAAATTTTTCTTTTACTGATCGATATTTGCCCAGCTTTACACCATTTGTAAATTTTACTTTTGGATTGGATTTTTATGAATCAAGTCAATTGCTCGCTGCCACAAGAATTGTAGGAGCAGTTGCACCTAAATCAAATACAAAAAATTAAAGAAAAAAAAAATGCAGTGTTTTATTATTATTTTTTGCAGTACCCGTCTACATAATTATATCTTTTAGATGCCGAATTTGGTCATCAGCATCTTACTCTGTTAAACTGTGTAGCACAAAATTGTATTTTGAATGGGACCAAAAGTATATGAAAGAATAGTAAATATTAGAGAGAACTCTTAAAGAATTTTGAAAACAGCAAAAGTTTAAACAAAATTATTAAAAAATATATGTCTTTCGACACATTGCACTGTGGTTCCAATTCCAAAACTAGGTGGACAAAAGTATTTAACTATGATATTTTAGTGTTTTTGGAATCGCTGATTTCCAAAAAATTGTGTAAAAAATGATAGCTTTAGTATTTTTGAAAATACAGTGGGGTTTCGCTAAAATATATAAAAGTTAACTTTCCGCTAAAACTGAATAAAGTTGTTTATTTTTTTATTTTACGACACTAAATTCAAAAGAAATATTGAAAAAAATATATGAATAGCATTTTTTAGCAATACTGAACTGAGCTAATTTTAATGAGTATTTTTTTTTTGCTTAAAAGGTCGAATTATATCGTTTTTGTTTTTGCACTTTTGGAGTTGCGAGATATGGAAAATTTGTGAAATAACAGTTATAGAAAACACAGTACAGCACATTTAAAACGATTTTTCTTTTATTTAAAATTTTGATATTTTTGTGTCGTGCAAGCCCAGTTTTTTTAAAAAGGTTATTGACGATTATTTTAACATACTTAAAATGCGATAATTTTTTTCAAACAAAAAATATGATTTTATTTAAGTATATTAATCAACAGAAAAAACTCCATGGATTACTAGTATGTAAAAAACACAATTTAAAAAAAAAATTAGCGAAGTACAAATTTTCTACCAAAATTTTTTTTTTATTTTGTCGGCTAGTGTAAAGTATCTTGATTTTTTGCCATCACTTATAGCCTTACCAAATAGACAATGACATAATTAATTATTTCTGAAGTTACAGATGATTTGGATTTACATAAGATGATTTTTAATTTTCACGCCCCTTAAAGAGGCTGTAAATCAGACGCGGATCCACGGGGGGAAAAAAGAAAATTTCCCCCCCCCCCCAAAACCGAATTTGAAAAAAAAAAAAGGAAATAATCTGAGAAAGAAAAGAAAATAATCTGAGAATTTTTTTCTATGAAAAATGTCGAAGAATCTAAAAAATTTTCTAAAGGAAAAATTTCTCGGAATGTAAGAGTTTTTTTATATGAAAAAACTTTAAGAATTTTTCTATAGGAAAAATTTGAGAATTTTTTTAGGAAATAAAGTAAGAACTTTGCGATAGGAATAATTTGCGAATTGTTCTATAGGAAAATGCCCAAAAGTTTCCTATAGGAAAAATCTGAAAATTTTTCTATAACAGAATTTTTTTTATAGAAATTCTTTTTTGAAAAATGTCTAAAAATCTTAAAATTTTTGTAAAGGAAAAATTTTTGTGAATGTTAGAATGTTTCTACAGATATAAGTCTCAAATTATAAAAAATTTCTTTAAAAAAATACCATCATTTTTCTAGACAAAATATTTTTAAAATTTTGCTAGACGAACAATTTTTTAATTATTCTAAACGAAAAATTTGGGAATTTTTCTAGACGAAAAATTTAGGAATTTTTCTATAGAAAAAAGTTGAGAATTTTTTGTAGAAAAAATCTTATAATTTTGATAATTTTGATATAAAAAATCAATTTTTCTATAGGAAAAATCTTAGAATTTTTATATTGAATATCTGACAATTCTTCTTGGGTAAAAACGAAGCAAGAATCTAAAAATGTTCCTTTAAAAAAAATGTTTTTAAATCTAAAAATTTTAAAAGTAAAAAAAGTAAAATTAAAACAAAAAATCTATAGGAAAAATAAGAAAAAAAATTTTGAGATTTTTGAAAGAAAAACTCTGATAGATCTGAGACTTTTCTATAGAAAAAATCGGTTACTTTTTTAGAAAATTTGAGAAATTTTTATAAAAAAATGTAATAGAATCTGAGACTTTTTCTATAGGAAAAATAAAAATGTCTCAAGATCTGAGATTATTTCTATTTGAAAGAAGTTTCAGAACCTAAGACTTTTTAATAGGAAAACCGGACTCTTTTCTATAGAAAAAAGGATTAGAATCCTAGAAAAAAAATCAGATTTTTCGATGGCAAAAATGTCACATTTTTTCGATAGGAAAAATAATTCAAAGTCCAAGCCTTTTTTTATAAAAAAGATTCTGAGAATTTAAGGAAAAATACCCCAGAATCTGAGAAAAGGTCTGAGATTTTTTTTTTTAGAAAATGTCTCAGAATCTAAGACTGTTGGAAAAAATTGTGAGACTTAGTCTCTTAGACTTTCTTTAGAAAAAATTCCTAAGAAGCTGAGACCCTTTCTAATTGAAAATGTCTCAGAATCTCAGACATTTCATTAGGAAAAATTTCTTAGATTCTCTTATGAAAACATGTCTTGGAAAATGCTTAAGAATCATAGACTTTTTCCAAGCAAAAGTGTCGCAGAAAACTATACATTTATGTAGATAAATGTATCAGAATCTAGGAAATTGTCTCAAAAAAAGTAAAAAGCATTATTGTCTTCAATTTTTCTAATCTCAGTTTCGATATCCTAGACATTTTCGGTAGAAAAATAGAATAAAAAAAATATATTTCAGAACCTAAGAAGATTTCTATAATTCCCTAAATCTGAAAATTTTTCTTTACGAATTTTTTTCTAAATATTGGAATTTTTTGGTGGAAGAATTGCATAAGTATCTGAGAATTTTCTAAAAGCAAGTATATCAGAATTTAAAAACTTTTCTAATGCACTAAGAAAATTATGTCATTAACTGTTTGTAGGTTATTTTAAAAAGTAATCAGTAAAGTTATTTTAAAAGAAAAATCATTAATTTTATTATGGACTTCTTATTTTCTACTGTTTCTGTAGTTTAAAAAAAATAATTTACTGTATTAAAAACGAATTTTCTGTTACATTTAATTTCGGGAGTAAAAAATTTCTTCTATAGTTTTACTGTTTTTCAATACAAAATAACTGAATATTCACTAGTTTTTTTAATGTTTTGAATAGTCATTAAATTAACATTTAAAATTGACTGTATTGTGTTTTTATTTTAAACGAAAAAACACTGGAATGGTTTTTAAATAAAAGTTCATTTGTTTTAAGTGAATATTCACTGGAATTTACCTACATAATTTTTTGAGTGTGGGATAATGACTCAGAATCATAAACTTTCTCTTTAAGCAAATGACTCAGAAAAATTTCAAATCAGAAAACTTTTTTGAATAAACATACATATCACAAACCTGACTTATTTTCTATTGGAAAATTGTGTAAGAATCTGGGTCTTTTGCTGTAAGAAAAGTGCTTTAGAACCTGACAATTTCTTAAAGAGTCATTTTTCAAAATATCAACAATTTCTTAAGTTTTCTTTATAGGAGTAAATTTTTAAAACTTGAAAATCTTTCTATAAAAAATCATTATAAAAAATAGGTTTCATGCAATTTTTTTTTTTTTTTTAAATTGATATTCTAATTTCTTTTTTACTTATGACCCTAACTTCAAAAATCGATATTAAGAAATCGCGAAAAAATTTCGAACCCATGAAAAATTTTTTCATAAGTATATACCCATGGCTATATAAAAAACAATCCACGGCAATCTCCTGCAAATAATTCACTTGGTATAAGCTATTTAGTTTTGTATTGATTTCCTTAGTTTTTAATTACAAACATTTTCGTGAACAAACATTGATGTTCTATTGCTGCGGGGACAAAGTTAAATCCCTTATTTAATGAAAATATTTTGCGTCTAGTCTAGGCATGTTGATAGCTATTTAAAACACCTACCGTTTTTTAATTTAGATGTTCAAACTTTTTTGACTTTTGTCCACCTAGATTTGAATTTGGAACCACAGTGCATTGTATTCATTAACTTTAATGTGCTGAGCACGAATTTAAAAAAAAATTATAATCATTGAAACTATTTTTGAGATATCGCTATTTAAAATGTGCAATAAATAGCGGTTTTTTTCCTATGTTCAAGAAATTTTTTTTAAAAAATTTAAAATTTCTTTTCTTTGAGTCTTTCATAAAGCTTTAAAATTAATTTAAAACTAATTTGAGACAAATCTGATTTTTTAAAAGTTTCCATTAAAATTTTTAATTTTTAAAACAAGTCAAAATTAAAAAAAAATATCTTGCGATACAATACTTTTATTCATTTTGACATGCAAAATATAAATATCAAAAAATTTCTGAAATTGGT
This sequence comes from Pegoplata infirma, assembly GCA_963921195.1. Taxonomy (NCBI): domain Eukaryota; kingdom Metazoa; phylum Arthropoda; class Insecta; order Diptera; family Anthomyiidae; genus Pegoplata; species Pegoplata infirma. The sequence goes on along the minus strand of OY992538.1, from coordinate 184,025,982 downwards.
TGAGCGGTTTTTAAAATATCTCCATTTTTAATTTGACAAAAAAAAATTTTAAAAAAAACCGAAACTTGTGCGCTTGATTTTTCAAAATGACGATTTTTTCAAAAAAAATTAAGAAAATTAAATTTTCAATTAATTTTGACTAGTACAAAATATTGATATCTTACACACAAAAAAAACTTGTCAAATTACTAGAAAAAGTCTCCTAATCCCATTTTACCAATATTTGACCATTTTCCTTGTTTTTTAATAAAAAATTTTCGATCGAAATTTTAATTTTTTTTTGTAATTTTACAATTTTTTTTTTGTAGTTTTACAAATTTCCAAGGATTTTTTACAAAAAAAATCTAGTAAATTCAGGAGATTTCCTTGTAAATTTTATTGCTCCAAAAAATTTTTAAATTTACAATTTCATTGGTAAAAATCTTGTAAAATTATGAAAAACCTCGTAATTTTTACTATGAATTCTCGTAAAATAGGAGGTACACTCAAAATAATAACTCTGTAAAATACTATGTAAAATGACTGTAATCTCAATTTAACAGATTGTTTAGAGATGAACAGAAAACTTTTAAAATGACCCTCGAACTTTTATCATCAAAACTCAGCAACTGACCCACGTACCTAACGGTCATTAGAAATAAGTATAAATCTCCTTATGTACTTATTCTTTTTCTTTGATGCAAAACCAGTTGTGCACATAATTTTTAACACTCACTCAATTATAAGCAAGTAAAGTGTTAACTACAAATAGTGCTCTGACCCAATATTAAATTAGTGAATTTTTTCTATTAAAAACAAAAACAAAAGAACTTAAAATTAATTGTAATTTAAAGTAAAACTAATGAACTAAATTTTGTAACATTAAAATAAAATCAAACAAAAATCAATTTGTAATAAAAAAAAGTGAACAAAAATTTGAATTACAAACCAAATAAAAAACATACAAAAACCGAAAAAGCTTGAACCGTGTTTTTATTTAAGGTTCCACCTTAAACATTGGTCCTCACGAACCGAATCAATTTTTTCGTAAATCAAGTGATTTAGTTAATTTTCAAAAAAAATATATTGACTCTAAATTTGACCCCGTGTGTGAACAAAAAAGTTTTTAACAAATTATTTGTAATTTTATTAAAAAACAAATTTTGTGTGAACAATAAAATAAAACTTTGACTCTAAAATTTTAATAAAATTAATTGACCCTATTAAAGTGAGTGATCATTTTGAAAAGAAAAAAAAAAAAAAAAAAGTTTTTTTTCAACAAAAACAACAAGTGGTTACTAAAATAAAATTTCAAAAAACAAGTGGTTACTAAAATACGAAAAGTGATTTAATTTAAAACATTTTTAAACAACAACAAAAAACTTCAAAATTTCAATAACCTTGAAAACTTTAAAACAAAACTAACGGTTATATAGACTCTAAAAAATTCTGACCAACATCATCATCATCATTGTTAACTTCAACAGCAACATCATCAACAACGGCAGAGAAGGTAGCAGTAACAGCGAAAACAGCAAGCAGTACAAAGTACAAACAACACACCCAGACCCAAACGTAGTAGACGTCGTCGTAGCTGCAGTCAACACAACAGTAGCAGCAAGATCATCATTATCATCAACAAAGGGAAGAAGTATATAAACAGCCAAGTAAGTGCATTTCTTAAAATAAAAGTGAGAGCAAACATAGAAAAAGAAAAAGATTTTTTTTGCCAATCGTATACGTGCTTTGTATATAAAGAGAATCCAGACTATTTTTGCTTTCAACAGAGTTGCCAATAAATTTAAATTTTCAAACACATCCGGGGAACAAACGGTTCACCCAATTTTTTGAAAACCTTTTGGACCCAGTATTCCAAACCCTTGACACAACATCTGTACGAGCTATAATTAAACAGAGAGTTGCCAGATCAACCCCTATTGACACTTACTGGGAAAATTAAAACCTTACAAATTTTAATTTTTTACATACAAAAATTCTGACCCATATTCTGCTGACTACTGGTACTGTAGAGTTGCCATCAATTTATATTTCAAAATCTTCTGGGGAAAAACATTTTTACCCAAATTTACAAATAAAGTTGGAATCTTACCACAAAATTTTCACCTACATCCGAAATTGCTGTTAATAACCAGAGAGTTGCCAGATCTATCACATTAATTACTGGGGACAATAAAAAAGTATTTTTATAAATTTGAAATTCAATTTCCCGACCCTTGTTCTACAGCTACTTGTACTTTGGTATAATAGAGTTGCCACCAAACCGCTTTCCACAGGCCGTCTGGGGAACTAAAAATCACCACTTTTGTAAAAAATTACCGACCCATTTGTTTTACCACTTATTTTTTATCGCTAGCAGGCATTTTTTGACCCAATTAGTCATCAGTTTTTTCGGTTGACCCATTATTTTAATCAAAAATCCCTCATAATGGCACTACAAAAATTTACAAATTGCACCAACGACATGATGGATTTGGAGATGCTTTATGCAGAAAGCAAGGCCGAAGATGGCGTTTACGCCCTGGAGATATTTCGTGTAGAAATTAACTCACTGTGGACTCAAATCAAGAGGACTTACGAAGAATGCCGCGATAGCGAACAAGTAGAAGGTGAATCCCCTGTCAATAAAATCAAGCTTCGGGCTCGATACAAAGAAACTTTAGTAGTTTATAAAAAATGTTTAGCCTCGATTAACGCCGACATAAATACCTTAACGGCACCCCCACCGACCCCAGACCCCCTCCAGACCCTAGAAGTAAAAGATCGCCCGTCTACATCCGCTAATGACAACCACTCATTCATGAGGCTACCACCCTGTGACACCGACACTTTTTACGGGGACTACAAATTGTGGCCCACATTCAGGGATTTATTTACAGCCATATACAAGAATAACACCCGGCTTAGTGATGTGGAAAAGTTGTTTCATTTAACACAAAAAACAGGGGGGGAAGCCCGAGATATAATTTCTCACGTACCATTGACAAACGATGGATTTAACGTGGCGTGGAAAAACTTGTTGGACAGGTATGAAAACACATGGATGCAGGTTAACGAACAGTACAGAGTTATCCTCGACTTACCACAAGTAACCATGGACTCAGGTGCTTCGCTAAAAAAGTTGCAACGAACAATAAATGATTGCAAAACGACCCTCAGCACATTAGGCATTGATACCAGGACATGGGAATCGTTCTTAATACACATTTGCTCCCAAAAAATGCCAAAGTCCCTCGTCCAAGATTTTGAAGATTCACGGGATGACTGTTCAACAGTTCCAACATGGGAACTATTTGATAATTTTCTAACCCATAAATTCAAAACACTAAAATCTGTCGGGAACATCAAATCTTCAAAAGAAAAGGCACATCCAGCCAAACAAGACCTTAAAACCACAAAAGAAAAACGCGTTCACACATTTCACGCAAAGTTGTCAAAAGATGACAACGGGTCAAAACCCAAAACATTTTCAAATCCAAATAAAGCCTTTCGTAAAGACTCAACCACTTGTCAACTTTGTAAAAAGTCACACTTTTTACGATTGTGCCCCAAATTTTTGGACAAAAAAGTAAATGATAGAATTCACGATGTTAGAGTCACTAGTTCTTGTTATAATTGTCTCTCTGTTGATCACGGTGTCAAAGACTGCAAAAGTAAATATAATTGTAGACTGTGCAAGCAAAGACATCATACTTTGTTGCATAAGGCTATTGAGACCCAGTCTACAAATTCAGCTAAAGATAGTATTGACTATCGACCCAGCACAAGTGCCGCAGCGCAAAATACCACATTACAGTCCACTCAGAATTCAACAATTCCAAACCTAACGTCATTGACCCTACAGGAAGACAAACGATCATCCCCGCATCAAACGGATCGGGACACTTTACTATTTACAGCGGTAGTCCATATCGAAACAAATGGACAAAGATTCCAGGCCAGAGCGATCATCGACCCTGGATCACAATCAACGTTTATATCGGAAAAGTTGAAAAACCGATTAAAACTTCCAACTAAACCCGGTATAGGAAATACCAGAAATGTCTATAATTTTTAGAAATTCAATTTTTCTTCTGCATTTTTTCAACTTGAACCCTTATAACAAATATAATTTGAGCCCGTGCTCGATCTGTACTTACAGAAAAAATCAAATAAAATTACTGACAAAATATGTCGCCATTAGGCACGTCTCCGAAACAGAAAAAGCAAATTCCTTCATTTGTGTCTGCTATTCCAGATCATGTTGGTAACCCTTGCAAAATAATGTAAGAGACAAAAAAGTTGAAAGAATGTATGAAGTGAGGTTGAGATTGCTAGAAATAGAATTGTAGTGTTGGAAACTGTCAAAATTTATTCTGTAGAAACTACAAATATTCACATATATAAAAAACAGTTTTCATTAACAAGACAAACCGACATTTAAAATCCTACTGAAGATGACACTAACTGGGGTGTTTGAAACCGGTATAGGAAATACCAGAAATGTCTATAATTTTTAGAAATTCAATTTTTCTTCTGCATTTTTTCAACTTGAACCCTTATAACAAATATAATTTGAGCCCGTGCTCGATCTGTACTTACAGAAAAAATCAAATAAAATTACTGACAAAATATGTCGCCATTAGGCACGTCTCCGAAACAGAAAAAGCAAATTCCTTCATTTGTGTCTGCTATTCCAGATCATGTTGGTAACCCTTGCAAAATAATGTAAGAGACAAAAAAGTTGAAAGAATGTATGAAGTGAGGTTGAGATTGCTAGAAATAGAATTGTAGTGTTGGAAACTGTCAAAATTTATTCTGTAGAAACTACAAATATTCACATATATAAAAAACAGTTTTCATTAACAAGACAAACCGACATTTAAAATCCTACTGAAGATGACACTAACTGGGGTGTTTGAAACCGGTATAGGAAATACCAGAAATGTCTATAATTTTTAGAAATTCAATTTTTCTTCTGCATTTTTTCAACTTGAACCCTTATAACAAATATAATTTGAGCCCGTGCTCGATCTGTACTTACAGAAAAAATCAAATAAAATTACTGACAAAATATGTCGCCATTAGGCACGTCTCCGAAACAGAAAAAGCAAATTCCTTCATTTGTGTCTGCTATTCCAGATCATGTTGGTAACCCTTGCAAAATAATGTAAGAGACAAAAAAGTTGAAAGAATGTATGAAGTGAGGTTGAGATTGCTAGAAATAGAATTGTAGTGTTGGAAACTGTCAAAATTTATTCTGTAGAAACTACAAATATTCACATATATAAAAAACAGTTTTCATTAACAAGACAAACCGACATTTAAAATCCTACTGAAGATGACACTAACTGGGGTGTTTGAAACCGGTATAGGAAATACCAGAAATGTCTATAATTTTTAGAAATTCAATTTTTCTTCTGCATTTTTTCAACTTGAACCCTTATAACAAATATAATTTGAGCCCGTGCTCGATCTGTACTTACAGAAAAAATCAAATAAAATTACTGACAAAATATGTCGCCATTAGGCACGTCTCCGAAACAGAAAAAGCAAATTCCTTCATTTGTGTCTGCTATTCCAGATCATGTTGGTAACCCTTGCAAAATAATGTAAGAGACAAAAAAGTTGAAAGAATGTATGAAGTGAGGTTGAGATTGCTAGAAATAGAATTGTAGTGTTGGAAACTGTCAAAATTTATTCTGTAGAAACTACAAATATTCACATATATAAAAAACAGTTTTCATTAACAAGACAAACCGACATTTAAAATCCTACTGAAGATGACACTAACTGGGGTGTTTGAAACCGGTATAGGAAATACCAGAAATGTCTATAATTTTTAGAAATTCAATTTTTCTTCTGCATTTTTTCAACTTGAACCCTTATAACAAATATAATTTGAGCCCGTGCTCGATCTGTACTTACAGAAAAAATCAAATAAAATTACTGACAAAATATGTCGCCATTAGGCACGTCTCCGAAACAGAAAAAGCAAATTCCTTCATTTGTGTCTGCTATTCCAGATCATGTTGGTAACCCTTGCAAAATAATGTAAGAGACAAAAAAGTTGAAAGAATGTATGAAGTGAGGTTGAGATTGCTAGAAATAGAATTGTAGTGTTGGAAACTGTCAAAATTTATTCTGTAGAAACTACAAATATTCACATATATAAAAAACAGTTTTCATTAACAAGACAAACCGACATTTAAAATCCTACTGAAGATGACACTAACTGGGGTGTTTGAAACCGGTATAGGAAATACCAGAAATGTCTATAATTTTTAGAAATTCAATTTTTCTTCTGCATTTTTTCAACTTGAACCCTTATAACAAATATAATTTGAGCCCGTGCTCGATCTGTACTTACAGAAAAAATCAAATAAACCCAATTTAGTTCACGTCTCTGGATTGAGTCAAGCTGTATCAGAGACCTCAACAAAAGCTTGCTTGTTTAACCTTTGCTCAAGGGTGGACCCTCTTTTTAAATTAGAAGTCTGGGCACCTGTCCTAAAGACCCTCCCATCTAATTTACCGCCCCAAACGTTAAACCTGAAACATCAAAGTGACTCTGAAAAACTTGAACTTGCAGATCCTCACTTCAACGTAAGCCGTCCTGTAGACCTTTTAATTGGCCTCGATTTATGACCCTCCATTTATTGTATGGAGACACCAATGCGGTCAATTGGATCCCTGTTAGCACAAAAGACAGTATTTGGCTGGATTGTGGGGGGACCCTTAACTCAAACGACTCAGTCAAACACTACAATCGCACTCTACAATGGGTCATCCTTGGATCAAATCCTCACACGCTTTTGGGAGGTGGAGGAAACCCCAAAACATATTTTGCGGTCCGATGCAGACTCATTTTGTGAAGAAAACTTCAAATCTACAACTCGTAGAAATAACTCAGGGCGGTATATAGTTACCCTACCCTTTACAAACGAAGAAGAACTAGGAACTTCTCGGAACATTGCTATGGCCCAATTTTTGAGAATGGAACGCATGCTCAAACAAAAGCCAGACATCAAACAGCAGTACGACCAGGTGATTTTAGAATACCTAGAGTTGGGACACATGAGGAAAATCTCCCCCCTGGAAATAAATACGACCCCAAATTATTACTTGCCGCATCACGCTGTAATAAAACCTGACCGGTTGACCACAAAACTTAGAGTGGTTTTTAATGCATCCAGCCCCTCTTCAAACAGGAAGAGTCTGAATGATATTTTGTATCCAGGACCCATACTTCAACAAGATCTGGTTCTACTTATATTGAAGTGGAGATTTTACCGTTACGTATTCAACGCCGATGTCACAAAAATGTATAGGCAAATACTAATTGACCCGACACAAACCAATTATCAGCGGATATTGTTTAGAAAATCCCCTGATGACCCTATTGAAGATTTTGAACTCCAAACCGTAACTTTCGGAGTCAATTGCGCCCCGTTCTTGGCCATAAGAACACTCCTTCAGCTGGCGGAAGATGTAAAATCAACCCATCCCCTAGCATCAAAAGTTCTTCAAGATCACATGTATGTAGATGATGTCCTAGCAGGTGGTCATAACATAGAAGAAACAACACAATCTCTAAAAGAACTGGTTGTCGCCTTAGAATCAGCTGGCTTCAACCTCATGAAATGGACCTCAAATGACCCTCGAGTTATCCAAGATCTACCAAAAGATCAACTTTTACCTTTGGATTGGTTAAACTTATCAGAAAAAACAGGAACCAAAACTCTAGGGATAAAATGGAACATTTCGACTGACTCTTTTGCTTTCAACGCACCAGACCTCGAAACTAAACAAGTGTACACCAAACGCGAAGTCTTATCTACAATTGCAAAGTTTTTTGACCCTTGTGGATGGCTGGCACCAATCATCGTAGAAGCTAAATTGATTATGCAGCAGATTTGGTTGGATAAAATCGACTGGGACGACATTTTAAAGCCTCTAACCGACCTAAAATGGCAAAAATTTGTAAAAAATTGTCCTACAATTAATGTAATAAAAATTCCTCGCTGGATCCATTATAGACCCTCAAGCCTCATCGAGATCCATGGATTTAGTGACGCGTCAGAAAAGGCGTACTCTGCAGCACTGTATATTAGAATTGAAATTGAGAAAGATATACATACATTCCTTCTAGCTTCAAAAACCCGTGTTGCTTCTCTTAAAAATTTATCGCTGCCCCGACTAGAACTCTGTGGAGCCGTCTTACTGGCCAATTTAACATCAGGAGTTCTACCAGATCTTAAAATCCCGAGTTATCAGTCGTATTTCTGGACAGACTCCACAATTGTTTTATCCTGGCTTAAGAAACCGCCATGTACCTGGAACACATTTGTTGGCAACAGAGTTTCCGACATTTGGCAAAAAGTGGGTACAAATAATTGGCAACACATAGACACTAAAGAAAATCCAGCTGATGTCGCCAGTAGAGGATGTTCACCAACTGAACTAAAATCCCATAAGCTATGGTGGACTGGACCCTCATGGTTAAAATTACCAAAAAATCAATGGCCATCACCCACTTATCCACAAGACACTAATTTGGAATCAAAAGTTTTAAAAACTTTAACTACTACAGCTACTTATGACGACCCATTAAGCAGATTTTCTTCATTATCTCGTGCTTATCGAGTAATCGCTTACGCTTTACGTTTTTGGAGAAACACGAGTGAACATAGAAAACATCTTCGGATTTCGTCCACCGAAATCACACACGAAGAAATCCAATTTGCAAAAAATCGTATTATTATTTTGACCCAAAAATATCTCTTTGCTGAAGACTACCAAAATTTGGAGAACAAAATTAAACTCTCACCAAAAAGCAGACTCTTGACTCTTAATCCATTTCTAGATTGCAATGGAATCATTAGAGCAAATGGTCGCCTTGCCCAGTCACCAGCTTTAACGTATAATGAACGTCATCCAATTTTACTGCCATATGAATCCAAATTAGCCCGGTTGCTAACAGAATTTACTCACCAAATAACACTTCACGTGGGAAACCAATTAATGATCCGCGTCTTACGCACCGAATTTTGGATTTTCCGATTACGACCCTTGGTAAAAACGGTGATAAACAACTGCAAAACATGCAATATCTTAAAAAAGCAAACTCAAAGTCAAATCATGGCATCATTGCCACCAGAACGCTCGACCCTCTCTAGACCCTTTTCAGTAACCGGGGTAGATTATGCTGGACCCTTTGATATCCGAAACTTCACTGGTAGAGCATGTCTCATCACAAAGGGTTATATTTGCATTTTCGTGTGCTTCGCCACCAAAGCTGTACACCTTGAAGCAGCAAGCAATCTATCGACCCAAGCCTTTCTAGCTGCTTTCTCACGATTTATTGGAAGACGTGGGTGTCCAGCTGTAATTCAGTCCGATAATGGGACTAACTTCGTTGGAGCCGCAGAACTTCTAAAAAAGGAATGTCTATTATTTATTAAAAGTCTTCAGACCCAAGTGATTCATCACTACAGCCATCAAAATCTGGATTGGAAATTTATTCCTCCAGGAGCCCCACACATGGGAGGACTTTGGGAAGCAGGCGTGAAATCTTTCAAGACCCATTTAAGAAAAATGATTCCCAATATGAAATTCACGTTTGAAGAGCTGTCAACAATTTTGACCCGAATTGAGTCGTGTCTCAATTCTCGACCCTTAAGCCCTGCTAGCGATGATCCTAACGATTTATCTCCATTGACCCCTGGCCACTTTCTTATTGGCACCCCATTAATGACCCCAGCAGAACCAGATTTAAGTAACGAAAATCTGACCCTTGCTAATCGCTGGAAGCGTTTAACGATAATCTACCATTCCTTTTGCCAAAGATGGAAATCTGAATATCTATCAGAATTACATCGTCGATACAAATGGAAAAATCCAAAAGAGAATGTTAAAGTCAATGATTTAGTAGTTATCAAAGACAACAATTTACCACCCAACGAATGGAAGTTAGGCCGAATAACAAAAACTTACTTGGGATCTGATCGAAATAGTAGAGTAGTAGACATACGAACGGCTAACGGAAACTGTACAAGACCCATCACCAAAATCGTAGTTCTATTTCATAATTAACCCTTTATCCCATACAATCCGAATCATGCTAACATCTCTCCCTGTTTTTTTATTTGTAGCTATGGCATCTAACTTTTCACATAGACGTGAAAATTGGTTATGGTCGTGTGGCTTGTGTCAAAGAGATCATGCTCTTAAAACATGTAAAAAATTCCTACGCGCAACACCTGATGAGCGCTATGATGTAGTTAACATCCAAAACTACTGCGAAAACTGTCTTGCCAGGTCACATCTTCTTAAAGATTGTCAAAACAAACATAATTGCAACATATGTTCTCGCCGTCACAACACTCTACTACATCATGCCCCACAGCTACAGAAAAAACAAAAGAAAATGTCTGATGCTTCAAAAAATAATTCAATGTCCGACAAACAATCACGTTATTCAAACACTGATTTTGCTCTACAACCAAAAAGAGTTCAAAAAAGTGCAACCACGTCACGAACATCAACAAACACATCAGCACGAAAGCAAGCGGATGATGTAGGACCCACAACATCAAAAATGACCCAAACGACCCAAAGCGCAATTTTTATATGGCCGAAAGTATTTATGCCTACTGCAACTGTACGCATTGCATCTAAGGGAAAAACTGATACTTGGTACAGTATCAGAGCTTTAATAAACCAATCCATTACGACGTCACAGATTGCTCTATCAACCGTAAAAAGATTTGGACTATTGTCGACCGAAAAAAAGGGCTTCCATTTTGCCATATTCCACATGCGATCACGCAACACTAAAAATAAATTTAGTCAGCAAATCGCAGCGGTGATCACAGACCAATTACCTCGCCGGCCATATGCAGCTCCCATCGACGAAAATCCGTTTTACGACTTTAGCGAAGATACATTGGCAGACATGGACCCAAGAAACAACACGCCAATTGAATTGGAATTGGGATGTGACGTTTATTCGTTAATAAGACGCGATGGTGCCATCGAATTAGAAATAGGTCAAGTGGTTGCCCAAAAAACAGCATTTGGCTACACATTTTCCGGACCCACAGAATCCCTATATTAAATCACACCGATTAACGGCGGGGGAGAATGTTTAGAGATGAACAGAAAACTTTTAAAATGACCCTCGAACTTTTATCATCAAAACTCAGCAACTGACCCACGTACCTAACGGTCATTAGAAATAAGTATAAATCTCCTTATGTACTTATTCTTTTTCTTTGATGCAAAACCAGTTGTGCACATAATTTTTAACACTCACTCAATTATAAGCAAGTAAAGTGTTAACTACAAATAGTGCTCTGACCCAATATTAAATTAGTGAATTTTTTCTATTAAAAACAAAAACAAAAGAACTTAAAATTAATTGTAATTTAAAGTAAAACTAATGAACTAAATTTTGTAACATTAAAATAAAATCAAACAAAAATCAATTTGTAATAAAAATAAGTGAACAAAAATTTGAATTACAAACCAAATAAAAAACATACAAAAACCGAAAAAGCTTGAACCGTGTTTTTATTTAAGGTTCCACCTTAAACACAGATATTTGACAGAGTTTTCTGTCAAAATATAGATTTAAAGAAAATACTTTGTATTTTGTTGTGACAAAAAAAACAAAGTTTCCTCTGGTATATTAATTTTTACTTTGTAATCTTAATTTTACAGATAATTAACAGAGTTTCCTGCTAAAATACAGATTTAAGCAAAATACTTCGTATTTTATATTTATAATCAAAAAAGTCTTCCGTTTTGAGTAGTTTTTGTTACCAAACATCAAAATTTTATCTGTATTTATATTTTTTTTTTAGAAAAAGTAAAAAGTTATACAATTTTTTTTTTTCAGAAATCTTATAAAAATTTTACAAAATAACATGCATATAACAAAACTCTGTAAATTTACAGAGTTTTTCTGTAAATTTTTTTTTTTTGCATCAAATGCATTTTACAAATATATGCAAATTTACATAGTTTTCTTTGCTAAATGATGGTTTATTTAACCAATATTACACTGTACGACACGATTTTGCACCCATGATCGGGACCAAAAAAATCTGAAAGTAGAGTTAAAAAAAGATACCCGTGTCTCCCAGTTTTGATAAAATGTGCGAAACATGAGGAAAATCGATCGACGGGTTTAAAAGTAATGAAGTAATTTCGCAAATTTGGACGTTTTTTCACATGTTTTTATACCCTCTTTTAAATGATAGATGTTTAAAAATACGCTAACTTTTTAAAGACAATTTGGATGCTCCTAAGGTTTGGCATATATATTTGATATTTCCCTGGTCTGGTTGGTATTGAATTTCGAGAAAATCGATCCAGTGTTTCAGAAGTTATGATCAAAACCGTGAATTTCGAATAGATTTCATCTTGAATTCACTCTTTCAAAAAAACTTTAAATGCTCGTTAAAAAATATTGCTATGCCCAAAAAATTTTACAAAGTAATTTTGTCGTTCGAAAAAAAAATTACACTCAAAAAAATTTTACACGCAAAAAAAAGTACACTCAAAAAAATTTTACACTCAAAAATTTTTGGCCATCCAAATTGTCTATGATGGCAACAAAAATAAGATGTGTGAATTGCAAAAAGACGTTTAAAATTTTCCCAGAGTTGCCACAATTTTCTTTAGAATTGCCACGAACAAACAACCAGAAAAGTTAAAAACAACTTGGCCGAACCCATGCATACCCTCCATTAGCCCCTTTTAATGATAGTAATTTTTCTAAAGTGAAAACAAAATTGTTAATAATTTTGACTCGACATTTTTTATTTGGATTAAAAAAACTCTATTTATAGTTTTTGTAAAAAAAATTTTGAGTGTAATTTTTTTTTTTTAGTGTAAATTTTTTTTTAGTGTAATATTTTTTTTTTTAGTGTAAATTTTTTTTGAGTGTAATTTTTTTTAAGTGAAATTAACGGTTTTGATCATAACTTCTGAAACCCTGGATCGATTTCCTCGAAATTCAATACCAACCTGGCCAGGTAAATAACAAATATATATGCCAAACTTTAGGAGCATCCAAATTATCTTTCAAAAGTTAGAGTATTTTGAACCCTATATCACTAAATAGAAAGTATAAAAACATGTGAAAAAACGTCCAAATTTGGGAAATTTCTTCATAACTTTTAAACCCGTGGATCGATTTTCCTCATGTTTCGCACATTTTATCTGATGCTATTTACAAGTATTTCAGCAAAATGTAAGCTATCACGATTAACTGTTGCGAGTGTAATCCTCACTTCCCCAAGTGATTGAAACTCGAATATATACAAAATATTAATTTGCTTATAAAACGCGAAAACGAATTGATCTAGAAAAACTGGGAAACACGGGTATATTTATTTTAGCTCTACTTTCAGAATTTTTTGGTGCCGATCATGGGTGCAACCAAAAGTTGAATTTTGTCGTAGAGTGTTATATTAGAAACTCTGTAAATTAACAGTTTTTTTTTTGTCTAAATCATTTTACAGTTTTAAAGTAAAATTACAGAGTTTTCTCTGTCAAAAAGCTTTAATATTTAACCAATATTTTACTATAAACTCTGTAAATTAACAGTTTTTTTTGTCAAAATCATTTTACAGAGTTTTTTAGTAAAATTACCAAGAAATGTTGTTAGCTGGAAAAGTATGGTGTACTTTGTTAAATTAGCAGAGTTTTTCTGTAATTTAACAGAGTTATTATTTTGAGTGTAATAACTCCCTTGAATTCAATGTAATGATGATTTTCTTACTTATTAATTACTTGTTAATTCGTAATTACGAAAAATTCGTGTTGTACATATAATAGTGACCTTAGAAGCTTAAATTTGGAAATGTAGTGTCCTTCAGGGAAAAAACATTCTGCTCAAGTATTTAAAAAAAAAACGTTTCTGGAGGTGTAAAATAGTTTTTTTTTATATTTTTTATATTTCATGAAGTAAGGATCCTAGGCACCGAAATTTTGAATGCTGAAAAAAGTTTTTTTTTGGGAAATTCTTTTTCTAAGGGTCGCTACCGATCGTAAAGGGATAAAAAAAGTGAAAATTTGATTATTCTTATATTTCTTGAAATAATTGTTCATAAACTGGATATTTTAAATATAGGATCACCTAGCACAAAAAACAGAAAATTTAATTTTAAGGGGAACAGGTGGCCAATGGTAATTTTGACCTATCTAACTATTAAACTAAAAGACCCAGTAATAACAGCCAAGAGGACATATTTTAAAATATACAATTTTAGGGTAAAAAGGGGTACCTGGTAAAATTGGTGTAAAATGGTACCAACTTTTCATATCTATAAGATAAAGACAATAGAGATTTTTATTTCTTTAACGCATATTATACGTAGAGGAATGAAACTTACATGGAACGAATGGAATTGGAAATGAAATGGAGTAGAACGGGGAACAAAATGGAATAGAGCGGGGAACAACATGGAATGATACTTTTTACAAAAATTTTTTATATTTAACTTTTTTACTCCAAACTTTTTCTAGCAATATGTTTTCTCACTCAAACTTATTTTTATTCCAATTTCCTCTTTCACTGAAATATTTATTCATAAATATTTGGTATTCAATACAACCGGTAAGGAAGTACCGAGATGGTAAGCTAGTACGAATATAAGACTTTTTGTTTTGCCACTAACGATTGTCAATTTGCTAAATACTCTTGACAATGGTATGTGACAATTTCCGAAACACGTGTCGAGTAAGTCTTGCAAAATAATCAACCCAATCAATTTAAAACAAAAATTTGTATAAACAGTTTCTTAAAAATTGTTACTTTGACAATATAATCGTGATGAGCAGTAAAACAAATATGACCTTGTGCTGGAATAATCTTACTCAAAATAGAATTTTAAAGGTCAAATAATAAATAATTTTTATAATTTAAAATTTAAAATAGAATTTCCTAAAACCAACAAAAAAAAATTATTTAAATCCCAATTTTCTACACTCAAAATAATAACTCTGTAAAATACTCTGTAAACTGACTGTAATCTCAATTCAACAGATATTTGACAGAGTTTTCTGTCAAATTACAGATTTAAAGAAAATACCTTGTATTTTGTTGTGACAAAAAAACAATGTTTCCTTTGTTATATAACTTTTTACTTTGTAATCCTAATTTTACAGATAATTAACAGAGTTTTCTGCTAAAATACAGATTTAAGTAAAATAATTCGTATTTTTTATAACCAAAAAAGTTTTCTGTTTTGAGTAGTTTTTGTTTTTGTTACCAAACATCAAAATTTTATCTGTATAGTAAAAAAAAAGTAGCAAAAAAAGTTATAAAAAAAAAACTCTTTTCAGAAATCTGATAAAAATTTTACAAAGTTACATGCATTTAACTAAACTCTGTAAATTTACATAGTTTTCTTTGCTAAATGGTGGTTTATTTAACCAATATTTTATTAGAAGCTCTGTAAATTAAGAGTTTTTTTTTGTCCAAATCATTTTACAGAGTTTTAAAGTAAAATTACAGAGTTTTCTCTGTCAAAAAGCATTCATATTTAACCAATATTTTACTATAAACTCTGTAAATTACCAGTTTTTGTTGTCAAAATCATTTTACAGATTTTTTTAGTAAAATTACCAAGAAATGTTGTTAGCTGGAAAAGTATGGTGTACTCTGTTAAATTGGCAGAGTTTTTCTGTATTTTAACAGAGTCATTATTTTGAGTGTAGCAAAAAAAAAAGTTACAAACTTTTCTTGTCGTTTTACAAGTTTTTTTTTTTTTTTTTGAGTGTATAAAAAGTTCGACAACATTTTGTATTTAGTATTTAAATGTAGTTTAATAGTACGTTTAGTGAAAAACCTCGTTTGATAATATGTATTTTCCCTCACAAATTGAAACCTTTTTGTAGTAAGGTTTCAACGAAAGTACGATCGAAACCTTTTAAATTTTATGATTATACATATTTTTACCACTGTGCGACAACAAGAAAAAGAGAAAATGGGAAAATGCCAAATATAAAAAAATAAATAAATCAATATTTATATAAAATTTCTACAAAATTTCGATAAAAACGCATAAAAAAATAATTTCCGCGTAATAAATTAGATTATAGAAATATTTTTTATGTGAAAGTTTTCGAAACCTTTATAAGTGTCAAAATTGTTGTGTAAGTTTTGAAATTGAAAATACGAGGTTTCAAAGGAGTTTCGAGGCCAATCTGAACATAGTATAAGAAAGAAAATATGAAAAAACTATTCAAAGTCATTTGCTGTGTTTTTTAAAAAGTGGATTTATTTTCAGATTAATCTTATTTTGTTTAAAATAAATAAATTTTACATGCCAAAACAAATTTGGAATATTTTTTTCCGTAATCTTTGATAATTTAGCAATTATAATCCGAAAACATGATAAAAAAATTTGGAAAATTAAAAAAGTTATAAATAAATCAAAATTAATCCAATTAAATTTTAGGATTTAATAAGTCCAATTTGGATTAATTTTAATTTATTTATAACTTTTTTCATTTTCCAAATTTTTGTATCATTTTTTCGAATTATAATTGCTAATTTATCGTAGATTACGGAAAAAAATATTTCAAATTTGTTTTGGAATGTTAAAATACTTATTTTAAACAAAATAATAATTATCACTTAATTTTTAACGTTTAATAATTAAAATCGACTTTTTGAAAAATCCGAATCTTTTGATTTTTTTTTTTTTTTAACTTAAAAAAAATTTACTCTAAATTATGCGACTTTTAAGCTGTAATTCGAGATGTGATCACAATTCGTTTTATTTTTTTTTTTTTTTTTAATTTTGAAAATTGAACTTTTTTTACCATGACTCATTCAATTCTATCCTCATTGAGAATCAGAAGAAGAAAATTGTACAATCTCTTAGAAAGATCACGATCGACAAATAACCAACAAAAAACTATTAAAAACAGATTTACAAATCATTACCAATTGGATAATACCATATGCTAGTGGTTGTTGTTTTAGCAAATGATCAAAATATGCAAGAATTTATATTTTCTTAATAGTCTTGACAATTTAATCTGATACATTCTGAAAACGTGTCGAATAGAAAAATAATTTTCTTGAAAATTATTCTAACAATAAGATAATATCATAGCTTTTATTAGTAAAGGAAATAATGACCTCGAGCTAGAATATACTTACTCAAAATATAATATTTTAAAGGTCGAATAAACCATTTTTTTTAAATAAAAGTTAACCAGAATTTGAAAAAAAATATAAATAATAAACGGAAATATTTTTTGTAAAAAAGCTCTGGTAAAGCACATTTGCCAAAAAAAATGCTACTTTGGCAGTATTATGTTTTTTGTACCGCTGAAAATTTCTGGGTGGGTCATAAACAAATCGAAATCAATATTATAAACTAATCAATTAAAAAAAAAACATTAGTAAGGGTAATTTACCCAACCATTATGTAGGTTTATTAAACAAACTACAAAAACCATAATTTATTTTATCACATAATGCTAAATTTTTCTTGGTAAAAATGTTGCTAAAAATTCTATGGATTTTTTTAATTTTACAATTTTTAAACGAAGTTCAGGTAAATTAAATGCAAAATATATCAAAACTTGAATTCAGTTTAAATTATTTTCAGACAAAACGTTTAAATTTAGAATTTTACGAATTTAATTGTACGACTATTGCTAAAACCATAAAAAGATTTGAATGCGAATTTCTAAAACTCACTACAAATCATTTTGTTTTTAACGAGCGTCTAATGTTTAACAAGAATATGGCCAAAGATTTTCAGGTTCATCTATTTCTGGAAGTAAAACCACTAAATCACAAAAAGTCAATACATTTTTTCGATTTAAAATTGAATACTTGTGATGCTATAAAAACATCATATGAAAATCAAGTAATGAAAGCTCTACTTGGAGAATTAAGAAGAACAAGCAATGTACCCTACAAATGTCCATTTAAAGCGGTAGGTTGGAGTATTTTTGGTTTATAAGTAATCGAGAATTAGATCAAATTCGATCTACTTAAGATGTAATTACATTTTAATGTAGAGCTCTACACACCGACTTTTAAATCTCGCGTAAGGGAGATTTCGGTCATTTGGAACTCAAAATCTCAGTCTCAGAATCGGAGACTTTTCTGTTTCAGAATCAGAGACTTTTTCTATACGAAAATTTTTTTAGAATCTAAGAATTTTTCTAAAGGACAAATGTCTCAGAATCTGAGTATTTTTCTATACGAAAAATGTCTCAGAACCTGACTCTTTTTAAATATGCAAAATGTTTTTGAATCTGACTCACATCTGAGACTTTTGTTATGTGAACTCAGAATCTGAGACTTTCCTATAGGAACAATGTTCCAGAATCTGAGACTTTTTCTATAGGAAAAATGTCTTGGAATCCAAAATTTTTTCTATAGAAGAAATATCACAGAATCTGAGAATTTCCTTAAGGAAAAATGTTTCAGAAGCCGAGACTTTTTCTATAGATTTTTTTTTTTACATTTTCTAAGGAAAAATATCTTAGAATCTGAGACTTTTTCTGTTTCAGAACCTGAGAAAATCAGAGTCTTTTTCTATAAGAAAAATGTCTCAGAATCTGATACTTTTTCTATAAGAAAAATGTCTCAGAATCTGAGACTTTTTCTATAAGAAAAATGTCTCAGAATCTGAGACATTTTCTATAAGAAAAATGTCTCAGAATCTGAGACATTTTCTATAAGAAAAATGTCTCAGAATCTGAGACTTTTTCTATAAGAAAAATGTCTCAGAATCTGAGACTTTTTCTATAAGAAAAATGCCTCAGAATCTGAGACTTTTTCTATAAGAAAAATGTCTCAGAATCTGAGACTTTTTCTATAAGAAAAATGTCTCAGAATCTGAGACTTTTTCTATAAGAAAAATGTCTCAGAATCTGAGACTTTTTCTATAAGAAAAATGTTTCAGAATCTGAGACTTTTTCTATAAGAAAAATGTCTCAGAATCTGAGACTTTTTCTATAAGAAAAATGTCTCAGAATCTGAGACTTTTTCTATAAGAAAAATGTCTCAGAATCTGAGACTTTTTCTATAAGAAAAATGTCTCAGATAATGAGACTTTTTCTATATGCAAAATGTTTAAAACTATAACTCACATCTGAGTCAGATGTGAGTCAGATTTTTAGAGTCTGAGGCTTTTTTTAGAAGTCTGACAATTTTTTTCAGAATCTGAGGCTTTTTGAAATCAAAAAAAAGAAAAAAATCCTGGATGTGTGTTTAGGTGTGTAGAGTCTAACCACCCAAATTCATATTTTTTAAAACTAATACATCCAAATGTTCCAAATTGTTAAAAAAAAAATATTTTTTGTGTTTATAACAATTATAATTCACTTTGATTTCAATTAAAATTTCATCTACATACATTTTTTTATTTGCAGAATTTTTTATATAAATTTCAAAATTTTTCTTTTACTGATAAATTATTACCCAATTTTACACCATTTGTAAATTGTACTCTTGGTTTGGATTATTACGAATCAAATCAATTGCTTGGTACAACAAGAGTGGTAGGAGGAGTTGTACCGAAAATAAATAAAAATAAATAAAACTAAAAAAAAAATGCGTTGTTTATTACTTTTGCTGTAGTCGGATAAAAATCGATTTGATCTTATCCGATAACACTGTGCAACAAATTTGAGGTCTTCGAGTGTATCTTGAACGGGACCAAAAAGAAATTAAAGTTTACCAATAGAAGACCAAAACCCCTGAAGGGTTTTGAAAACTTAGCTCGAGTTCTTTTTTTATGGCCTACTGAAATTTTTAAGTTTTTTTGAATAAGTCAAAAAATAAGTATTTAATCTAATTCTAAGGTAAATAATGTTTAGACATGTCTTTAGTAAAATTTGATGGCGGTTCTTTTCTTAGGATATATTAACCCTTTATTTTCCAGTTTTCGGGATCCTTTTATTCCTCTTTATCTTCGGCAACTGCTAGTGAAATTTGGTGCAGAAATTTTTTTTAGAACATTTCAAGCCTTTAAACGCACGTTTTATTAGTGTTTTATGAGGATATTTGAAAAAAGGACCAAAATGACCCCTAAAAATTGGGGCTGTAGGCAAAATCGCCCAAAGAAAAATCGCCCAAAAAATTTTATGAAAAATCGCCCAAATGCAAAATCGCCCAAAAAATATGAAAAATTACCCAAAAAGAAAAATACGAAATTTCGCCCAAAATTAACGAAAAAAAGCCCAAAAAAGAAATGAAAAATGGCCCAAAATAAAAAAAGATTTTTTCTAACACATTTTTTTCAAAACACATACTACACAGAAAAGCTTTCTTTTGCGGAGAGGGTGGGTCTAAGGCTTGGAGTTTGTAATCCCTAAGCCCGGCCGAAGGCCGGCTAAGCAGAAGAACTTTAAGACAAAGACAAAAACTTTTAAGATAAGACCATAGGTTACGTGGTTATTATTTATTTTTATAGATCGTTGCTTTGAGAATACAGCCCGTAAAATGCATATGTAATTGATGTAAAAGTTTTAAGGGTGAAACTTAAATTTTAACGAAATAAAAGAAATTGTAATTAGGTTCGATGAAAGCGCCGCAGGGAAAAATTTTTACCAACAAATTTTAACAAAAAATCGCGCGATTTTTTGTTAAAATTTGTTGGTAAAATTTTTCGCCTGCGGCGCTTTCGTCGGTGTTGCATACTGTTTTTAAATTCATTACTTTTGATTTTCTACCGCGCTGCGATATATTAATATATAGCGTTGTAATCTGCATGTAAGAGCAGGGGTTTTGGGTTCGATTCCCACCAAAGCCTTTGTATGTTAGCAACAACGGAACGGTTTTGCTTCAGCTTATTCTTGGTTAGTTAAATATATAATTTATAAAAAAACACGATATGCGTTTACTGTTTCTAAAAATGCATATTTCAGTTTTGACATTTTAAGATTTTGACAAAAAATAAAATCAAAATAAAATTGGGCAATTTTTCATATATAATTTTTGGGTTATTTTTCGTAATGAAAAATCACCCAATTTTTAATTTCGAAATTTTGCCCAAAAACTATTTAAATTTGCCCAAAAATGTTGGGTAACTTTTCATATGAAATATGACCCAAATTTGTATGAAAAATTTTTGGGCGAATTTTCGTTTTCTTTTTTGGGCCATTTTTCTTTGGGCGATTTTGCCTACAGCCAAAAATTTGAGATAGAGGGTTAATATATTTTAAGAAAAGACCATATTTGAAAAAAATTCCAAAATTTCAGTGGATCATAAAAAAAGAACTCGAGTTAAGTTTTCAGAACCCTTCGGGGGTTTTTGTCTTCCATTGGTATACTTTTATATTTTTTTTGTCCCGTTCAAGATACACTAAAAGAACCCAAATTTGTTGCACAGTGTAATCTTTATTACATTTAAGTCGACACGTATTTTGGCTCTAGACAATATTCCTTTTAGTTCAGAAGTTATCGAAACTTTCCCGAAGATTCAAATTGTCTCATAACTAACATGGGAAGTATCTCAACCCTTATGAACCGATTTGCATTAAAAAACCTTTCTTCTCATATGTAAACATCATATAGTTTCTTCGAAAGAAATGGCTGAAAAATCCAAAAAAAGATTTTTACGCCATTTTTTGACCCATTTTTTGAACCCCTAAATCCGCGATATGGCCGATAAGCCGAGACACCCAACCTTAGAATTGTCTCTTTGATATATATTTTACGTTTCATGCAAATCGGTTCATAAGGGTTGAGATACTTCCCTTGTAAGTTTTAAAACACTGATATGTCCGATAAGCCGAGACACCCCAACCCTAAAATCGTCCCTTTTATATATATTTAAGTTTCAGGCAAATCGGTTCATAAGGGTTGAAATACAACCCTTGTTAGAATATATTCTTGATAAAAAAGTTGTACGTCACTTTTATTTTTTTCACAAACAAATTCGAAAAAAAAAACCTACGAAAACATTAAAAATTAATGATAAGTGTGTTATTTTTACCAACAAATTAAAAAAAAAAAAATTCCCACGAAAACATTAAAAATTTAAATTTCGTAGGTTATTTTTACGATTTTTCTACACCGAAAAAAATCCATGCAACATTTTACGAAAAAAACGTACTTCTTTTTTTCGTAAAATACACGAAAGTTGACTACATAGTACGAAAAACTTTAGTACTGAATGTCGTATTTTTACGAAAGTAACGAAAATGATTAGTAAATATTTTTTTCGTAATATTTACGAATGTTGACTAGATATTACGAAAAAAATGTTGTAAAAACTTTTGTAATTTTACGAAAGTAATGAAAACAAGTGAGAGTGTTACATTCGGCTGTGCCGAATCTTTTATACCCTCCAAAATGTAAAAAAAAATCCAGGGGCGTATTTTTTTGGAGGGGGGGGGGGGGTTGGTGGAGACGTTAGGGGGCACCTTCCCTTTGCGATTTTGAACTTCTTCTGAGATAAGAATGTTGCATTTGCTTACAAAAAGTACAAAAAACTCTGCAAAAAATGCGGTTTTTCTTGGGTTGGTTTAGTTCTCCAAGGGGGAACTTTTTTCCCCTTTGTCCGATTTTTCCCATTTCCGAACTTAACCTGCCTAGGAATATAAGACATATTCGTGCCAAACTTCGGAAGTCTAGCTCTTTTATTTTGGACTGTATCGTGTCCTCTACAGACGGACAGACGGACGGACGGACGGACGGACGGACATCGCTAGAATGTCTTAGAATCGATCACTGATCAATAAAATATATACTTTATGGGGTCCTAGACCGATATTTCGATGCGTTACACACGGAATGACAAAGTGAGTATACCCCCATACTGTGGTTGGAGGGTATAAAAAGAATGTAAATGTTTCTTTCGTAAAACATACGAATGTTGACCACATATTGCAAAAAAAGTGTACAGACTTTCGTATTTTTACGAAAATATTTCATAAAAACTTCTTTCGTAAAATATACGAAAGTGGACTTTATATTACGAAAAAAAATAATCAAGAATTTTGTAATTCTACGAAACTAATGAAAAAAGAAGAAATCTTTAAACGCATGCTTAAAGGGTGTTTTTATGCCCTCCAACTACAGTATTGGGGTATACTCCATTTGTCATTCCGCGTGTAACGCTTCGAAATATCGGTTGGCGACCCGTTAAAGTATATATATATATTATTGATCCATGATAGATTCTTAGGCATTCTATTAATGTCCGTCTGCAACACCATAATGTGGGTGTTGTGGCTTAGTGGTTAGCGCGTTGGACTACTAGCCATCAAGCCTGGGTTCGATTCCCGGCTCAGGCAGAACAACATTTTTTCAGATATTTATTAGTTTCTATTTATAACTAATATTGATCGCAGCACCCTCCTTTGTTGATAAATAGCACTAAAACGTCAACGAAGTAAAATAATAAAATAATGGCTATTAAACACAGCTTCAAAAATAATTCGCCAGATCAATAACAGATGGCGATGCAACAACTGTACTCAAAATTATTAACACGCGCAATTACAGTGTTGCCACACTGAAGCCCTTCTATCTTTCAAATCTTTCATCTCTCTTCTATCCCCTTTCCAAAAGAAACATCACGGTTACATTAGTAATTGATAGGCAGCATTGCCTGAGTGTTGTTTCTTTTTAAAAAAAAAAAAAAAAAAAAAACATCCAAAATAAAAAAGAAAGACTCCTGAAGTTAGCATAAACAAGTCTTTTGGTCATCAGCAGGTTAAGTTCGTATGTGGCAAAATCGGTCCATGCAAAAAAAATCCCTTTAATGGAATAAACCAACCTCTGAAAAACCAAATTTTTTTAAGTGTTTTTCTTTTCATTTTTGTTAAACAAATGAAACATTTTTATGCCAAAAAAAAATTTTAAATACTTCGACCCAGGGGATTAGAAAATGTCTTGTGGTCGTGGGTATAAAGAATTAATTTCAATAATGATAAACAATTAATTTCTTGGAAATGTTGCTGTCAAAACGTTGAAAACGTTGTTCTTATTCTCAAGAAAGAATTTTTACATGTAATTTCGTTTATTTTACGATTTTTTTTTTACAAAAGATTTTCGTAAAAAAAATATTTCGTTTATTTTACGAAATAATTTCGTAAATCAAAAAAAAATATTTTGTTTATTTTACGAAAATTTCCGTAAAACACAAAAATTTATTGCGTTTATTTTACGAAAATTTTTTGTAAAATTCAAAAATAATTTCGTTTATTTTACGAAAAAATTTCGTGCATTTCGTACATAAACGCATGAATTTCGTGGTGCGAAACAAGGAAATTTTTCGTACAATGTACGAACGTTTTCGTACACCGAAAAAAAATGTATGCCTTATATGAACGAAATGTTTCGTACATTGTACGAAAAGTTTCGTAGTTTTTGCTTACGAAATTATTTCGTAAAAATTATAAGTTTTTACGAAAAAGTTTACTACATTCTACGAAATATTTTTTTGTTTTTACGAAACAATTTTCTATATTATACAAAATAATTTCGTAAATTACAAAAATAAATTCGTACATATTAGACATAAAAAATTACAAAAAAAATGTTTGTCTTATATGGTCGAAATGTTTCGTACATTGAAAGAATCGTTTCGTACTTTTTCCTTAGAAAATTGTTTCGTAAAAATTATAAGTTTTTACAAAAAACTATGAAACAATTTTCAATATTACACAAAATAAATTCGTAAATTACAAAAATTATATCATACATAATAGATATATTTTTTAAAACAGCACGTGTTTCGATCTCTAGAGAGCTTCAAGATCTTGACAATAGTATATAGCAAAATATAAAAAACCTATACTACAAGTAGCATAAAAAAGTTAGTAAAATATATATTTTTGTAAATTTACAAACAATAAATTTAAAAAACAATATTCTTCAGAAATTGTCTAACGAAATTTTTTGTTTTCGGACAAAAACATTTTTTGCATTTCTTTTTTTTGCGTTTTAGAATAAAGAAATTCATTAAAAATGCATTAAGGAAAAATAAATCTTAAAATAAAATTTCGAAGTTCAAAAAAACTTTGAAAATTTTCTAATTGTAAGTCCTAGGTCTTTTTATATGAAAGGTTTCAAAGTTTGTGATAGGTCATTGCGCTCCTTGTGACATGCCATGTGACCTATCAAGGACCGGTCACTTTTCGTGCAGGGAAATTAAAAATTTTCAAAATTACGAAATATTTTCGTATGTTTCGTAAATTTACGAAAGTCCGGACTAATTTTTTTTTCGTAATATAAATTAAATTTTCGTATATTTTACGAAACAAGTAAGTACGAAATTTTATTTCGTAAAATGTTGCATGCATTTTTTTCGGTGTACATATAAGGCAGGATTTTTTTTTCGGTGTATGTATTTGATTTTTTTCAAAATTTTGGCAAAAATCAAATAGTTGGCTTTAGACAGTTTTTTTGTGCTTTTTTACTCAAAAACCGTAAGTTGTACGAAAAAACATTCTGTGACAATATTGTTGATAAAATTAGGAGATTCTAAATTTAGAAACAACAAAAATTAAAAATGTCTGCGAAGTTTGTACTCTTGCCCAAACCATTGAATCATGATAATGTTTTGCTGAACAAATAGGTCATCTTTTTAAAGCAAAATTTTTCTAGAAAAAATAACGCGATATTAATTTGTCATTCCATGCAAAACACATGGAAATATCGTTAGAGGACCCCATTATGTTTATATATTATTGATCCATAAAGGTTTCTAAGACATTTTTGTGATATCCATCAATCTGTTTGTCTATGTTTGTCGATAAAAAAACTTTTTTATGAAAAAAAGTTTTTAATGAAAAAAATTATTGATAAAAAAATATTTGATGAAAAAAAAACTGGCTAAGGTGCACTTTACAAGACACGAATATTTTGGAAAACAAAAATATGCAACGATTAGAATTTAAGGCGACTGTTCCCCGGAAGACCCCCTGGAGCAAAACAACAGCCCCACCCACCAACATTTTAACAATTTTGTACCCCCTAGATACATTTCAGTATTTTTCTGTTCAATAGTTTAGCCATTTAGTAATTAACCGGGTAAAAGGCTTGATACACAAAACAAACTATATTTTGCGATGCCACTAAATTAACTTATGGGTTTTGTAGTCCCTAAGCCCGGCCGAAAGACCGGCTGGACGTTCTTTAATAACACAGCGTGACAAAACTGACCACTATTTTAGAAAACAAGAGGTGTGACCAACGTTTCAATTTATTTGAGACATGCTGATTCGAATGGCGTACTCCGTTTTTCGATGTATGGTACAGTTTTCTTGCAAAATGTCGTTAAAGATTTGCTGATTTCGAGCCAGTTTTTCAACAAAAAAATTTGCTTAGTTAATGATTTTTAAATTGTATGGCATGGAAAACAAAGATATGACTTGTAGCAATATTTCTTATTCAAATTTGGTTTAAAGTTTTTCATCTTAAGCCCTTAAATTCGCGATTTTTTTCATTTTTTGAGGTTTTCGCGAAATTAACCGCCAAGTTGGTCTTTGATTAAAAACTTGGTTTTAGTGAATCAAAAAGGCATCCCTAACAATAGAAATAGTGGACAAAAAACAGCTATGTTTTATGGAGTTATCTTAACAAAAACTATAATTATTGTAGGGTTAACACTGAAATAATAGTTTTTGTTAAGATAACTTTTGCAAATGAAAACTTTTTTGGCCAAATTTTTGGTCAGTTAATTGTTTAAGGTTCCCACATTATATACTAATAGATGGAGTCTTAAATCATCTCGTAAAGTCATGCTGGCATATACAAAAAAATGGTTTTTCGCGATTTTCATCATGATGGTCCATATAACATAGCTGTTTTTTGTCCACTACACTATGGTTCCAAATCAATTTTTTTTGGCATAAATTCCAAAAATGAAGCAAAGTCGGTAGTTTTGAATCTGGAAATCTTTTTTATCTATTAACCCAATCAAAGAACGATTTTCCAAAAAAAAAAAAAAAATGAAAAAAAAAAATTTCGAATTTTTTTTTTTTTTTTTTTAAATATCAACATTAATATATTTCTAGCCAAAAAAATTATAGTTAAAAAAAAATTTAAAGAAATGCCACGCAAAAAACCGAAAATTTTGCCGAAATTTGTGCTAAACTAAAATGGCAATTGTGAGAGTTTGCCGAAAAATGCTGGCTAGATGTTAATTTTAGTATTAAATACACCATCTAGAAAACACTTTCACATTTAAAGACTCATGCAAGTTCGTGCCCAAACACAACTTTTTGTCCACGAAAAATATGGGCTATTTTGGCTTTAAAATCTTTAAATCCGCAACCCCCAAAAATAACGCCAAAGATGCATGGAATTAAAAATTGGAGTTTTTGATAATAACTACTTTCTTTGGGCTTCAATTTTCCTTTTTAGACTTTTTATAATTTTATTTTTTCCCATTTGCTGTTAGCATAATTGTAATATGGTTTTGATCCCCATTTAATAATACGCCTTAAAACAGTATTGCCATCAAATTTTTTTCATTATACTTTCTTAATGGCTTGGAGTATTGCGATTGAGAAACTGTATAAGCTTTTGGAAATTTGTAAAAATTTTTTTTCTTAATTTCTGCCAAAAAATATGCATTTGGAACCATAGTGCACTATTCGCATTGTTAGGAATGCCTTTTTGATTCACTAAAAGCAAGTTTTTTATCAAAGACCAACTTGGCGGTTAATTTCGCGAAAAACTTAAAAAATGAAGAAATTCGCGAATTTAAGGGCTTAGGATGAAAAGTTTTAAACCAAATTTGTATAAGAAATATTGCTACAAGTCATATCTTTGTTTTTCATGCCATGCAATTTAAAAATCATTAACTTTGCAAATTTTTTTGTTGAAAAACTGGCTCGAAATCAGCAAATCTTTAACGACATTTTGCAAGAAAACTGTACCATACATCGAAAAACGGAATACGCCATTCGAATCAGCACGTCCGAAATATATAGAAATTATGGTCGTAACTCTTGTTTATTTTTTAGTGTTCCGCAGTGTAATTTAGAAAAATTTTATTTTTTTTTTTGAAAAAATCCCATCACGACGGTTTTAGAAGGCCCCTGGAACCTAGCCCTCTTTATATTTACCTGAACCTGAAGGCTCTTTTGGCTTCAGGTGGGTCCGTAGCCCAGCCCCTTAAATTTTAATTTCGTGTTTTCCCCCAAAAAATGTTTGTGCTCCGTAAAGTGCACCAAAAAATTTATGAAAAAAAAATGATAAAAAAATATTGATGAATAAGGATGAGATTTCCATGCAAATGCATGTTTTTTGTCGAAAATCTAAAAACGATACGGAACAATTACCCAGGCAGAAACTGCCAACCGTTCCAAAGAAAAAGTCTCGGCAAAGCACTTTATTTTTTGTGTAGACGGTAGTATGAATTCGATAAAGTGCTTTGCAAGCGCTTTGCCAATGTTTTTCTATTTAAATTCGTTCAAAGTGTAAATTTTTTATTAAAATTTATTAATTTCGTAACCATTGGAATATTTTTTATTTCCCTGCAGGATAAGTGGCCGGTCCTTGATAGATCTAGTGATATGTCACTTAGACACAATGAACTAAATATTGACACCTTTTATATAAAAACTCCCGTTTCTTTCGTGAGGAAGTGTCTTAAACTCCGGATACATCACATGTGAAATGTCACTGGGCCTATCCCAGTGACGGTCCGTGAAGTTGTCACTGGGTGTTCTCTACTTCTTTAAAATATCAAAATTATGTATATAACGTATGTTTTTCTGTGCGTAGCACGTTCTCGTGATAGACAAAGTCTAAATTTTATTATTTTTAATTGACATGCAGCCAAAATTCAATTTTATGCTCCATTTATTTGCGAAATAATGTTTTTTGTTAATTGTCGATGTGGTGAGGCAACAAAATGACCACAAAATAGAATTTGGGCTGCATCTCACTCATAAAATACAAAACTAATAAGATTGAATCATTATCTAACTCAGGAAAACGTTAGGTCCAGGAAAACATGCATTTTATACGTAAATTTGCTGTTTTTAAAAATTAGAGAACACCCACAGACAATTTCACGGACCGTCACTGGCCTATCCCTTTGGAACACTACCCGATTCGGCTCAATGCACCACTTTTTTCGGGACATTTCCAAAATTTTTCCTAAAAGCATTTTCAACAAATTTTGTATTCCAAAACGCAAAGAAAACTGCAAACAAATTTTTTCAAAGTTTGTCCAAAATTTTTTTATCCTAATTTAATAAATTTCTTTATTCAAATAAACACCAAAAAATTTGTGTCTTATGAACTTATACAATTTAGATACGTCCCATTTTTTTGTTCTGAAAGTGCTATAATAGTACCATATTTTTTGTTTTTAAAGCGCTTTCAAAGCGCTTTAAAATAGCAACGGCATACCGTTTACCGTGGTTATCATTTTGGACTCTGGGGAAGTACTAAACTGTGATGCTTTCCCAGCACACAAGCGACCATAAAAGGTACTTAGCCAGCGCTTCCCCTTTCGTATTTTTCTGCCTGGGTATCTTTTCGAATCAAGAAATTTGCGTTAAAATGGCATCGATTTGTTTTTGCATATTTTGGTGAAAATGCATGTTTTTGCATATTTTGATTTTAAATGCATATTTTGTGCATATTTCCAACTTTTAAGTGCATATTTTTGCATATTTTGGCATAAATTAGCAAAAACACAAATTGAATTTTTTTTTTTTTTTTAACTATTATAAATTTTAAAAATTTATTTTCAAAATAAGAAAAATTATTTTTTTCTTCTAAATTTTTTTTTATAGATTTTCTTAATTTCTAAAAAAATTTTGCTTGTATAAAGTTTTAAGTGTTATTTTTTAAACTAGCGCTATTTTTTTGCTTTTTAAGAAGTTTTTCCTATGAAAACAAGATTTTTATTGTACACATTTTATTTTTTAGTGCATATTTTGAATTTTTTAGCGCATATTTTCGATTTTTTAGTGCATGCAAATCTTATCCCTATTGATGAACAAAACAATTCGATGAAAAAAAAATTTATAAAAAAAATATTGATGAAAAAAAAATATTGATGAAAAAAAAAATTGATGAAAAACAAGTAAAAAGGTTAAATTCGGCCTTGCCGAATGTAGTGATACCCTCCACAATTTCAAAAAGATTATTGCAAAAAACTTTATTTAAAAGGAAATTACTTTGGAAAAAAAAAAAAAATTTTGGAAAAAAATTTCCGCAAAAAAAAAATTTGGTAAAAAAAAAACCGCGATTTTTTGTCAAAAAATATGTTCGTACTTGTTTAAATACCATTTGGTGTATAATTATGTTCACGTATGTGAACCAGAAGCCGAATTAAAGTATTTTGTACTTTTAGGTTATGTTGAATGTACTGAAATTTTTGAGGTGTGCTTATATTTTCGTTCATAAATTTTGAACCGCTGAACCGATATCGCTGAAATGCAATACCAAACTTCTCGGGAGAACTTCCAATAAATATGTTAAGTTTCAGTCATCTCTGTGCAATATTTTGTCCGCGACAGCATTTTCCACAGACAGACAGACAGACAGACAGACAGACAGACGGACAGACGGACATCGCTAGAATGTCTTAAAATCGATCGGCTATCATGAATACTTTATGGGGTCCCAGATCGATATTTCGATGAGTTACAAACGGAATGACAAACTTATATATACCCTCTATCACTAAGTGGAGGGTATAAAAATATTGATGAAAAAAAAAATAGTGATAAAAAAAAATTTTGATGAAAAAAAAAATATTGATGAAAAAAAAAATATTGATGGAAATAAAAATATTGATGAAAAAAAAAGATTGATAAAAAAATATGATGAAAAAAAAATTTTATGAAAAAAAATTATTGATCAAAAAAAAAATATTGATCAAAAAAAAAAAATTTAATGAAAAAAAAAATTATGAAAAAAAAAATATTGATGAAAAAAAATATTGAAGAAAAAAAAATATTGATGAAAAAAAAAAAATATTGATGAAAAAAAAAAAATATTGATGAAAAAAAAAAAAAAATATATTGATTCAAAATAATTATGTTACGTTTTATTCACCAGCTGATGAATATTTGTTTTATTCCCTACGAGGTGAATTATTATCCAAGTTACAAACCCAAGTTCCAAAAATTTTTGGTTTTAAGAAAATGAGAACAGCAATTCCAATTTTCTTTTTTGTTAATCGTTACACTCAAAATAATCACTCTGTTAAATTACAGAGATACTCTGCCGAGCCAGCAGAAAATACCATAGATTTCCAACCAGCAAGATTTTTTGTTATTTTACGAAGAAAACTCTGTAAAATGATTTCGATCAAAAAAAAACTGTAAATTTACAGAATTATCGGTAAAATACTGATAAAACCAAGAAGAATTTTACCAAAAAACTCTGTAAATTAACAAAGTTTTAGTTAAATGCATTTATGAGTTAAACATTTTACAAAAAAAAAACTGTAAATTTACAAAGTTTTAGTTAAATCCATTTTATGAGTAAAACTTCTCTGCTTCAAAAACATTAATTAAAATTAAATTAATTAAAATTTTGGTAAATTTTCCCGCTTTAATGCTTCCAAATTGTAAATTTACTTTTTTATTTTTGTGAAAATTACAAGTTTTTAGCGAGTAACTCCAATTTTACAAAATTTTGTTTTTCGGTCACAAGAAAATACGAAGTATTTTCTTAAAATCTGTATTTCGACAGATAACTTTGTCAAATGTCTGTCGAATTGAGATTACAGTAATTTTACAGAGTATTTAACAGAGTAATTATTTTGAGTGTAGCTTATATAGTCAAACTGAGGTGGCGTCCTGCAACTTTTTTAAAATTAGACACCAGCGATCTAACTAACTTTAAGAATTAATTGCTCAACAATACGAAAAAACCCCTCTATGAAATTTTAAAAACGTCAAAAGGACTTTCCAAACATTAATAAAAAAATTTATTTTGGAAATCCATGGTGTCCTTCCCAAAAGACATTCAAATATGGTTTCAACATTTATTGTTGAAATTTAAAAAAAAAAAAAAAAATTGTTTCGACTTACGGTTGCCGAGCACAAAAATGTTTAAAAACTGTCTAAAAGACAATATTGTCATAAAAGCGATTTTTCAACGTCCATATCTTCCAAAGTATTGATAAAAAAAAAATATGGTTTTTAATCATTTACGAAGTTTTATCAAATAACCAAAAATAAACAAAATCGGTGATCCGTCAGTTAAATTTCCATTGGATTTGCTCATATAAGATCACTAGCTATACCCGGTCCGCGTTGCTGGCCCTAAGAAAGAAACTATTTTATATTGCATCTTAATTTAAATATAGTGTCGGACAAAGTTAAAGCACGGGTCCGGGCCCAGCTAGTACCCTTTGGTTCCACCCTCAGTTAGCACTATCTATAGAGAAATCTCAACAAAATCGGTTCAGCCGTGATTTCGAAACATACAGACATAACCTTAAGTATAGTACAAAGGGGCATGCAATTTAACGCAGTTTTATCCAATCGTGATAGTCTAAAGTTCCATGCTGCATCCTCGATTAGTACTATCTGTGCTGCAAATTTCATTGACAGTTTTGTCGTTTTTGTGTGATTGCTAAAGAGGAGGAAATAACTTTTTATTTATGAAAAACGGGAGTGATATTGTAAACCCTTTTGCCGAATCGCGCTATACATATGACCTACAGTTCCCGCTCGATAAGTTCTATCAGTAGTGACAGATTCGGCTTATCCGTTTTTGCGTGATTTCACAACAGGCAGATATATCGTTCAGTATAAAACAAAGGGGCTTGTCAATCTACGCCTCATTGTTCAATCGTGGTCAGTATAGTACTAAGGGCGTTGCAATTTTGATCCCTTTTTCCAATAACGATCTTATATGGCCTACATATGCACTTGGTTAGCATTGTATGTAGTGAAAATGTCAAGAGAATCGGTTCAGCTGTTTTTGTGTGATTGCGAAACAGGCAGACAATGTCCAGTATAGTACAAAGGGGCGTGGCATTTTACGCCCCTTTTTCCAATCGTAGTATAACATGGCCTATAGTTCCGCATTCGGTTAATACTATCAGTGCTGAAAATTTAATTAAAATCAAATCAACAGTTTTTGCGTTATTGCGGAAATAAATTTTAATTCAATACAAAGGGGCATGGCATTTTACGTCCGATCACGCTCTTATTTGGCACACAGTTAGTACTTGGTTAGTGCTATCGTTGGTTTAAATTTCATCAAAATCGGTCCAGCCGTTTTTTATATATACATGTCATTAGTATTGCAAAGTAAAAATTAGATTTTGCCCATCCCTCCGCCCACTGGCAAAAAAGCATGGCATTTTAGGCCCATTTGTCCGATCACGCTCTTATTTGGCATATAGTTAGTACTTGGTTAGTACTATCTTTGGTTTAAATTTCATCAAAATCGGTCCATCCATTTTTTATATATAGATGTCTTTAGTGGTGCAATGTAAAAAATCGATTTTGCCACGCCCCTCTGCCCATACGCAAAAAATTCAAAATCTGACTGCACAGTGTTACTCCCTAGGCTAGTCTGAATATTCCCTGAAAATTTCATCAAGATCGGTCCAGCCATTTTCGCGTCCATATGGAACATATATATAGCCGATTTTTGCATTATTGAAATAACTTTCAATTCAACACAAAGTTGCATGGCATTTTACGCTACTTTGTCCGATGACGCTCAAATTTGGCACATAGTGAGTACTCAGTTAGTACTATCTTTGGTATAAATTTCATCAAAATCGGTCCACCCGTTTTTTATATATAGATGTCATTAGTGGTGGAATGCAAAAAATGGATTTTGCCACGCCCCTCCGCCCACAGACGGAAAATCAAAAATCCGACTTGACAGTGTTACTCGCCAGGCTATTCTGAATATTCCCTGAAAATTTCATCAAGATCGGTCAAGCCGTTTTCGAGTCCATACGGAACATACATACATACATACATACATACACACATCCATTTTTATATATATAGATATTAAATTATTTTTACTCGGGTATTCATGTTGTAAGCTACTTTTAAAGAATCTATGTTTGCTTTAGCAGGGACAACAGAGGCGTCCAAATTTTTTCCAAGAGGGGGTAAAGTTGGAATTTGTGGGATCAAACTTTATGCATGGGGGGGGGGGTTCAAAAGCTACAACCGGTATCAATTTCATTACAGCCGGTGCTGTACTTACTAAATGGCTAACAAGGGAAGTCTCCCTGGTGTCACCCTCCGATCTTCATGAAATTTGGATATGTTGTTAAGAACGAAAATTAATTCGACATGTATTTTTTTTTTAGCGGTCCAAACTCATTTTTATGGGGGGTCGATTTGTATGGGGGGAAATTGACCTTTTTAAGTTTTTTACGATTTACGCCTATTTCAAAAAATTTAATAGGAAAAAATTTTATATGAGATAAACGAAAAAACTGAAAAATGGCTTTGTCTTCCCCCCTCCTTTTTACCCCCTAAATATGAATTTGGGCCGCTAAAAAAAATACGTGTCCCTTTATTTTTTCTGGTCTACAAAATAAAACCACTTCCATAAAGATCCGCGGGTGACACTAGGGAGACTTCCCTTGTTAGCTATTTCAAAAAAAAAAAATTAAATATTCCACTGTGCTAACTCCTCGTGCACAAAAAATAATAATAAGTTAATCTACGAATATATATTTTTTTTAATTTAGCTTAAAATTTAGCAATTACAAATCATTATCATTTTGTCATTAGTCATGTCATTAGTTTAAGATCTAAA
Organism: Pegoplata infirma; assembly: GCA_963921195.1. Taxonomy (NCBI): domain Eukaryota; kingdom Metazoa; phylum Arthropoda; class Insecta; order Diptera; family Anthomyiidae; genus Pegoplata; species Pegoplata infirma. The sequence continues at coordinate 183,991,283 of OY992538.1, read as the reverse complement.
ATAAAAATTTAACAAAATATACATTTTATTCATATGCAGATATGAATTTAACATATGTATTTTTAAAAATGTTGCCTAAAATTTTTTGGGTTTTCTTAATAATAAATTTGTTTAGACAAATCCATGTAAGTAAAAAATTCTAATAACAAATTTATAAATCAACTTAATGTTTTCGTTTTTAGTCAAACAGTTTTAATTTCGAAATTTACGATTATAATTGCACAATTATTTCTAAACCCCTGACAAAATTTGAATGTAAATTTAAAAAAATTGCCAAAAATCATTATGTTTTTGATGACCTTATAATGTTTGAAAAAAATATGGCAAAAGATTTTAACTTGCGAATATTTTTGGACTATGTTAAGCCACAATATCGGAAATTGGGACTGCATTTTGATATAAAAATGAATGTTTGTGATGCTTTACACAAAGGTTTTCAAAATCAAATAATCAAAAATATGTTTGAGGAACTAAAAAGAACAAGTAATATACCTCGTCAGTGTCCATTTAAAGGGGTAGGTTAAATTAAAGTCGCAATTACAGTTCAAAACAATTTTCCAAAACATTTATCTATCCTTTTTTATTTTTAAAATATTGTTATGGTTTTTATTTTCAGAATTTTTTATATGATTTTACAAATTTTTCCTTCACCGATAATTTTTTGCCGACTTTTTTACCATATATGAATTTAACTTTCGGTTTGGATTTTTATGAGTCGAATAAATTACTTGGTACTGCGAGGGCTGTAGCAGCAACTGTACCAAAAACAAAAAGAAAACATTAAATAATGTGTATATTTGATATATTACAATAAAAGATTACCAGGTGGTTAAAGAAATTCGCAACAAATTTCTATGCAAGATAATACAACATTAACAGAAAAAATATTGAGAAAAACAATTTGAGTAATCACTTGCTTACATTTTTAAATAAAACTTGAGTAATTTTTTAATTGGCGCAATTAAAAATTTACTCAAAAATTAAAAAAAAAAAATGAGTAAATAATTTAATACAAAATTTAATAATTTTTTTTATTTTTTTTTTTCTCTTCGTGTTTTGAATTCTCATTCAGTTTATAGTTTTTTTTATGTATATGAAATAGTGCCCGCCATTTCCGGTTCTCGGTATTCCCAGGAATACCGGTATTCCCGGTTCTGGAACCGGTTTCCCGGTTCTAGATATATTACCGGGAATACCGGTATTCCCGGTTCTGATCCTGGTACCAGTTCTCAAAAACCAAAAAAATACTATACCATAAAATATTTAAATTAGTAATATTTAATCAGTATTTCAGTAATATTTAGTTGTGTTTGTACATGAGTTAAAAATTATGTAACTATTTTTTCATAAATTAAAAAAAAATGGAAATGGTATTTTTCACATGTTTTGTATTTTTTTTTTTTTTTTTGGTAAAAGCAAAGAAAAAATTTTAATTTTAAAAAATATACAAACCGGTAGTACCGGGAATACCGTCAGAACCGGGAATACCGTAAGAACCGGGAATACCGGTACTCCCGGGAATGAATTAAGATCCGGGAAACCTGGTACCCTTTCCCGGTAATACCGTGAACCGGGAATACCGGTATTCCGGGTTCTACGGTATTAGAGTTAATTTTGAAAACTTAATCTGCGGATATCATCATTTTTTTGAAGGATTTAGGGCAACTAAAAAGAATGGCGGTATTTTTTTGGAAAAAAATTCGCTCCTTGGGGTAGTTCAACGCATCTGAAAACGCGAATTTTTACCTGAATTTTCTGCAGAGCAAAAACAGCTGAAAATATCGCAAATCTGATTTCACCAGTCGATTCTACGGCAAAAAATAATAAAATGGTCGTTTTTAAACTCTTAAAAAAAGTTCCAAAAACCCACCACAGAGGTTTTTCCATTTTCTTTTTAAATTAATTTTTTAAATATGCACAATTAAAGGGAACTTTCAGCTTAACAAAATGGTATCAAATTTAACGTTCTATCACCGTTCTCGAAATCATGACGTGATAGAAAAATTTGAAAACTTGATTCAGAATCAGCATCGAAATGTTAATTGAAAACAAGTTTTATGATCCCAGAATATCATCCAAAAACATCACAAAACAAGTAAGAAAGCTATATTCGGCTGCGCCGAATCTTTAAATACCCTCCACCAATGTAATGATTTAAAAAAAAAAAAGTTTGTTTTATTTATACCTCAGGAAATAAAAAAGTACCAAAAAGTGTACTTCCGGTACTTTTAATAGAAGGTACTTTTTATAAAAGGTACTTTTTATAAAGGGTACTTTTTATAAAAGGTTCTTTTTATAAAAGGTACTTTTTATAAAAGGTACTTTCTATAAAAGGTACTTTTTATAAAAGGTACTTTTTATAAAAGGTACTTTTTATAAAAGGTACTTTTTATAAAAGGTGCTTTTTATAAAAGTTACTTTTTATAAAAGGTACTTTTTATAAAAGGTACTTTTTATAAAAGTTATTTTTTATAAAAGGTACTTTTTATAAAAGGTACTTTTTATAAAAGGTACTTTTTATAAAAGGTACTTTTTTTAAAAGGTACTTTTTATAAAATGTACTTTTTATAAAAGGTACTTTTTATAAAAGGTACTTTTTATAAAAGGTACTTTTTATAAAAGGTACTTTTTTTAAAAGGTACTTTTTATAAAAGGTACTTTTTATAAAAGATACTTTTTATAAAAGGTACTTTTTATAAAAGGTACTTTTTAAAAAAGGTACTTTTTATAAAAGGTACTTTTTATAAAAGGTACTTTTTATAAAAGGTACTTTTTATAAAAGGTACTTTTTATAAAAGGTACTTTTTATAAAAGGTACTTTTTATAAAAGGTACTTTTTATAAAAGGTACTTTTTATAAAAGGTACTTTTTATAAAAGGTACTTTTTATAAAAGGTACTTTTTGAAAAAGGTACTTTTTAAAAAAGGTACTTTTTATAAAAGGTACTTTTTATAAAAGGTACTTTTTATAAAAGGTACTTTTTATAAAAGGTACTTTTATAAAAGGTACTTTTTATAAAAGGTACTTTTTATAAAAGGTACTTTTTATAAAAGGTACATAACATATATTTTGATTCTGAGACGTTATCCCAATAGAAAACTTCTGAGGTTCTGAGGCATTTTGATACAGAAAAGCTAGGTTTATTCTAGCTCGAGGTCATTATTTCCTTTACTTATTAAAGCTATGATATTCTCATAGAATAATATTCAAAAACTTTTTCAATAAGAATATCAAAGTCTAAATAAGTAAAGGAAATAACGACCTCGAGCTAGAAAAAACCTACAAAAAATATTATATTTTAAATGAAAATGTAAAGACTTTTATTTTTGAATAAAAATTAATCAGAATTTATAAAAAAAATTGAAATCTTCTTAGGTTCTGAAATTAGTGTATTCAAAAAACCGACAATTTTCAAAAACCGGTTTTCGGTTTATTCGAAAAAGCTCATTTTTGAAAAACCGGTTTTCAGTTTCGGTTTTAGCAAAATAACTGGTTAACCCGGTTTTTTCAGTTTTTATTCTTCTGGTTAAAAATAAATTAAACTTAATTATATTTTTATAAAAAAAATCATAGCCCCATAATTTCAAAATCGATAAGTGATAGCGAAAATAGTATCATTTAATAAAATTACTATCGCCCAATTTCGCTGGAAACTTCGACGTCGAAAATGATTTCGTAGTTTCCTATCGAAACGATATGGTTATCGCCAGGTACAACGATAATTTTTCCATAAAATCTGAAATAAGGCAGTTTTACTATCATTATTACTTTTCGATATTTCAACAGCAATATTTGGTTTAATGGAAGTAACAACTGTAGGGGCTGCCCGACATACTTCCTACTTTGTAAAAGTCAAAAATAATTTAAGTAGATTTTGTTTAAATGTATTTATTGTTTTTGAAACATTTTATAATTTTTCAATTTTAATTTAGTTTCTGGAGTCAATAAATAAACATCAAATTTTTTATAAAAATATAATTTCTTTTTATTGTGGGATCCTTTTGGATCCCCACAACTGGCGATCCTAGCCATATATCTGGATCAATTTTACAAATTAAATTAGCCAAACGTCTACCAAAATTTCGTCATAAAAATGGATTAGCAGAGATAAACGAAATTTTACAAAATATTTCTGGTGCCTAATAAAAAAGTCATCAACATAAAACTGATTTTCAACAATCAAGTCTAACTGATTACATACAATACATTTCCTTGCCGAGACAATTTCGCAAACAAATTATTCCGTTCAAGTTACTTATGACCCGAACCAGGGATTATTCAAGTTCTTGCAACAATTCTAAAAGTTCTACAATCAATGGATTATTAGCACAGATAACAAACTATCTCGTTCTCCCATCGTTTTACATCAAATGACCTATGCGATATCTTCAATGTTATGCATTCAGGTATTTGAAACAAAAAGGCAGTATCAATTTTCATCAAAGTAGTCAAATTAACCTTTTCACGGAAAACAAATATGAACTATTATTAAAGAAGGATTCGATACAAATTTATAAACAATTACCATACCGCAATTAAACAAGATGCCAACTTCAGGTTAAACATTCAGGTTCTTGTTCTACATGGAAAATCATAATTAAATTAGCTCAATTTTTAATCAAGAATGCAACATTTTTTTTTTTTGAAAGGGGGAGTAATGTAGGGGCTGCCCGACATACTTCCTACTTTGTAAAAGTCAAAAATAATTTAAGTAGATTTTGTTTAAATGTATTTATTGTTTTTGAAACATTTTATAATTTTTCAATTTTAATTTAGTTTCTGGAGTCAATAAATAAACATCAAATTTTTTATAAAAATATAATTTCTTTTTATTGTGGGATCCTTTTGGATCCCCACAACAACTAAATTTAAATTCTTTGCAATTGAGAGATGAAATCCGTAGAGGTTTTATTTAAAAATTTATTTTTATTGAATTGTTGAAAGAGCACAATTAATAATAAATTCAGACATCAGTCCTAGCATCTCCATTTGGGCTGATTTAGCCTATTCCGATTTCAACAACTTAAAAAAAATGGTTTGCCATAGAAATTAAAAAAAATACACACAGAAAACAAATTTGCTAATTTCCAACTGAAATTCAGTTGTTGCAACAAAAATTAGGTTGATACTTTTGTATTACGATTGTAACAACTGAATGTCTGTAGTTACAACTGAATTATGTTGATACAACTGTATTTTAATTGAAACAACTAAATATTTCGTTTGCAACAGCGAAATGTAGTAACAGCAACCGAATGTTGAGTTGATACAACTGAAAAATTTAGTTGGAAATTTATTTTTCTCTGTGTCGATATTGATTTCGATATTAAAGGAAGAGACGGACATCCGGACCTCGTTGATATATAGTTTTTGACATACAATCATATCCACAAACTGATTATGGTAGTACCGCGAAGTTATGTAAGTGTTTCTAAAAAACTGTGTAATGTCAATATATGTTTTAACTCATTATTTTATAACTTTTTATAAAAACCGGTTAACCTACACAAAAAACCCGGTTTCTCGAATATTCGAAATTCAAAACTATTCGAAACCGGTCGAGTTTCTAAAAATTAAAAAACCGGTTAACCAGTTTTCGGTTTCGGTTTTAAATACTCTATCTGAAATATTAAAAATGTTTTCTATTCTATTTTTCTTCAGAAAAGGTTTAAGATACCGAAACGATCTTTCTGAGATTAGAAAAATTTAATTTTTTCCTAAAGAAATGTTTTAGTTTCTGAGTCACTTTTCTCATAGAAAAAAGTCTCAGAATCCGAATTTTTTTCTACATTATTAGATTAGAAAAATTGAATTTTTTCCTAAAGAAATGTTTTAGTTTCTGAGTCACTTTTCTCATAGAAAAAGTCTTAGAATCTGAGTCTCCGAAATTTTTTCTCCGAAATTTTTTCTAGATTCTGAGGATTCTGAGACATTTTTCAAATAAAAATAAAATTGAGAATCTAAGACCTTTTACGATTCTGTGATATTTTTCTAAAGTTTCAGAATATTTTTTCTAAATTTCTCAGAGTCTAAGGCAATTATTTTTTAATATTATTATTTTTTTAATATTAAAACTCAAAAATTCTGAGATATTTTTCCCATCGAAAAAATCGGAAATTTCTTCTCGGATTCTAGGACTTTATTTCCTATAGAAATGGTCTTAGCTTTTCCTATTAAAAAGTCTTAGATTTTGTGACATCTTTCTAATAAAAATGTCTGCGAATTTTGTACTCTTGGCCAAAACATTAAATCATGATAATGTTTTGCTGAAGATTTGGGTGTACTTGCCATAGATTTTTTTTTTTGAGGAAAAATAATGTTATATTCATTTGCCAATCCATGCAAATCAAATCGAAATATCGGTCGGGGATCCCATTAAGATTATATATTATTGATCCATTTCTAAGACACTTTAGCCACATAAATCCGTCCAATCAGCCTGTAGAAAGCAAGATGTCGTCCAAACCAAAAGAGCTGTAAATTTTGTAAATGAGTGTATTACTTAAAAAATGTATTTTTACATTTTGGAGAGTATAAAAGATTCGGCATAGGAAAATTTAACAATCTTACTTATTTTTTGTACATTTTTTAAAGAAACGAAAAATTTTTTAGTGTTTTTATCGGCGTATGCCATTTCTGTTTGTTATTAAGGGTTTGTGATTGAAGAAGAAAACATTGTATTTCTAAAGATTATTTTTAATGTGGATTTATTCCAGACCATGGTTTCTGTAGCCACCTCTACGTCTTCAGTGGAGAAAATTACATTGGATTTAAATTGTTTGATTTTTGTAAGACTGTGTTTTCATCAACAGACTTAACTCTGATTGGAATCGAACTCACGTTCTTGAAATTTTTCATCAGTTTGCAAGGCAAGCACTTTACCATCTAGGCCATCGCTCTACTTAACAAACTAACAGCAGAAGTTGGTTCGTATTTCATTACAGATGTTTTGTGTGTGATGTCAACAGAAGATTTTTATTTTACACAAACAATATTACGATCCTTAAAAACAACAACATTCCTTAATCTCTCTTTGTCTCGTTATCGCACATTACAATTTTAGCGCTGAATTATTTGTTCATACACAGTAAAGATGAGTGCATATATTTGAGACTACTTGCCCGTAGGGCGACATATATTTTCATATATTTTTGTCAATTCTGTATTTTAGTGTTTTTATCGGCTTATGCTATTTCTTTAGTTCAGACTTGGTGAAAAAGGAGTTTTGGTAAAAAAAATTAGAAAAAAAGGAAAACAAATTTTTGGTGAAAAAAAAATTGTTTAAGAAAACCTTTTTTTGAAGAAAAAAAAAATGTGTTAAAAAAAAATTGATAAAAAAAATTTTTGGTGAAAAAAAAAAAATTTGGAAAAAAAAAATTTGAAAAAAAAAAATTGATGAAAAAAAAATTTGATAAAAAAAAAATTATGACAATTTTATGAAAAAAAAATGGATGAAAAAAAAAAAAAAATTATGAAAAAAAATTGATTAAAAAAAATTTTGACGAAAAAAAACGAAAAAAAATTTGATGAAAAAAAAAATTATGAAAAAAAAAATTATAAAAAAAAAAATTAAAAAAAAAAAAATTGTTGAAAAAAATTATGAAAAAAAAAATTTGATGAAAAAAAAGTTTGATAAAAAAAAATTTATGAAAATAATTATGTTACGTTTTATTCACCAGCTGGTGAAAAAAAGTTTTTATTCACCAGCAGGTGAATTTTTATCCAAGTTACAAATCGAATTCAAAACGTTTTTGGTTTTAAGAAAATGAAAACATTAGTTCTCATTGTCTTTTTTGTTAGTCTGTAGCCAGAGATGCCAACTGTTTGAGAGCAAAACGCGCACAAAAATTTAATAAACACATAATTTTGCTTGAAAAAATGGGTAAAAAAGCACTGGACTTGTAAGAAGATAAAAAAGTAAAAAAAAATAATATTTTTTTTACTTTTTTATTTTTTCCGAACTTAATACGACTAATGGTCATTGAACATAATAATATATTAGTTCCATATTTCAGGCGTCTAGCTCTTAGTTTGAACTGCATACTGCTTTTCACAAACAGACAGACAGACGCACAGTGGAGTCACCGACTAATATTTCGATGTGTTACACTCGAAATAACAAAGAAAGTATTCCGCCATACTTTGTTTAGAGGCTATATAAAAATTAATTTATATATAAAAATTAATTTTAAAAAGCACTAAAAGCACCAACTGAAAATTTAAAAAGAACCAAGTTAGTGCGTTTTTCTAATTTGGCACTAGGCCAAAAATTTGCGCGTTCTGACTCATCAGAAAGCACTAGATCTAGCGCGAAGAGCACTAAGTTGGCATCCCTGTCTGTAGCTTATATAGTCAAACTGAGGTGGCGTCCTGCAACATTTTTAAAATTAGACACCAGCCTAAAAACATTATCATGTTAAAATAATCTCAGATTCTGAGACATAAAGAAAATTTTCTTATTTTTTTTTTTCAATAAAAAATTTAAGATTTAAAAACATTTTTGCTAAAGAAAACCTTTGAGATTCTTGAAAATTCTAGAAAAAATTCTCACTCATGATTTCATTTCCCTCTTTTCCAGAAAATTCTCAGATTTTTCCCATAAAAAAACTCTCGGATTTTTTCTATCGAAAAACTGTTAGATTTTTATACCCTCCACTTAGTGATAGAGGGTATATATAAGTTTGTCATTCCGTATGTAACACATTGAAATATTGGTTTAGGACCCCATAAAGTATATATATTCATGATCCTTGATCGATTTTAAGTCGATCTAGCGATGTCCGTCTGTCTGTCTGTCTGTCTGTCTGTCTGTCTGTCTGTCCGTCCGCCTGTCTGTCTGTTGAAATCACGTTTTTGGCAATATTACGGAACCGATTTAAACGCTTGGGGTACCAAAAGTTGCGGAATTTATCCAGGCAGACTCTACTGTATTTTTTTTTTAAATCGGTTAAGTATTTTAAAAGTTATGAGTGAATTCGTAAAAAAAGTCATTATTTTTTTTAACATAACCCTAAATTAACTCATATTTTGTGTAAATACAAACGGAAATGAAAAAAAAAACTGAGAAAAAGGAAAAAAATCTTTACAAAAAAGCTTAAAAATATGTAAAACAATATTTAAATTTAATTTAAAAATGTTTTTTAAGAAAAAAGTTCTTTAAGAAATAATAAAAAAAATATTTTAAAAAGTTTTCATTGATAATCATTTGTATGTACAAAGCATGTGTGTGTGTGTCCCTTTTTTTTGCTTCGTCATATTGACGGGGTTGCCAGACTTTTTTTTGGCTTTGTCGCAAACTCGGATGTAAAATATCGCCAAAATTCAATTTTGTTTAGATTTCTTAAAAAAAAATTTTTTAATTTAAAAAAAATAAATTTTGTTAAATAATAAAAAACAGAAATAAACTTTTTGGCAAAAATCGCCCAAATCCGGAAAATCTATGTATATAAAAGAGCAATGTGACTGACTGACTGGCATACTCATTCATCATCGCCCAGCCCAAACCGCTGAAGCTAGAGACTTGAAATTTGGACTGTAGGTCCAAATTAAAGGTGTCCTAACGACTAAGGTAATTTTTCAAAATCACTTTTTAATACGTGGTAGGGTCCTAAATTGTAGTTTTGTATCTAAAAATGAGTTAGCCAAAAATTGGAGACAATCGGATAAAAATAACTCGTGCCGAAAATGGATTGAAGTTTTGGGACACTCTTATCTGATGAAAAAACACGTGTTTTCTAGTTTTTTGAAAAATATTGGTATATGATATTTTTTGTTAATTTTTTTGTTAAGTAATATGAAAATGGTGATAAATTACCATTCCAAAAAGCTTAAAGAAATTCAAATCGGATGAAAAATAAGCATTTTACGCATACATGCCCCAGACCATTGCATGGTTTTTAAAGCCAAAATTTTAAAATTTTCAAAATTTTTAGGCAAAAAAATAAAAAAAATTAAATTTTACTTTATAATTATATTAAATACATGTTATAGATAAAAACTAACAGATATGGTAGTCTAACTTTTTTTTTTCATTTGGCGTGGGTAGTGATATAATTTCCGCGGATTCCAAAGAAAATGAGTTTTTCTAAAATAATTTAGCAAATATGGGAAACAATTTTCTGTATTGTATTATACGAAGTGAAATACATAAATTCTGTAAATTTTTTGAGAATTCGGGCATCTTTAACCCCTTTTCTTCGAGGTGAAATTACAAATTTGAAACGTTATACATTTCTATAATACAAAATATCTGCATATATCCGATTTCTCAAAAGTTACAGAATTTACGTTTTACACTTAGATCCGCACAATAGAGCACAAATTTTCAAAAATTTGCTTAATTATTGTAGAAAAACGCATTTTATTTGGAATCCGCGGAAATTTTATCACTACCCGCGCCAAATAAAAAAAAAAGCTTGACTACCATATCTCCTATTTTTAATCTTAAACATGTTTTCAATTTGATCATAAAGTAAAATTAAATTTTTACTATTTTTTTGCCTAAAAATTTTGAAAATTTTGAAATTCTGGTTATAAAAACCATACAATGGTCTGGGGCATGTATGCGTAAAATGCTTATTTTTCATCCGATTCTAATTTTATTAGTCGTTTTGAAAAGGTAATTTAGTACCATTTTCATATTATTCCACAAAAAAATTAACAAAAAATATCAAATACCAATGTTTTTCCAAAAACTAGAAAAAACGAGTTTTTCATTCTTATAAGAATGTCCCAAAACTTCAATCCATTTTCGGCACGAGTTATTTTTAGCCGATTGTCCCCAAATTTTGGCTCACTCATTTTTAGATACTAAAGAACAATATAGGACCCTACCAGGTATAAAAAGGTGATTTTCGTTTTTAAGGACACCTCTAGTCCAAATATAGATCCACTATGGCTGGAGTTTTGCCAAGGTTAATTCTAAGGCGATAAAGGGGACAAAAACTGTACTTTTGGTACTTTTTAAATATCGTGATTAATGATCATAGAGACTTGAAATTTGGACTGTATGTTCACCTCCCGGAATATAGATCCATTAAGGCTGGATTTTTGCCAGTGTTGATTCTAATGGGTTAAAAAGGGTAAAAAACTGTACTTTTGGTGCTTTTTATATCTCCTGAAATAATGGTCATAGAAACTTAAAACTTGGACAGTATGTTCACATCCTGGAATATAGATCCAGTACGGCTGGATTGTTGCCAATGTTGATTCCAAGGGGGTAAAAAGGGTAAAAATCTGTACTTTTGGTACTTTTTATATTTCCTTAAAAAATTGTTACATATACTTGAAATTTGGACTGTATGTTCACCTCCCGAATTTAGATCCCACAAGGCTGGGTTTTTGCCAATGATGATTCTTATAGGGTAAAAAGGGTAAAAATATGTACTTTTATTACATTTTATATTTCTTAAATAATGGTACTAGAAAATTGAAATTTGCAATGTCGGTTCACCTCCCGGAAAAAAGATTCACTAAGGCGCGTTTTTAGCCAATGTTGATTCTACGGGGGTAAAAAAAGTACCTTTGGTACTTTTTTTTTATTTACTGAAATAATGGTTATTCAAACTTGAAATTTAAATGTAGGATCCTTTAGTGAAATAAAACATTCTGGAACAAGTACGTTCCGAAAATTCTGTACCGTTTTCAAAAAGTACCTTTTATAAAAAGTACCTTTTATAAAAAGTACCTTTTATAAAATGTACCTTTTATAAAAAGTACCTTTTATAAAAAGTTTCTTTTATAAAAAGTTCCTTTTATAAAAAGTACCTTTCATAAAAAGTTCCTTTTATAAAAGTACCTTTTATAAAAGGTACCTTTATAAAAAGTACCTTTTATAAAAAGTACCTTTTATAAAAAGTACCTTTTATAAAAAGTACCTTTTATAAAAAGTACCTTTTATAAAAAGTACCTTTTATAAAAAGTACCTTTTATAAAAAGTACCTTTTATAAAAAGTACCTTGTATAAAAAGTACCTTTTATAAAAAGTACCTTTTATAAAAAGTACCTTTTATAAAAAGTACCTTTTATAAAAAGTACCTTTTATAAAAAGTACCATTTATAAAAGCACCTTTTATAATAAGTACCCTTTATAAAAAGTACCTTTCATAAAAAGTACCTTTTATAAAAAGTGCCTTTTATAAAAAGTACCTTTTATAAAAAGTACTTTTTATAAAAAGTACCTTTTATAAAAAGTACCTTTTATAAAAAGTACCTTTTATAAAAAGTACCTTTTATATAAAAGTATCCTTTATAAAAAGTACCTATTATAAAAATACCTTTCATTAAAAGTACCTTTTATAAAAAGTACCTTTTATTGAAAGTACCTTTTATAAAAAGTGCCGGAAGTACACTTTTTGGTACTTTGTTATTTCCTGAGGTATAAATAAAACAAACTTTTTTGTTTTTTAAATCATTACATTGGTGGAGGGTATTTAAAGATTCGGCACAGCCGAATATAGCTTTCTTACTTGTTCATATAAAAATTGTCAAAATTAAAAGACTTTTCATATAAAAAAGTTCTAAGAAAAATTCTGAACTTTTTTCCATAAATTCCCATATTATTCATTTAGAAAAATTTTAAAAATTTTTTGTCTAGAAAAATTCTCAAATATTTCGTCAAGAAAAATTCTTGTATTTTTTATGAAGAAAAGTTTTAAGTTTTTGAGACTTTTATAACACAGAAAAATTTAAAGATTCAGAAACATTTTAGGATTCTTAGACATTTTTCAAAGGATAACTTCTATAAAAAAATTTCTCCTATAGAAAAATTCCCCTATTTTTCCTATAGAAAACTTTTAGGGAGTTTGGTATAGAAAAATTCTCAATTTTTTCTTTTGAAAAAATTCTAAAATTTTTTCATGTAAAAAACTTTTAACACTTCGCGACATTTTTCCTCTAGAAACATTTTAAGATTATTTAACATTTTTCATAGAAATTTTTTTCAGATTATTTACTTTTCACTTTCCTTTTTCTCTCTTCTTTTCTTCTCTTTCTTTTCTTCTCTTTCTTTTCTTTCCTTTCCTTTCTTGTTTTTATTTTTTTTTTTCGAATTCGGTTTGGTGGGGGGGGAATTTCCTTCCCCCCCCCCGTGTTTAATGAATACATACCACTCTCATCCGCATCCAGAGTCACGAAACGAGAACAAACTTCAGGTTAATATATCTCAGATATGAAACAAGATATTATAAAGGTTTAACATTCTTTTTAAAAGAAATTTGTAGGACTTTCAGACTACATGTCAGGTTTTATAAACAAAGGATAATTTTCGCAGTTATAACGTCTCGAATATGGCGAAAAATGGGTTTTTTCAACTTTAAGCTAAGATATCTGGAAAACCTGATGTGTTAGACAAATTCTGATACCAGATTTGTATTCAGCGCAACTCAAACCCTTGGAAAAGTAACCTCTGGTCCATGGGTTAAAAATTTGTTGGCCTGTGTTATTGCAGGGAAAACACGGAAATAATAGATTTTGTTAAGATAACTTTTGCAAATGAAAACTTTTTTGGCCAATATGTATATGTCAAACTTCAGGAGCCTTCCAAAAGTCTTTCAAAAGTTAGCGTGTTTTCGACAGACAAACGGATGGACGGACATCGCTAGATCGTCTTAAAATCGATCAAGGATCATATATATACTTTATGGGTTCCTAGACCAATATTTCGAGCTGTTACTAACGGAATGAAAAACTTATATATACCCTTTATCACCAGAGTGAAGGGTATAAAAAATACTTCCTTCAAAAAGCTAAAGCCTCGCGTTAGCTGAGTTTGGTAATGCTCTTCAGACAGAGCCCCCTCTGATCTGACAGAGTTTCTATACAGGCATAAAAATAACAAGCAAATCTATTTCAAACCATTTGCGTTTTATTGTTTATTTTTTCTTAAAATCATGAATAAATACAATTTATATTGACATTGTTAATTATTTTTGTTTGCTTTTTGGTACAACTCCTCCTGTAACTCTCATTGTGCCAAGTAATTTGTTTGTTTCATAAAAATCCATACCAAAAGTAAAATTCATAAATGGTGTAAAAGTTGGTAATAATTTATCAGTAAAAGAAAAATTTTGAAATTTATATAAAAAATTCTGAAAATAAAAAAGAAATTAAAAAAAAAATCAAGTTCTACACCATTTTTAGATTTAATTTGAAAATGATCTATTGGAATTCGAAAACTTTATGTAACAATAAAAGTCTCCATATAAAAATCAAATATTTCAACTGAAAGTTGAAATTTCAATTTGAAAATTTCACTGGATATTTAAAATTGGACAATTAAAAGTGAAAGGTTGAATTGATTTAAAAAAAAATCAATCTAACAGTCCTTTTGGAACTTTAACAAATTTAAATAATTTTTTTTTTTTTTTTAAATTTTAATTTAAAATTTTTAATTTTCAAAAAGAATTCTCGAATTATAATCGATCATTTACGAAAACATCTGGCAATGGTGTAACATTAATTATATTATTTTAATACTTTTTTTTCTATCATACCCCTCTAAATGGACACTGCTGTGGTATATTACTGGTCCTTCGTAGTTCCGCTAACAGTTTTGGAATTAACTGACCCTTAAAGCCTGCTTTTAAAACATCACAAGCATTCAGTTTAAATTCAAGTTGTAATCCCTTTTTACGATATTGTTGTTTAACATCGAAAAATAATCGTATGTTTAAATCTTTGGCCATAGTTTTTTCGAACATAAGACGTTCGCCGAAAACATAATGATTTGTGGCCAATTTTTGAAAATCACATTCCATTTGGATTATGGGTTTGGAAATGATTGCGCACTTGAAATTGTAAAATAATAAATCCACACGACCAGACTGTAAATAAAGTTTTTTTGAAAATTCAAATTTAAGTTTAATCATATTTAAGCTTACTTGGCATTTTTGTAAAAAATTTGCTATCACAAAAATCCATACAGTTTTAAGCAACATTTTTAATAAAATCTGTTTTGAAAATGCAAAAACTAACTAGATAATGTTTAAATCAATTTTGTTTAACCACACGTATATATTTTAAAAACATTTTTTAATAATTATAATAATTTGGATATTTTATACATTTGTATGTTTGGACAAAGCAAAAGTTAAGTGTTTTTGCAAAATAATGTGACAATCAAAACAGGCAATTAAATTAAAAAAATATTAGAAACGTTTCTATAGCAAATAAAATTTGTTAATGACAAAGTTAACAATACTCAACGTTATTATCATCAAACGAGTATAATTTTAAGAAATGTTATGTAGGTAATATTTAAAGCTTTAATTTAAGCTTAATAGCGTCCAGATTGAGTAAATAATAAATGTGCTACGAGCGTCGATCTGAAAAATTAACTTATTTATAGAAATTTTTCTAAAATACAACGATTTTTTCTAAGTTCAAACATTAAAAATTTAACAATTGATATAATAGTTTTTATTTAGTAATCAACTAATTTTTAAAACAACACAAACAAAAAACGAAATTTTTTAAATACAGTAGAAGTAAATTGCATTTTTGACCTCCAATTGGTTTGACCACCAATTATTTGTAAACAAAGAAAATATGTTATTGTTTTTAAATATTAGTACACTTAAGTGTATGGAATGCGCGGGTACAAGGGGGGAAGAGGAAATTTGCTCCCCCCCCCCTCCCAAGAACTAATTTAAACAAGTAGAAAAGTTAAATTCGACTTGGCCGAATCTATGAATACCCTTTTTAAGTTATAGTAAATTTTCTAAAGTGAAAAAAAAACATTTTTGATTAGAAGTATTTTATTTTGTGTAAAAAACTTTTTTTTAAACTAATTTTTGAAAAAAAAAAAAAATAATTTACTAAATTTTTTTTTTGAGAGTAAATTTTTTTTTGAGTGTAAATTTTTTTTCGAGTGTATTTTTTTATTCTTTTATTGTAAAAATATTTTTGGCTGACAAAAATGCGTTGTAAAATATTTTTGTGACTTACCAATATTTTTAAAATATGTTTAACGGGTTTTCAACACGTGAATTTAAGGTGAGGCGAATCTGAAATTAACGGTTTTGCTAATAACTTTTGAACCACTTGACCGATTTGGCGGAAATTTAATACAAACCAGCCCAGGGAAACGACAAATATATATGCCAAGCTTCAGTATCCTCAGAATTGCCTTTAGAAAGTTATTGTGTTTTTTAACTCGTAAATTCGTGAAAAACCCTTGCCTAAATTCACTATTTTGCTTATAACTTTTGAACCACTGGACCAATTTCGCTGACCAACATATATGTCAAACTTCAGTATCCTCTGTAAAGTCTATCAAAAGTTAGCGTGTTTTCTACGGACGGACGGACGGACATCGCTAGATCGACTTAAAATCGATCGAGGATCATGAATATATATACTTTATGGGGTCCTAGACCAATATTTCGATGTGTTACAAACGGAATGACAAACTTATATATACCCTCTATCACTAGAGTGGAGGGTATAAAAAATAGGAATATAAAGAAAAGAAACAAAGACAGAAAAAATATAGAAAAAGAAAAATTTGAAGAAAAGAAGAAAGAATAAAACTGTCTAAAAAATTTGCCAAAGGAAAAAATCCGAAAATTTTTCATACATAGAAAAAAGTCTAAATTTTTAAAGGAAGAATATAAACGTTTTCATAAGGAAAATCTGAAAAATTTTAATGAAAAATGTGACTAAATCTGAAATTCTTTTGCGAAAAAATATCAGCCAATCTAGAAGTTCTTATCATGAAGAAAATTTTTCTTTGAAAAAAATTGTTGTGATAGTGACATTTTTGGTATAAAAAAATGACTTACTGTGCTATTTGCTATCTCGGTCGATGTGAGTGACTACAAAATTTGTAAGTTTGTTTTTGTTTTACGTACAATATTTCTAGTCACTCACTTTGTACGACATACTGAATCAGGGCATTAGACTTTTCCACTATGAATAATATCTCAGAATCTGAGACTTTTTCTATAGCAAAAACGTTTCTGAATCTGATACTTTTTCTATAAGAAAAATGTCTCAGAATTTTAAACTTTTTCTACAGGAAAAATGTCTTAGAATCTGAGACTTTTTCTATAGGAAAAATTTCTCAGAATCTAAGTTTTCTATAAGAAAGATGTCTCAGAATCGGAAACTTTTTCTATAGAGAAAAATGTAGCAGAATCTGACACATTTTCTATAGACAAAATGTCTCAGAATCTGAGACTTTTTATAAAGGAAAAATATCTCAAAATCAAAAACTTTTTCTGTAGGAAAAATGTCCCAGAATCTGAGACTTTTTCTATAGAAAAAATGTCTCAGAATCTGACTCTTTTTCTATTGGAAAAATGTCTCAGAATCTGAGACTTTTTCTCTAGCAAAAATTTCTTAGAATCTGAGACTTTTTCTATAGGAAAAATATCTCAGCATCTGAAACTTTTTCTATAAGAAAATTGTTTTCTATAGGAAAACAATTCCAGAGTCTGAGACTTTTTCTATAGAAAAAATGTTTCAGAATCTGAAACATTTTCTATTGGAAAATGTCTCCGATACTTTTTCTATTGGAATCTATAGGAAAAATTTATTGAAGAAATGTCCCACAATCTGAAACTTTTTTTACAGGAAAAATGTCTCAGAAACTGAAACTTTTCTTATAGGAAAAATGTCTCAGAATCTAAGACTTTTTCCATAGGCAAAATGTCTCAGAATCTGAGACTTTTTCTATAGGCAAAATATCTCAGAATCTGAGACACTTTCTGTAGGAAAAATTTCTCAGAATCTGAGACTTTTTCCAAAGGGAAAAGGTCTCAAAATCTGAGACTTCTTTAATAGGAAAAATGTCTCAGAATCTGAGACGTTTTCTATTTGTCTCAGCATCTGATACTTTTTCTATAGGAAAAATTGTCTTAGAATCTTAGACTTAGTCTATTTGTCTCAGAATCTGAGACTATTTCTATAGGAAAAATGTCTCAGAATCTGAGACTTTTTCTACAGGAAAAATGTCTCAGAATCTGAGACTTGTTTTGTTTTTTTTTATCAAAAATTTTTTTTTAATTAATATTTTTTTTCATCAATATTTTTTTTCATCAATATTTTTTTTCATCAATATTTTTTTCTTCATCAATATTTTTTTATTAATATTTTTTTCTTCAATATTTTTTTTCATCAAATATTTTTGTTATCAATAATCTTTTTTTATTAAAACCTTTTTTTTATCAAAAACTTTTTTAATCGACAAACACAGACAAAGAGAAATATGAATATCACTAGAATTTTGTAGAAACCTTTACGGATCACTAATATATAAACAATGTTTGCAGGTTTCAAACTAACTACTTCCATCCTACACTCCTAACTGTCTGAAATTTCGTTTGAAATAACCAGACCTTTCCCCATATTACTATTCAGTACAATGTCCCCTCTGTACCTAAATGACCCGCCCCCCCACTCCCGCTAAAAATTATTAAACTTTAAACTTATCACATCATTTTTATTAAAACCCGAGTAAAAAAGTTTTTATATAATTATATATAATTTGATAAAATTATATCAAATTATATATAATTATATTAAATTACATAAACAGGTAAAATTTTCCAAAAAGTTGGATAAAATTATATATAATTATATCCAGGATTTGGTGGATATAATTATATAAAATGATATCAAATTATATATAATTTGATAAAAATTTTATAAAATTTGATAAAATTTTATCACATTAGATATAATTTGATATAATTTTATATAATTATATCCACCAAATCCTGGATATAATTATATATAATTTTATCAAATTATATATAAATTTTTCCAACTTTTTGGAAAATTTTACCTCTTCATATAATTTTATATATTTATATATAACTAGCAGGCCCGCCCGGAACT
The DNA here is from genome assembly GCA_963921195.1 of Pegoplata infirma. Taxonomy (NCBI): domain Eukaryota; kingdom Metazoa; phylum Arthropoda; class Insecta; order Diptera; family Anthomyiidae; genus Pegoplata; species Pegoplata infirma. Next base: position 183,972,443 of record OY992538.1, on the reverse strand, counting down.
TCGCCCCCGGTAATATCAAATACCTGATTAAAGAAAGATCAGGATTAGAGTCTCCATTTCTAAAATTTTCCCCTACAGAATTTTTATTTTATTTAATTTTTATCGTTAAAGTCTTTCATAAAAACTATTTAAAATAAACAATAAAATTAAAACAGCCCCGTTTAGCTTGAAAACCTGTTCATTTCGAAAATAATGTTCTTGAAAATTTTCAAGCCCTTATATCGTAATTATTGAAACCATTTCATTCCCCGGTTCACTCCATTTCGTTCCGCGTTCTATTCCATTCCATTTCGTTTCCTTTTGTGTTCGTTTGGTCCCCTTTTTATTCCATTTTGTTCTGAGTTACAATTCATTTCGTTCCATGTAAACTTCATTCTTTAAAAAAAAAAAAAAAGTACTACATTACAATAATTTACCCTTATCCCCATTAAAATCTAAATTTCCAGAAGGTACTTTTTTAGAATGATTTTTTGGGCTGGAGGACCCAATATTTCAACTTTTTATGACCAACTTTTCAGGAGATAGAAAAAGTTACAAAGTTCATTACTTTGCACGTATTTGCCCCAGTAAAACAGGAATTTCCAAAAAGGACATCTTTCAGAATGTTTGGAAACTAAATGAGTAGTTTGGTAGATTTTAAAATTTTATGTCTTTTGACCTAAAGTGATCTATAAAAAGGGTGTGGTCAATGAAACCTTCCCTAACTCACCCTGAAAGAAAATTCTAAATGTTGGTGAAAACATTATTGAAATCTCACAATAAGTTTCGTATATTTACAAATTTTACGTAGATGAACGGTAGCCTATGTCTAACCTGATGGACCATTCTTAATATTGGAGAAAACATTTTTTAAATGAGTAGTTTCGGATGTTTTGAAATTTTACGTTTTTTGGCCAAAAGTGGGCGTAGAAGTAGGTGTGGTCGATGAGAGCTAACCCATGTCTACCCTGAAGCACCATTCTTAATTTATGTATATTGGTGATAACGTTTTTTAAATCGGATGAGTTGTTTGATCATATTTAAATTTTACGTTTTTCTTGCCAAATGTGGTAGAAATGGGCGTGGTCAATAAAACCTAGAATATTTCCACTCTGAAGGACCTAGTATTTGTGAAAAAATTTTGGAAATCTGATGAACATTTTTGGAGATTTTTAAATTTTAGTTTTTTTTTGACAAAAAGTGGACGTATAAGTGGGCGTGGTCGATAAATCCTAGCCTATGTTCACCCTGGAGGAACACTCTAAATATTGGTGAAACCATTTTTGAAATCGGATGAGTTGTTAAATAGATATTCAAATTTTAAGTTTTTGGGCCAAAAGTGGGCGTAGAAATGGGCGTGGTCTATGAAACCCAGCATATGTTCACTATTAAGGACCATTCCAAGCATGTATTGGTGAAAACAATTTTTAAATTAGTTCAGTAGTTGTGGAGATTTTTATATTTTACATTTTTTGGCTAAAAGTGGGCGTGGTCGATCAATCCTAGCCTATGTCGACCCTGGAGGAACACTCTAAATATTGCTGAAAACTTTTTTGAAATCGAATTAGTAGTTTCATAGATATTTAAATTTTAAGTTTTTTACCAAAAGTGGGCGTAGATGTGGGCGTGGTCGATGAAACACAGCATGTGTCCACCATGAAGGACCATTCCAAGTATGTATTGGTGAAAAAATTTTTGAAATCGGTTCAGTAGTTTCGGAGATTTTTCAATTTTCCGTTTTTTGTCCAAAAGTGGGCGTAGAATCCCGGAGGAACACTTTAAATATTGCTGAAAACATTTTTAAAATCGGATAAGTAGTTCCGGAGATTACCCTCTACAAACAAACAAACAAAAAAACAAACATACAAACATTACCTCTTTATAATATTATTATAGTAAGTATAATAGTATAATAGTATATAGTATAGAAGTATAGATATAGATTTGATATAATTTTATCACATTATATACAATTATATCAAAAACTTTTTTACTTGGGAAATTATATTAAATCAAAATATTAAAATTTAAAATGTAGTTAAGGAAATACCGCAGCTCAAAGTTACACAGATTTTGCATTTTTTTTACTTTTTTAAAAACGAAAATCGTGCATAAAATCGCGAGTTTTTCGAATATTTTCGATCTGATGGATGAAATTTGAAATTGGCTCCATAGAGAATCTGCATGAAAAATATAACAAAAATCGGAAGACCCTCGGTCAGATTTTTTAAAATGTCTCATGGAATGGACGATATATATTTATCATCAGTGATCGATTCTAAGACATTCTAGCGATGTCCGTCCGTCCATCCGGAAATGTGCTCCCCAATTACTAACCGATTTTGAGACGATCTAGCGATGTCCATCCATCTGTCTGTCTGTTGAAAATACGCTAACTTTTGAAAGACTTTACTAAGAGTACTGAAGTTTGGCATATATGTTGGACATTTACCTACCCTAGTAAAAAAATAAAAAAAGTTTATGACTAATTATATCCGAAATATGGCGGATGCAATTACTTCAATAATTATCTACGGGTATATTTTATGATCTAGGGGAACACCTTATATACTATAATGTGATACGTGAATTTGGTCTATATAATTATATCAGTTGAAGAAAACTGATACGATTAAATGTAATTTAAAACCATTATAACTGATCAAATATTGCTCCTTATAACGTCATATAAGTTGGATAACATTATATATAATCATATGCACTTTATTTATTTATTTATTTATTTATTTATTTATTTATTTATTTATTTATTTATTTATTTATTTATTTATTTATTTATTTATTTATTTATTTATTTATTTATTTATTTATTTATTTATTTATTTATTTATTTATTTATTTATTTATTTATTTATTTATTTATTTATTTATTTATTTATTTATTTATTTATCATATAATTACAAATTATAAGATAAGATTAAACATGAGCAATAGCTACATAGGCCTTCAGCTCAATAGATGTTATAACTTATATCTAGTATTTATATTAAAGATATAATATATATTATAATATAAATGTATTTACATATATGTACATAGTTTATATTTTATTATAAAGATTTGAGTTTTTAAGGAATTTCGAGATTAAGGATATGTTTTCTATGGATGGATGGGATAATGGGTATAAAGGGTCGGAGTCATAAAAGAAAGTCGATCTGGTGTTGTTATTACTTACACAGTCACAAAGGAAATGCGAGGGTGTAGTAGGAAGTATAATGTTGCAGTTGCAAGGTTGGGTATAATTAGGGTTAAACAAGGATCCATGAGTAGCTGTGGTATGCCCTAGTCGAAGGCGCTGAAATTTAATGCAGTCTAATCTGTTTATGTTTGAATGGTTGTTGGTTAAATAGTTGTAAATGTTTTTATGACTTTGATTAATATTTCTGTACCAGGTTGAAGTTAAGTTAAAAATAGTGTTGATATCCTTGGCGATGAATTGATTTTTTATTTTGCTCTCTATATCTTTACGATTAAAGTTTTGGGTTGAATGTAGTGGTTGTTTTTCGGCATTTCTAGCGGCAAAGTCCGCGAACTCATTTCCTTTAATCCTGCTGTGTCCAGGGACCCAGATCAAGATTATGTTAGGGAATCTTTCAATGAGTATATTTCTTATATTGGAAATATAGTACCCATTATTTGAAATATTCAGAACCGATTCTAGTGATGAAAGAGAGTCTGAGCATACCGCAAATTTACCATTTCTTCTCCTAATAAGTGAAAGGGCTTCGTAAATTGCTATCATTTCTGCTACGAATATGGAACTGTGGTTGGGAAGATTTGAGACTTGTATTATACTGTTATCTGTAGTTATGCTATATGTTGTTGAACTGCTTGTTTTGGACCCGTCTGTGTAAATAAATTGGTATTCTTGTAAATTGTCTTTAATCATGGCGAACATATTTTTAAATTGAGAAGAATCGGTGTTGGATTTTGACATTTCGTGTAGAGAAGTATCTACAGACCTAGTATCTAAAGTCCATGGAGGATTTTGCTTCGACCTAGTGGTAGTTTGTGTTGGTATTTCAAGTTCCCTGCAATTTTGTATGGAATTAAAAATAGCTGATTGTATTTTCGGTATTTTTTTGGATCGTCTTATTTTTTTAACTATCTGGTTCAACGGGGTGTTAGTGTTATATAGCAAGGTACGGAAAATGTTTGTGGTAAGTATATCTCTTTGTGTATTTAGGGATCTGATATTTGCCTCAAAACGCATGTTGTTGATTGGTGTTGAGCGTAAAGCTCCCAGGGATGTTCGAATACATGAGTTTACTATGGAGTTAATTTTCCTTAGTTGGGATTTAGGTGCGTATCCGTAAAATGGTAAACCGTAATTAATTTTCGAAAGGACCAGAGCTTTAGTTATTGAGATAAGCGTTATTGTGTTGCAATTCATCTTTGGGCTAGAGAGACATTTTATCACATTAAGCCTCTTTGAGAGAGCATTAGAAAGATGGTCTATATGGTCGTTCCACTTATAGCGCTTGTTTATAATTATTCCAAGTAATCTTAATGAGTCAACTTTAGATAAAGAAGAGTTTGACAAGTGAATTTCGCAATGACAGTTTTGGAGCCTACATATATGTATGTATTTACACTTTGTGGTTGAAAGTGTTGCTCCTGATATGTCACACCAGTTGTTTATATCATTGAAAAGATTATCCAAGTTAATAACTACATTTCTATTGCGAGGAGATCGAATAAGTAAGTTAAAATCATCCGCGTATGCGCAGAAATCAATTTCCTTGTGAAGAGAAATAATAGAACATAGCTTGTTGTATGCTATAACAAAGAGTATAACAGATAGAGGTGATCCTTGGGGGATTCCATTATGTAGGGGAAAAGATTTCGAGTAGTTGTTGTTAATTCTGACTGCTATCTTTCTATTCGACATAAAATTTACTACATATCTTATAATATTTGGTCCTACTCTCCATTCAACTAACTGCTCAAGTATAGAGTGGATGCCTACTTTTTCAAATGCTCGTTCGAAGTCTAACGACACAATGGTCGCGTGTTTGCGTAACGAGAGACAATTAGCAAGTTGATAGTCTACATAAAGTAGACTATCAGTTGTTGAGCTCCCCTTTCTAAAACCAAATTGCCGGTTATTTAGTAGTTTGTTGGCAGTAACAAACCACCATAACCTGTTGGCGATTATTTTGTCCAATACTTTGGATAAGCAGGGATTCAAAGAAATAGGGCGGTATGATTTAACGATTGTTCTATTGTTTCCGGGTTTTAGAATGGGTATTACAACACTGTTTTTAAATTGTTGGGGAATGTAGTTTGAAAATATATTGTTATATAGGCTTAGAATCCTTTTCTTTAGATTGTAGGGTAACATTTTTAGTATTGGATATGATATTCTATCTATTCCTGGAGTCTTACCTTTAAGTTTACTTAAAGTTGAAGAAAATTCTACAAAATTAATGTTATTTTCTATTTTAAGGGCTTCAGGACAAGCTCCTGCTGCAGAGGGGTTTAGTAAGGCATTCTGCTTACAAGTTTTAAAATTCGATGAAAAATTTGAATCGGAAGAATGTTGTGACCAGAATCTACCAAATTCCTCCCCAATTTTTACTCTATCAGTTATCATTATTTCCGGGTCATCTTGTGAGGAGATGCAGTGGATATTTTGTGATGCTTTGTATCCAGTGAAATTACGAATATTTGTCCATATTTTATCTATGGGGGTATTAGGGTTAATTGTGGATGTAAAGGAGTACATAGATTCATTTTTTGCTTGTTTAATCTTCTTTTTATAAAGTGCATTTGATTTTTTATAATCTAACAAGATATTTTGGGCCATATTTCTCTTAAACAGGTGCCATTTCCTGTTTTTGTCTAATTTTAACATTTCTAGCTCGTTATTCCACCAAGGGACCTTTTTTATTATATTTTTGGATTGCGGAATAGATTCATTAGCTGCCTGTAATATTATTCTGCAGATGTTTGCTGTCTCTTTGTTTATATTCGTAGAAATGGGTCTAGTTAGTTCATAGCTATTGCACTGTTTTTGAAATTTAGTCCAGTTAGCCTTTTTTGTATTAAATTTGGGTTTGCTAATTGGGTAGTTTACGGTAGCTGTTGGAAATAAAGTAATAATTATCGGGTAGTGGTCGCTTCCACATAATTCACCCTCTGTTCTCCACTCAGCTTGTGTAGCTATAGTTGGTGAGCAGAAAGTGACATCAATGTGAGAAAACGTTCCGTGGGTATTGAGATGAGTCGGTGATTTGTCATTTAAAACTACGAAATCTGAATTGTTTATAAACTTAGATAAAATATTTCCCTTTCGGTTGTTTACAGGCGAGCCCCAAGTTCTATGTGCACTATTGAAGTCTCCGGTAATAATTGTTGGAGTATTGGATATTAAAACATTCTCAAGGTTCCGCTTATTTAAATTGTCTGTAGGTGAAATGTATGCGCTAAAAATAGTACACTCAAAATAATTACTCTGTTAAATACTCTGTAAAATGACTGTAATCTCAATTCGACAGATATTTGACAAAGTTATCTGTCGAAATACAGATTTCAACAAAATACTTTGTATTTTCTTGTGACCGAAAAACAAAATTTTATTTGTAATTTTACTTTTTACTTTGTAATCTCTATTTTACAGATAATAAACCGTTTTTTTGTTAAAATACGGATTTTAAAAAAATACTTTGTTTTTTTCTCGTACTAAAATACTAAAATTCATTTGTAATTTTACTTATTGCTCTGTAAAAATAAAAATCACTTCAAAAAACTTCCAAATATGACCGATAAACCCCTCTTTAAAAAGTGTATTAAATTACAATAAAAACTGGTAAATTTTACGAGGATGACGTTTAAAATTGGAGTTACTTGTTAAAAACTCGTAATATTCACAAAAATAAAAAAGTAAATTTACAATTTGGAAGCATTAAAGCGGGCAAATTTAACAAAATTTTAATTTTAATTTTTTAATTTTAATTAATGTTTTTGATGCAGAGAAGTTTTACTCCAAAAATGGATTTAACTAAAACTTTGTAAATTTACAGAGTTTTTTTTTGTAAAATTTTGAACTCATAAAATGCATTTAACTAAAACTTTGTAAATTTACAGAGTTTTTTTGGTAAAATTTTTTTCGGTTTTATCAATATTTTACAGATAATTCTATAAATTTACAGTTTTTTTTATCGAAATCATTTTACAGAGTTTTCTTCGTAAAATAACAAAAAATCTTGCTGGTTGGAAATCTGTGGTATTTTCTGCTGGCTCAGCAGAGTATCTCTGTAATTTAACAGAGTGATTATTTTGAGTGTAAATTTTATTTTCGAAACAATTTCGATACATATCGTATCAAAATCATTTGCTACCGGGATTTGGTTTTGTTCTAAGGATTTATGTACTAAAACTGCAACACCTCCATATCTGGTAGGAGAGCTGTTAATAGTATATAAGGAATAGTTAATAGGAATCGGAATGTTTAAAAGGGAATGAATGTGGGTCTCCTGAATACAAATTATTTTAGGACTATATTTTTTAATTAAGATTTGTAGTTCATTAAAATTGTTTAAATACCCGTTCATGTTCCATTGCACAATTTTAAGCGACATTACTTTCTAAGTAAGTAAGATAAATTTGTTGAAAATAAATGTTGTTTTTTTTGGAATCTATGAACAGCCATAATGTTTTACTAATTGTAAAAATAATTTTAAAATGAACTATTAAAGAGTTGTTGTAGAAAAGTGTTGTTTTTGTTAATTTAAGAGAAAGGTAATAGTGGTTTAAAAGTGTCTTTAAGACTTTATAAAGAGTACATAAAAAGTTGTTATTCTGTAAAAAACATTGTAGGTTGAAATTATTAAATTTGGAGCTGTTTTGTGGATATGTAAATAATAGGTTTATATTTTGGAGTATAAAAATTAATAATTTAACCGTTAGTTTGGAGCAATTAAGAGAGAATTTTTTAAAGAGAGAGAATATTATCAAAATAATTATATTTAAGGATTGACTATAATTGATTTGAATTTTAAATGAGTACTTTTTTAAATTTATAAATAAAAAGAGCCGAATGCTGGATAGTTTCACCGTTAGTTTATGAAAATTAAGGGAGGATTTATAGAGGAGAAAGAGATTTTTCAGAACTCTAAATGTTGAACAGATGAGAATATATTCGATGTGAATTATAATATTAAGAGAAAACTTATTTAAATTTATAAAAAAAAAATACAAAATTATTAAATATTGACATTTGGATAATACAGGGCTGATTATTATAAGTTAACATTTTGAAAGAGAGACTTTAGATTTTTGATTTACTTGTTCGTTTAGATTTACGGGTTGCTTCTTTTATTTTTTCTCTTAGTTTTTTTGATGCATTTTTAGGTAGAATAATTGGGTTGTTTCCATTCTTTATCTGGGATGAATTACTTATTTGGTCTGTGTCCATATCAGATTGGGATTGTGAGGAGTCTATGTCACTAATTGTGATATCTGAGTAGTCCTTAATGGAACGGGCCGGTTTTGTATTATTTGGTGGTAGCATATTAGAGGACGAGGATGGCTTATCGTTGTTGGTATTTCTGGTTATTGTCGAGTAAAGTGAGCTTTGTTGTTGTTGTGAGTGACGTTGTTTATAAATTGCTGCAGCTTTTTTCTTTCCTACTTTTTCAAGCGTAACGATAGCTTGAATTTCTTTTTCCTTAAGAAAGATTGGACAACACTTATCATTTGTTGCATGTTTTGTATCATCGATATTGTTGTTCTTGCAGTTAACACAAGAAGCTTGAAATTCACATTTTTCCTTAAGTTCTTCATTTGTATGAAAAGCGTTAGAACAGTTCCCGCAAATTTTTTCGTTTTGACATATTTTGGCAATATGACCATACTGCATACAATTTTTGCATTTTAATGGCAATGGAATGTAGGGGCGTACTCTGACTTTTTCGTAACCAATGGATAGATCAGATGGAAGAGTGGTAGAAGCAAATGTGATGACGATTAGACCTGTTTCAGTCAATTTACCATCAGCGTTTTTTAAAATCTTTTTAACCTGTGTAACGTTTTGGGTTTTGAGTTCAGCTAAGATTTCCTCTTCATTAATGTCACGTAGGTCGTTTGAGTAAATTACTCCTTTAGCAAAGTTTAGACCTGGATGTTCTTTCATTGAGATTTCAATGTCATGAGACAATGATGTTAGTTGTATAAGCTTACTAGCTTGTACATAGTTTTTTGTTTGAATGAGTATAGTTCCATTTAGCAGCTTTTTACATTGTTGCACTTCACCTCCCGCAACACTATCTACAACCTTTTTAATTAGAAAGGGTGACACATTGGCAAGAGTGTTTTCACTTTGAACCCGTTCCATTACTAAGAACTTTTCACCAGGTGAAAGAATAGTTAGACTTTTTGATTTGTCGAACGCTATAGGCGGACGATCAGGTGGTTCCGACATTTTAGTTTTGGCTTTAAGGCCTGTTTAATTTAATTTTAATTTGCACTGATAAATAGTGTATTTTTTTTTATTTATTAGAAAAACGTTATTTTTATATTTTTCAGAGAGTACACGTGTATAAATTTTAATTCTGAGCACTAGTATAGGTTTGTCCGTATTATGTCTGTACACGAAGAGAACGTTGTATCGACTGACATATGCACTTTATGAAATGTTATATACAAAAATATGTTCTATATGTAGAGCAATATCTAACCATATATATTTATGTCTTATCGTCTCAATTTATTTTATATTGCATCAGTCCGGATCAAACTGATAAAACCAGATAGACCCATTTTACGTATCATATTATATATAAAACTGTCTGTTTAGATCTTGTAGGATAACCGAAGATAATATTTGAAACAATTGTGTCCACCATATTTGGGATCTAATTTGTCATGGCTATACATAACTCTTTTTTACTCAGGTAGTCACGGTTGGTATTGCAATTCAGAATAATCGGCGTAGTGGTTCAAAATTTATAAGCAAAAGTGTGAAATTCGGCAAGGGTTTTTCGCAAATTTACGAGATTAAAAAACACGTTAAGTTTCGAAGGACAATTCTGAGGCTACTGAAGCTTGGCACATATATTTTTCGTTTCCTTGGTCTGATTAGTATTGAATTTCAGCAAAATCGGTGAAGTGGTTAAATAATTAGCAAAACTGTAAATTTCAGATTAGATTCACATTAAATTCACGTATTGAAAAACAGTTAAACAGATTTTAAAAACATTAGTAAGTCACAAAAATATTTTACAATGTATTTTTGTCAATCCAAAATATTTTAACTAAAAAAAAACTCAAAAAAAAATTTTACACTCAAAAAAAAATTTTACTTTAAAAAAAAATATGTAATTTTTTTTCCAAAAATAATTAAAAAATGCCTGCAAATTGTGTACTCTTGCCCAAAACATTAAATCATGATAATGTTTTGCGGAAGATTTGGGTGTACTTGTCAAAGCAAAGTTTTTTTAAAAAAAATAATATTAATTTACTTTGCTATTTCTTGCAAAACGAATTGATATATCAGTCGAGGACCCCATTAAAAAACCAAAAGAGCTGCACAATTCGTAAGTGAGTGCACAAATAAGTGCAAAAAAGTGTTTTTACATTTTGGAGAGTATTAAAAGATTCGGCACCAAAGAATATAACACTCTCACTTGTTTTATGTACATTTGATAAACAAATGGAAAATTTGTATGCGAAAAGCTTAGATTTGGTGAAAAAGTAATTTTGGTAAAAAAAAAATATTTTTTTCACGAAAAACAAAATTATTTAAAAAAAAAAAAATTTAAAGAACCAAAAATTTTTGGTGAAAAAAAATTTTGATGAAAAAAAGTTTTTGGTAATTTTTATTTATGAAAAGAAATATTTTTTGATGTAAAAAAAATTGATGAAAAAAAAGTATGAAAAAAAAATTTTTTTGGTGAGAAAAAAATTAATAACAAAAAATTTGAAAAAAAAAAATTAATGGGTCAGTCTTAGTGAAATCAATCATAAATGGCTAAAAATTTTTGATGAAATTTGGTTCAGTTGTAACCCTAAGTGATAAACTGAATCACACTGATTTTCAGCCCTCTAAGTAAACAGTGGGCGAAAATACGGAGGGTCGAAATTTCCCCAAAAATCTCCCAGTCGCGACACTTTACACCGTAAAAACTTAATATCGTTGGGTCTATTATAGATAGAAAGCCCATTTTTGGTTTGTTTTAAAGCTCATAATATGCTCTACAAGACCTACCATAACCAAAAAATTTTCGAAAAAATAAGGGTTACCTCCCTTATTTTAAGGTCGTGATATACGGAGGAGAAAATGAGGAGGATGGTATCCCCCGATTTTTTTTTTTTTACTTGACACTCTTATAGAGAAAGTCCTTAAGAATATATTCAAAAATTTTTATGTTGGGACAACAATGGGATTGCTCAAAATCAAAATTTTTCACAATTTTCCCCAAAATCTCCTTATCGCAACACTCTTTAACCTTAAAAATTTAATATCATAAGTGCTTTTGTAGCTACAGAGCCCATTTTTTTTGTTTTAATGCTTATAATACGCTCTACAAGACACACAAAAACCAAATAATTTTCCAAAAAAAGGAATTAGTGCCCCCCCTTATTTGAAGGTCGTGGCAAAGGGTGGAGGAAATGGGGGGAAAGTATCCCCCGATTTTTTTTTTACTTTTACTTGGTATTCTCAAAGTGAAAGTCCTAATGAACATAGCCTTTAATTTTTATGTTGGGACAACAATGGGATCGACCAAAATCAAAATTTTTCAAATTTTCCCCCAAAATCAACAAATCGCGACGTTCTTCCGCCTCCTATTGGAGTCCCAAGATAAAAATTTCAGGATATGCTCTCTAGAACTTACTCTTTAAAGAAAAACAAGGTAAAAAAATTGGGGGATACTATCCCCCGAATTCCCCCACCCCTTGCCACGATCTTTTAATACAAGAGGCACCCCTCATTTTTTTATTTTTTTTTTTTTTGTGAGTAATATTGTATGGCATATTAAGAGCTTTAAAACAAGCCAAAACTGGACTCTGTAGCTACAATACAGTTCAAGATATTAAATTTTTAATGTGCAAGAGTGTCGCGACTTGGAGATTTTGGGGGAAATTGTGAAAAATTTTGATTTTGGTCGATCCCATTGTTGTCCCAACATAAAAATTGTAGACTATGTTTATTAGGACTTGCACTTTGAGAATACCAAGTAAAAAAAATCGGGGGATACTTTCCCCCATTTCCTCCACCCTTTGCCACGACCCAAGGGGGCAGCCTTCCTTTTTTTCTAAAATTTTTTTGTTTAAGATATGTATTGTAGAGCGTACTATAAGCTTTAAAACAAACAAAAATGGGCTCTGTAGCTACAATAGCACTTATGATATTAAATTTTTAAGGTTCATAACCCAGGAAAATTTTTTGGAACAAATACCTGGTTCAACAGATTCTTGAATGTATTCTATGGTAATCACAACAAAATTTTCTATGTAAAATTATTTTTCAAAAAAACTACTTGCTCTAAAAAACGATTGCTTTTGGGACAATTTCAAACAAAATCATTGATTCTGGAATGTTTAGTAGAATCGGTTGCAGAGTAAAATGATGCGTTCTGGAACCGATTATTTGGAACAGAAAATTTTGCTGGGAAGTGTTGCGATTTGGAGATTTTAGGGGAAATTGTGAAAAATTTTGATTTTGAGCGATCCCATTGTTGTCCCAACATTAAAATTTTAGAATATATTCTTTGGGGCTTTCTCTGTAAGATTATCAAGTAAAAAAAAAATCGGGGGATACCATCCTTCCCATTTTCTCCTCCCTTTATCACGACCTTAAAATAAGGGAGGTAACCCTTATTTTTTGTCGAAAATTTTTTGGTTATGGTAGGTCTTGTAGAGCATATTATTAGCTTCAAAACAAACCAAAAATGGGCTTTCTAGCTATAATAGAACCAACGATATTAAATTTTTACGGTGTAAAGTGTCGCGACTGGGAGATTTTGGGGGAAATTTTTACCCTTCGTATTTTCGGCCCCTGTTGACTTAGAGGGCTGAAAATTTGCATTTGTTAAATACATTATCATGTTAAATACATTATCATGTTAAAAAAAAAAGTTTTTTACACAAAATTAAGTATTATTAATCAAAATTGTTATTTATCTCACGTTAGAAAATTTACTACCACTTAAAAATGTCATTGTGGAGGGTATTCGTAGATTCGGCCAAGTCGAATTTAACTTTTTTTGTTTTTATAATAATTTATTCCATTAGAATATTGCTAAAACTATTTGAATCCATCAGGTAAATTTGAACTTATGTTTTTTTTTAAATTTCACACTTTGTTGCTCAAATAAAAATTATTATTTCAGCTTTTGTAAATGTTTATGATAGCACAAGTTGTTTTTCTGTAGCAACAACAAACAAACGTACTTTTAACACTGCCTTTAAAAACAGGAATAGTTGGTTCCTATTATGGTTAAGTAAGTGACTACCTATTTCATTTAAATACAAAAAAAAACCTACATAGCCATAGGATGATGATAGGACGTTAGTTAGTACGTGTGTGTTGTTAAACTTGTAAATGTAGTAAATAAGTAAAGGTATGTTGTTGTTGCATCATTTGCAACACAAAACTATGCTTGCAACTATTAGTCACTGTTGTCTTATTTCATGTTTGCCGGTAGACTAAAACACTAAAACGTAAAAATTCAAAAGACGATGCCTTATGCTGATGACTACCAAGATGATGATGATGGTGATGGCAATCTGCTAAAATTGCAACGGATGCAGACAACGTCAACAAACATAAAATTTCATTTCATTTGTATGTAACGAATTGCATCCTATCATTATTCGTTTCGTATCATTTTTTTCTTTTTGCTCCATGTCCTCCATGAAACATTTGCATTATCAGCTTCAACGCTCAAATATGCAAATATAAATGCACTGCAATCGTACACTCCATAATCTGGAGTACTTTTTTTAAAACATGGCAAGAAGTAACTTGCAGAATGACAAGTCACAATATAACAACAGACAGATGGACGGACAGACAGACGGACGGACGATATAGTTAGACTGACCATTCGTACTGATTTGATCAGTATATGTACTGATTTTTGATCACTTATACTGATCAAAAAACGTTGTAGTGATTTGTACTGATTTTTATTTTAATCTGTACTGATTGTACCGATTTTTGTACATTTTACTGTAAAAACTAAATTTATTCGAAAATTCTGATTAATTTTTATTAAAAAATAAAAATTGTTGTATTCGAAAATTCTATACAATAACTTTAATTTCCACAAAATAAGTCGTCAGAGTAGTTTTTGATAACTTAAGTCTGACAATAAGATAAATTACAAGAGGTTTTCTTATGCAAAAGTGTATCTGAACATAAGATTTTTTTACCCTCATTTTAAGGTTTTCTGAAACGAAATGTTCACGGGATGATGTATTTTCAATATTTTTGGAAAGATAAAGTAATTGCATGAACCCAAAGTGGAAAAATCCTCAAAATCGGAAAGATTTTCTCATTCTCAAAACCTGTGGGTTTTTGTAATATTTTCTGCACCGAAACGATCAAAACATTCAAATAAAGGTTTTTTATGTCAACTAAATTTTCTACAAAATAATGACAAAAGTTAATGGCAGTTGTTTTTTAAAAGTTGTTTTTTTTTTTAAATACTAATTGGCCCCAAGTTTTTTAGTTCGACCGACATTTTTTGAAAAAAGCATCAGTATTTTCCCATAGAAATGAGTTTTCGGAGAGCTATTTATCAACAAAAAATAAACATAAAAACTTGGGCGTACTAATTTGAGTTCAGAACAAAATGGTCACCCTAGACATAGTAGACTACAAACTCTGAAAACTTGTCTTAAGTTGCACAAACAACAACAAAAATTTCCATACATACACTCAACATTTCCAATATATACAGCCAGATGATAACAACGCCAGGTATATAGACATTTTTAACAATTTTAAATATTTTATACCAAAAATGGTACTACTTGAATTTAAAAAGGAAAAGAAAATTACAGAGACGTTTATAGCCTTAGGTGTACCAGGTGTGGTTTTTCTGTTGCAATAACATTTGATTACAATAGACGGTTAGTTCCTTTGCCAACAGTTGTTGGTTTCTTTTTCCTAATATTTTTATTTTTGAATTGTTAGGGACTGTTTAAAGAAAACAATAAATGAACTACTAGGCCCGATTAATGAACTAGGGCTTTAATCTCAAATGAACGTTAATGATAGCTTACTCATTTGAACGACTAATCAAAAACAATATGATAACGGAAAATCTGAGGCATCGGCAAAGGGTGGGGCAAATTTTTACACAATAGGGAAGGTAACTGAGAATGGCTGAGTCTTAATATAGAAACACCACACTTCTTAAACGATCAGACTTCTGGTGAGTGCCGGCTGGGCCACAAGACTCACAGGGACTCCATTTAGGAAGTCAAGATATTGAGCAGGTTTGTTCAGAAAAAAATTTAGGGAAAAATATTATTAGGGGTCGGTCTTAAATTGCACCCCTTATGCACAACTCATCGAAACAAAGCTAAAAGGATAAAAAAAACAAAAAAAAAGCTCCCCACTTGCTTCGGTCGTACATTGCACAGTGTGCAATGCACACCTCTTGGAGCAACCAAGAGGTGTGCAATGTACGACCGACTCCTATTAATTTTTACACAAACAAACTGAACTGAATAAAATTAAATTTTTATGAAATTTGGTCCCATAGCTCCAACTGTCTCAATAAAGCGGCATTTTTTTGTATGGAAAAAAATTTTTCTTTCGATTTTGAAAGTCCGGAAAATCTATTATTCTCCTAGTCTTAAAACACTGTGTAACAAATTTTGGGTCATCGCTTTGAGCCTCACTGCCTTCAACGCCATATGAAAGTAGACTATCAAATGGACAAATTCACCAAAGGGTTTTGCTAAGTCAGTTCGGATTTCTTTTTTATAACCCACTGAATTTTTCATTTTTTTATCAAAGGCGTTTGGAAAATGTTAAAATTACTATAATAAAAACTCTTCTGAGCTTCAAAATGTGATTTGATGTCTTCAGTGAAATTGTGTGGCGGTTCTTTTCTTAGAACATTTTAACCCTATAACTGCCATTTTAAGGGGTCATTTTAGTCCTTTTTCAAAAGCTAAACACAGAAGTCTAATAAAACGTCCATTTAGGGGGTTAAAATGTTCTACAAATATTTTCCTCATAAAATTTCACTAGGGGTTGTCAAATGTTCAAAGTTTGTGCCATATGCGCAAAATGCTTAAAAAGGGTTAGGTACACCTAGAAAAGTTTTACAGTAACTATTTACGGTTATTCAAAAAGTTTTTAGTTAAAGTTGTTTTAAACGTTTTATCGTTTGTTTTTCAAGGAAAATAAAATATTGAATGATTTATACAGTTGTAAAAACAATAAACTACAAAAGTTACGGAAAAATATTTTTATCAGTTAAATTATTTGTAACTGATTATTCCGTATAATTTTACAGAAGTACGGTTTTTGTAGTTTGTTATTCAAAAAATTTTATTTTTACTTCACAAAATAAAAAAAATGTAAACAGTTAAAATAACTGAATTATCGTTTGTTTTTACGGAATGTCTAGTCATTTATTAACGTTTAAAAATAACTGAAAAATTATGTTGTTTCAAATGAAATATGAGTAGTCCGTTTTTTAAAAGGAAAAACGATTGTTTTAAACGTTTTTTCCGTTAAATTTACTTAAAAAATATTTTGAGTGTATAAATAATCAATGTTTGTTATTTTTTTTACCAAAGCAGTGTTAAAATATATCGACAAAAAACAGTGCAAATATACTTCTGAGCTAAAAATTATGTTCTGATGTGTTTTATAAAATTTTATGATGATTATTTTCTTTGACCAAATTAACCCTCTAGCTCCCGTTTTACGGGCTCATTTTTGTCCTTTTTTAAAAGAAATACAAAAAAGTCTTTAAAAAATGGCAGTTAGAGGGTTAAAATGTTCTACAAATATTTTCTGCATCAAATTTTACTAGGGGTCGTCAAAGACAAAAAAGACATTTGGACTATATAAAATGCTAAAAAAAGTATGTGCAAAAATTTTATGTGCAAATTTTACAACTTTACTTTTATGAGCATTTTACATTGTCCAAATGTATTTTTTGGCTTTGACGATCCCTAGTAAAATTTGATGCAGAAAATATTTGTAGAAATTTTAACCCTCTAACAGTCTTTTTTTATAGACTTTTTTGTATTTCTTTTAAAAAAGGACAAAAATGACCCCGTAAAACGGGAGCTAGAGGGTTAATTTGGTCAAAAAAAATAATCATCATAAAATTTTATAAAACACATTAGAACATAATTTTTAGCTCAGAAGTATATTTGCACTGTTTTTTGTCGATATATTTTAACACTGCTTTGGTAAAAAATATAACAAACATTGATTATTTATACTTAACCCTTTTTAAGCATTTTGCGCATGTGGCACAAACTTTGAACATTTGACAACCCTTAGTGAAATTTTATGAGGAAAATATTTGTAGAACATTTTAACCCTCTAAATGGACGTTTTATTAGACTTCTGTGTTTAGCTTTTAAAAAAGGACTAAAATGACCCCTTAAAATAGCAGTTGTAGGGTTAAAATGTTCTAAGAAAAGAACCGCCATACAATTTCACTGAAGACATCAAATCACATTTTGAAGCTCAGAAGAGTTTTTATTATAGTATTTTTAACGTTTTCCAAACGCCTTTGATAAAAAAATAAAAACTTCAGTGGGCTATAAAAAAGAAATCCGAACTGAATTTGCAAAACCCTTTGGTGATTTTGTCCATTTGATGGTCTACTTTCAAATAGCATTGAAGCCATTGAGGCTCATTTTTCTTGTTGCACAGTGAAATTTATGTATTATAATTATGAGGCCAATCGGAATGAGTTAACCCGTGGCGCCCGGCGATCAAAGTTTTGCATTTTTGAATATCAAAAATATGGCAGTTTTTTCCTACGACTACAAATTTAGAAAAAAAAATCAAAATTATTTTCCTTGGCAATTTCATAGAGCTTGAGGCAAGCTTATACTGAAACTTAATTTAAAACCAATCGGACCATATTAACTCCCACCTATTAAAGTTTTAGTTTTTTGAAAAGTTTCCACCAAAATTTAGCATTTTTGAAATATTAAACAAGTAAGAAAATTATAGTCGGTCAAGACCGACCATATAATACCCTACACCAGAGTTTCCCGGAAAATGGGTCCCAAGTTCAAACATGGACTGATTAGATCTATATTTTGTCAAATCTTTAATAAGTGTAAAATACACTCACTAATCAAACTTGAGTGGAATAGGCTTCTTTTTGTTGACAATAAATCGCTTCAACTGAATATCGGGGGAAATTTCCACATCGGACCTAAGTCCAAAAATGGTCCGATGATAATCAGATTTGATAAGGCTATTAAAGAACGCGTTTAACATACACAAACAGAATTTTAATTAAATATTTTCTATTTTCGTGAAATTTGAGAGATTTATGTGAAAATCGGGAAGGTGGTTTGTATGGGGGCTACAAGAAGAACTGGTCCGATTTCTTTAAAATTCGGAATGTTGATTTGTGTGGATAAAACATGATTACCTGGCAAATTTCGAAAAGATACCTATTAAACTGCGGCTATTAGAGTCATTTGAGCCAAAACTAAAGAGGACCTTTGTATGGGGGCTAGGTCTAAATATGGACCGATTTTTTTCAATTTCAATAGGCTTCGTCCTTGGGCCAAAAGAGGCTTAAGTTTCAAATTTCAAGTCAATTGATTAAGAATTGCGACCTGTATCGTGTTTACACCGTTTACATGGACAGACAGACGGACGGACGGACGGACGGACATCGCCAAATCGACTCAAAAAGTGATTCTAAGTCGATCGGTATGCTTAAAAGTGGGTGTAGGACCAATATTTCGGGTAGTTACAAACATCAGCACAAACTCATTATACCCTGTACCACAGTGTGGTGTAGGGTATAAAAAGTAAAAAAAAATATTTGGCATGCTGAATACCAATATCAAAAAAAAACTGAAATCGGTCAAGCGGTTGGTTTTTTCTGCGTTTAAGAAATTTAAAAAAAAAAATGCCAGCGAATTGTGTACTCTTGGCCAAAACATGAAATCATAATAATATTTTGCTGAAGATTTGGTTATACTTGCCATTCCATGCAAAACGAATTGAAATATCGGTCGAGAATCCCGTTAAGTTTATATATTATTCACCCATTTCTAAGACACTCTATCTCTGTCTGTAGAAAGCAATATGTAGTCCAAACCAAAAGTGCTGTAAATTTGGTAAGAGAGTGTATTACTTAAGTGCAAAAAGTATTTTTACATTTTGGAGAGTATAAAAGATTCGCTACAGAAAAATTTAACACTCTCACTTGTTTTTTGTACACTCATAGAAATTTGTTAGTATTCCTTACAAAAAAGTCTGTTACCATTACTAATAAAGTTTTCAATTTGTGCCCGATAACTTTTTCAGTTACCATTACAAACTTTGGTTTTCAAAAATTAGTAATCCTAAAAAACACTAAAAAAAATAGTATTACTAAATTTTTTTGTAAAAAAATTGTAAATTGTGTATTTTAAATTTTTGGTATTTTTTTACTATATGTAAACTGCGTATTGTGCTTGTTGTCGCCATTACTATTTCAATGCAAGTCAGATTTTGTTTGAGTTTTTGATCTGAAACATGTAAGACAAAATATTGAATACATTTTTTTATACAAAATATAAATTACATACCACATAAAATAAATGCTTTGAAAATTGTGTTGAATAAATTGGTGTTCTAGAATAAAAAATACATTATATTGATATTATTTAAATGGAACACATAAATATACAGTTGTTACCTGCTTTCATCATTTTTTATTTTGTTTTATTTATTGTCCTAAAAAGAGTTAATTTTAAACAAAAAATACTTTAACATTTGGTTACCTGAATTTTTTGTTGTTTGTACATTTTTTTATTTCTTCCGCTCCGCGACGTTGCCAATTCAAATGCTATTTTCCAACTGAATAATAGAAACAAAGGCATGAAGAAAAGTACACAAAATTACCAATCAGCGATGCCAATTCAGCGCGTTTCGCGCTAGATTTAGCGCTTTTTGACCACCCAAAAAGCGCATTTTTTAAATCTAGCGCGTTTTTAAAAAAGGCGCTAAACTAGCGCGTTTTCACTTTTTCATTTAGCGCCTTTAGCGCTTTCTTTAAACAACAAATCATTTTGAGAAAAAATGTACATTTTAGAACAGAAACGTCCTAAAAACAGTCGTAAATCCATATTTTACACGTAATTGTTGTAGTACAATCATAGAAATGTAAAATTTTGTTGAAAATTAAGAAAAAGTGTGTTTTTTATTTATAATAAAAACAGAAAAAATTTAGTTTAAAAATTATATTTAGCAATTTTTTAGACATATTTTGTGAATAGGCCTCATGATTTTATAAAACTTTTTATTAAAACCGTTAAATTAAAATTATTTTTTTTAGCGCTTTTTGGCGCTTTTTAATTTATTTTAATTTTGCGCTTTTTAGCGCTTTTTGAGTCATTGTTTTGCGCGTTTTGCCTGTAAAAAGTTGGCATCACTGTTACCAATACTATTCTGAGTATTGAGAAATCAACCCTTTGTGTACACTGTACACAAGAGAAAAAAAATCGCAGACAGCGTAAAACAAAAAAGGATCGCAAGTGGAGAAGAAAGAAAAAAGAATTGAAAAGGTCGGTGTTTTTTTTTAATTTTGCATATCTTCTCTTTACTGCATTTTGTTCCCTTTTTTATATATGTTTTTATTTGAAAGAAAACAAAGTAGTTACAATGAAGCAGACAAATAAGTGTAATTCAATATTGAAAATAATAAACATATTCATACTCATCAAAGCGCAGTTTTACCATTAAAATAAAAAAATAACTAACTATATATTTTTTTTAAATGCTCTTTTTAACTTCCACATATTTTAATAACATTTTCTTTTTGTATTTCATTAGTGCATTACTTTTCTAGAAAAGAAAACAGAAAAGTTAATACGAAATTTTTAAAAAATCAACTGAAAAAATTATTAAAAAATCAGTAAAAAATTAATAGTTTGTAACGCGAGTTTACTAAAACGAATTACAAAAAAATATTTTTTTAGTACAATTTAGTAAAAAAGTTGTAAAGTTGGGATACAAACAATTTTACAAACTTTTTTACTGACGTATTTTTTTGAGTGTACATTTGTTAAAGAAATGGAACATTTTTATGTCAGAAGTTTAGACTTGGTGAAAAGTAATTTTGGTTAAAAAAATGAGAAAGAAAGGAAAAAAATGTTGATGAAAAAAAAGTTTTGTATGAAGTATTTTGAGTAGGTTTATTCTAGCTCGAGGTCATTATTTCCTTTACTAATTAAAACTATGATATTTTCATAGAATAATTTTCAAAAAAAATATCCTTTTTTTGTAAATTTATTTATGTTGGTCATTTTTTGCTAGACTTATTGTTAGTCGATACGTGTTTCGGGATTTGTCAGATCCCATTGGCAAAATTATTTAGCAAAAATAAAAACCCTATACTACAAGTAGCAAAAGGTTTTTAATGGCAATCGTTAATGATCAAACTAAAATAGTAATACATGTGAGGCATTCCACACCAAATGTCCCGCTACAGAAAAACATGTGTCTCGTAAATTTCTGAATAGGTTGTTTGGGTAGCCCTAAATGGAACTAAGAAAATTGCGTTTTTGGTTTGGCTAATTTTCAAAAACTGGGCTTAATAGGCGTGGTCAAATATTGGAAAAATAGTCAAATTTGTGGCGAGTTGCCTTGATTAAATATTTATCACATTAAAACGGAATGCACCACAATCTCAAAAATTTAGATTCTTATTTAGTTTTGTATGAGCTATCGATTAAAAATTTTCTTTTGGAAAATTTTCAGAACCCGTTCTGAAATTTTCCATTTTTTAAAAATGACAATTTATTGAAAAGCATGCCACTTTTTTTTTTCTTTTTAATTCTTTTTTTTTTTAAGTTTAGATGTTTGTCCATCCACAGAAAAAAATTCAGAAAGGTTTTTTCGAGAAAATCGCATTTGAACTTTAAATTTCATAACAATTATGAAATTTGCTTGTATTTTCTTGATTTAACGTTGCGAATGAGTATTATTAATTGCATAAATAATACTCATTAGCAACGTTAAAACAAAGAAATACAAGCAAATTACAAAATTGTTATGAAATTTAAAGTTCAAATGCGATTTTCTCGAAAAAAAACGAAGAACGTGTTTCTGAATTTTTTTGTGTGGATGGACAAACATCTAAACTTAAAAAAAAATTAAAAAAGAATAAAAAAAGTGGCATGTTTTTTAATAAATTGACATTTTTAAGAAATGGAGAATTTCAGAACGAGTTCTGAAAATTTTCCAAAAAAAAAAAAAATTTAATCGATAGCCCATACAAAACTATATAAGAATGTAAATTTTTGAGATTGTGGTGCATTCCGTTTTAATGTGATAAATATTTAACTAAGGCAACTCGCCACAAATTTTACTATTTTTCCAATATTTGACCACGCCTCCTAAGCCCATTTTTTGAAAAATTAAAAACCCAAAAACGCAATTTTCTAAGTTCCATATAGGGCTATCCATACAACCTATTCAGAAGTTTACGGTACACGTGTTTTTTTTCGCTGGACATTTGGTGTGGAATGCCTCATTCACATAGTTTTTAATAAAGAAAACAAATTTTTGATAAAAAAAAATTGTTTTTGAAAAATTTTTATGAAAATAAGTAAAAAAAAAAAAAATATAAAAAAAAAATATGAAAAAAATAAAATATTGATGAACATTTTTTTTATGTAAAAAATAAAAATTGGTGAAAAATAAATTTGATGTAAAAAAAAAAATTATGAGCAAAAAAATTTGATGCAAAAATAAATTTAATGAATAAAAAAAAAAAATTGATAAAAAAAATATGAAAAAAAAATTAAATAAAAAAAAAAAGTTGTGATGAAAGTAATTATGTTGCATTTTTTCACCAGCTGGTGAAAACGTGTTTTTATTCACCAGCAGGTGAATTATTATCCAAGTTACAAATCGAAGTTACAAACATTTTTGGTTTTAAAAAAATAAAAACAGTAATTCTTATTGTATTTTTTAAGACGGTTGCTTATACATATAGCCAAACTGAGGTGGCGTCCTGCATCATTTTTAAAATTAGACACCATCTTAAAAACATTATCCTGATAAATTTTTCTTTTTTCCATTGGCAGACTTTCTTTTAAACTCAATTTAAGACCATTTTAACATTTTTTGGAGAACAGTTTTCAAAATTTATTTTAAATGAAAATTTGTCTCAAGCCGTATGGCTTATGGCAGGCAGGGAAAAGAATTTTGAGAATTTATTTTTTTATTTTGAATTCTTGACCGTAGGAAAAAGCATGTTTTTGCAAATTTTAAATAGCGATATCTTAAAAACCGTTCGACCGATTTAATTCTTTTTTATATTCATGTTAAGCGCATCAAAATTAATAAATATCATGTATTTCAAGACATGTTTTTATTAAAAAGTTCAGCTCAAACTTAATTTTATTTTAAATTTTACAATTTTTTCGTAAATTTCAAAGGTAAGTTTTATCGCGACAAAAAAAATGTAAATTAACAATTTTATTGGTAAAAAGCTAGTAAAATTTGTATTTTTACTAGAAATTCTCTTAAAATAGGAGGTAATTCACGAGAACTCCTTTGGAAGTTTTATCGCGTCAAAAAAGTTTTCAATTTACAATTTTATTGGTAAAAAGCTTGTAAAAGCTTGTAAATTACAAAAATCTTTCGAATGACAGGGTATCTTGGCACAACTTTGTAAAGGTCCTATGATCTTAAGAAAGTTATGTTGAATTAAGAAGAAACTTCTAACAGCGAGTTACACTTAATGTTCCCGTAACATTCCGAATTCTTACTTTTCTTGTAAATGTGAGACGTCTCTGTTTAAAAAACGTACTTTATAGTTGTTGTCATACCGGCATTGCAAAATTGACACCATTTATTTCTTACAGCATCTCATATGTACGTTGTATACAGAGTGTGTTCGTTCGTTCGATTGTACATTTTGTACATCTGGGCCACCATTATAGAATTGTATTACTTACTTTTACTCCTTTTGCTTGTTATTCCTATTTTTATATGTTTTTTTTTTTTTTGTGACTAATAGTCACAAAGTTAAACAACATGTTTCTTAGCATTTCCATAACTTTAACTACCAACAGGAAGATTGCCTGTGTGTTCATGCCGTTTGTAACAGGATTCGGGAAAACGAAATTATAAAAAGTTTTTTTTTTGAACAAGTTCTAAATGCTTAAACGAATTTAAAATTATTCAGGAGCACTTTTTGAAATTGGTTCTAATTGCATCTATTCTAAAACATTTTGTTTTAGAACAACTTCTATAGAACACGTTACAGAACTGGATTCTCAAAACTTAAACTTTAGGGTATGCGCCAGTTAAGAGAATATTTCGTTTTGAAGAACATTTACAGCAGCAAGTTGCAAAAACGCTTATTTAAAAAAAAAAAATAGATTTTTAAAAACATGTTATTTATTGTAAAAATTATCACTTTTAGTACACCATTTTTTTTTTTTTTTTTAACACAAACGTACATAAACGCCAGTTTTTTTGTTTTAAATAACGCAGTTTTTTTTTTAAAAACGACACTTTTGTAAAAAAGACTTTTCAGATTTCTTCTTTGCAAATTTCTCGGATTTCGAGACTTTTTACCTCTGGAAAATTTGTAAAAAAATTTCCATCTTCGTTTTTTTCTTTCTTCTTTTGTATCAAAAATCGTATTTTTTTCTGTCAGTCAAGTTAATTTTTTTAAAGAAAGTACTTTGAATTCGTCTTTGTCTGATGTAGAATTTTTCTATCATTTTAAAATTTTTTGTTCTTTAAATTTTTTTCAATGACATTGCTTCTACATTTACATTTGCTACATGATAAAACGTAGTCATTGCTTTTAATAGGGCATCATCGCCCATGAATTTGCATTTGCAGTAACTACTACTTCCGTTCTTAGCATTCGTTTTACTTCCATAGTACAAACTCTACTAAACTTGAATATGGCAAATAAAATTTTTTGGACATACTTTCACAAAGAAGACATAATAAATTTGGGTTGAGGTGAAAAATGATTAGTCCAAACTATTGCAGTTAGTGTCCTCTTAATCCCCAAAATGTTTAAATGTTGACAATTTACTAGATTTTCTACAAATCTAGCAGTTTTAGCAATTTAAAATTTTTTAATGTGTTAATGGCGTTGCTCATTACTAGGGATGAGATTTTTAAAATATGCGCTAAAAAATTCAAAATATGCACTAAAAAAACTAAAAATATGCACTAAAAAACAAAATGTGTGCAATAAAAATCTTGTTTTCATAGGAAAAACTTCTTAAAAAGCAAAAAATTACGCCGTGTTTAAATAGAAACATTTAAAACATTAAAAAAACTTATAAGAATAAAAATAAAATTTCTCATTTTCAAAATAAATTTTTAAAATTTAAATTAGTTTTGAATTTGAATTAGTGTTTTTGCTAATTTATGCCAAAATATGCTACACTCAAAATAATAACTCTGTTAAATTACAGAAAAACTCTGCTAATTTAACAGAGTACACCATACTTTTCCAGCTAACAACATTTCTTGGTAATTTTACTAAAAAACTCTGTAAAATGATTTTGACAGAAAAAAACTGTTAATTTACAGAGTTTGTAGTAAAATATTAGTTAAATATGAAAGCTTTTTTACAGAGAAAACTCTGTAATTTTACTATTAAACTCTGTAAAATGCTTTGGACAAAAAAAACTGTTAATTTACAGAGTTTCTAGTAAAATATTGGTTAAATAAACCACCATTTAGCAAAGAAAACTATGTAAATTTACATATATGTATTTGTAAAATACATTTGATGCAAAAAAAAATACAGAAAAAACTCTGTAAATTTACAGAGTTTAGTTAAATGCATGTTATTTTGTAAGATTTTTATAAAATTTCTGAAAATTTTTTTTTGATAACTTTTTTTGCTACTATTTAAACTTTTTCTCAAAAAATAAAAATATACAGATAAAATTTTGATGTTTGGTAACAAAAACTACTCAAAACAGAAAATTTTTTTGGTTATAAAAAATACGAAGTATTTTGCTTAGGTCTGTATTTTAGCAGAAAACTCTGTTAATTATCTGTAAAATTAAGATTACGAAGTAAAAAGTAATTTAACAGATGACTCTTTGTTTTTTTGTCACAACAAAATACAAAGTATTTTCTTTAAATCTGTATTTTGACAGAAAACTCTGTCAAATATCTGTTGAATTGAGATTACAGTCATTTTACAGAGTATTTTACAGAATTATTATTTTGAGTGTAAAATATGCACTTAAAAGTTAGAAATATGCACAAAATTTGCATTTAAAACCAAAATATGCAAAAATATGCATTTTCACCAAAATATGCAAAAAAAAATCGATGCCATTTTAACGCAAATTTCTTGATTCGGAAAGATAATTGGTCGATATTGTTTTTAGACTTTCGACAAAAAATATGTATTTGCATGGAAATCTGATCTCTACTCATTACGATTGTTAAAACCGCACTAACAATGCCCAACCTGTGGAAAATTTTATATCTTTCCCTTTTGCACTTTCATATTTTTGAATTTGACTGTCCTTTTTCAATCCACCCCAGAGTCAATTTTTTAAAAATTTGAAACAATTAAGTAAACTGGCGAATACAATGTGACAGAACTCCACTCTGCATTTTGCACAGTTAACATTTTAATCTGTTGTCGAGAGTGGAGTGACTCCAACATTGTAAACGTAGCTTAAAGCTTTTAAAAAACTTTTTCCTTATTGAGGTTGCTCAAAGTGTTTTGGAACACTTACTTGTCAAAAACTATTGGAAAATTGTACAAAATAAGTGTTATAAGTAAGTACGCATTGATGGTTTGGAACGTATTTTCAATGCTCTATATACAAATCTTCCAATGAAAACAAAAACAATCCCAGCAAAACTTTGGTAATGGGTAGTGATTATATAACACATTACCAGGTAATGTATATACCTTATTTGTAGCATTATTTTAGGATGTCTTACCAAAAATTTGTTCCACAACGTATTATTTTAAAGTGAAAAATAATGCATTACTAATAATTTGCTACGTAATGCATGATTATTGGAAAAAATGTATTTCATATTTATTATTTCTAAACATTAAATCATGGATGACTTATATTTGGTTACATTATGTATTATTTGAAAGTTTGAAATAATGCATTATTTATAATTAAATGCATAATGCATTACAATAACATAAAAATAATTATTTTATAAAAAAATGCATAAGTTTAAACTAGAGATGGCCTCACGACAAGAAATTTCTAACGACACACACTCACGAGCATATTTTATCTACTTACACTCACTTACAATCACGTGAGTAAATTTAATACAAAATTACTTTTTCACTACTCGTAACACCTTATATATTACGTTCTGGTATGCTATATTATATACCTTACTCGTAACCTATAAAATATCATATATTTTACACCTTACTCGTATTCTTCGTTATAAATTTATGACTTATTTTATACCTTACTGGTATTCTTTGTGATAATGTGGATGCATTACTTTGAGTCTCATCGCCTGTTAAAATCATCAATGCTGCAATGTATAAAATAAGAGATCCTATACCTTATTTTATACCTTATTTGGTAATCTAAGTTTTGCTGGGTAGTTTTTGAAAAAAATAAATTTCAATTTGTGTTTTTGCTAGTTTATGCCAAAATATGCACAAATATGCACTTTAAAGTTGGAAATATGCACAAAATATGCATTTAAAATCAAAATATGCAAAAATTTGCATTTTCACCAAAATATGCAAAAATATGCAAAAACAAATCAATACCATTTTAACGCAAATTTCTTGGTTTGGAAAGATATTGTTTTTAGACTATCAACAAAAAACATTCATTTGCATGGAAATCTCATCCCTAATCATGAATATATATACTTTATGGGGTCCAAGACCAATATTTTTAGGTGTTACAAACGGAACCCTCCAAACCCTCCACTCTAGTGACAGGTATAAAAAATCAAATATGTACTTGGCTTTAAACTAACTTCGAAAAATTATTGCTCTATTTTTTGTTAAAATCTTTTTGAAAAAATATTCCCGATGTAAAAAAAAGTTTTTTAATTTTCCTAATAATATCAGAATTTTTTAATATTTTTTTCTAAACTTTCCTAAACATTTTTTTATTTTTTTATTTCAATAATTTTAAATATTGTGTGATTTCTTTTTCAATATCTCTGCAAAATTTTTATAATTTCTGCACTAATTTTTTAATTTTCTTAACTTTGAAATATTCGAAATGCTATAAGAGCAAATCCATGGGAAACTTAACTAACTGATCACCGATTTTGCTTATTTTTTGGTTATTTGATAGAGCTTCGTAAATGATTAAAAACAAGATTTTTTTTTTTGGATCAATACCTTGGAATATATGGGGGTTTAAAAAGGCGCTTTTTTGACAATATTGACTTTTAGACTGTTTTTTAACATAGTCGTACGAAAAAACTTATAAAAACAATATTTTATGTAAAATTATAAAGATTAAAAAGAATGTTAGTTGAAACTTCTCCTAACGATCAACAACCGAAGTCATCCAATAGAAAAGTAAGCGATCTCAATGTATATGACCTTAGATCAATAATAAGGGAAGGTAATAAAGAGGTGTTAGACAGATTAGATTACCTAACAGGAGATGTTTCTGATTTAAAAAAACAAAATGAGTCTTTAAAGCATGAAATGGAATGTTTGAATGATGAAAAAGATGCAGATTAAAAAAGAATTGCGCGTTTAGAAGAAAAATTTAAAAACAAAAATCTCGTGTTTAAAGGCTTAGCTGCAGGCACTTCTCCAGTATCGGAAATTAAAAAGATTTGTAAGGAAATTTTAAAAATCCCTTATACAATTGTACTTAAATCAACTAGAAATCTTATCGAACGTGATGGATTTGTTACTGTGTTAGTTGAATTGGAGTCGGAAGAAAGCGTTTCAACTGTGCTTAAAAATACAAACAAGTTACAAGGCTCTAAAATTTACACAAAAAAAGATTTAAATGAAGATCGACAAAAGGATAAAAAGGTTATGTTGCGTTTAAAAAAATAAATCTTAGGTATCAGCGATTTCCATCGGATTCTTGTGAGGGATGATAAAATGCGTATTGCAGAAAAATGGTTTAAATGGAATGAAAATAAGCAATTAGTTTGTGATAACAAGGAGGCGGAATCTATTATAAAGGAGATATATGGCGAAAAATCTCTGCAAATTAATGTGAGCTATGAGTATTTGTTAAATAAATCGTATCCAAAAAACTAAGAAGTAAAAATTTTAAAGTTAATTGTAATAATTTTGTTAGTAAAAATGTTTGTAATAAAAATATTGTTAATGTCAATTCTGTAAGCAAAAATGAATCATATAATATCAGTTTAGTATCTTTTTATATAAACGGTTTAGAAAATAAAAAAATATTCCCTGATTTCTTTAAGTATCTTGGTAATATCGATGTGTTTATGCCAAGGTTGGCAATCGAAACGAATAAAGGTATCGATATCGGTATTTGTATCGTTTTTTTATTTATTTCGGTATCGGTATCGGTATCGGTTACGGTATTTGAGTTGAATCGGTTACGGTATTACCGATACCGAAACGTCGATACCGGTACGTACCGGTATTATCGAAAAAAATGTTAAAAATATAAAAAACGCATAAAAACTTAATTTTTTTTTTAAATTTTAATACTAAAACACGTATTTACGTATTTATTTTTAGCATTTTTGCTAAAATGCGCTTTAAAATGTGAAAAAAAATTAAATTGCGTTTTCTTAGGGGGTCGGCGGGGACGTTGCCGGACCACACCTACAAAAGGGGGCGAACCGAGAAAACTGTAATTTTCTTATCCCCTTGATCAAAGTGCAGGACTTTGAAGTTATTGTGACATAAAAAGGTTTCATTTGTTGCAGAAAGTAAAAAAAATATGTAAAAAAGTAGAAGAGTTAAATTCGACTTATAAGGAAGGTCTCCCTGGTGTCACCCGCCGATCTTTATGGAATTGGTTTTATTTTGTAGAGTATAAAAAAAAGGGACACTTATTTTTTTTTAGTGGCCCAAATTCATATTTATGAGGGAGAAGAAACGGTAATTTATCAGTTTTTCTGCGTTTATCTCATATATTATACAAATAAACCTAGTCATGTTGCATACCAAATGAAAGGTCTTTGGAAAACCTATCTACATGTGCAAAGAACGGTCCAAACACGCACAACTTTTCGTCTTATTAGGTAAAATGACAAAATTGTTGGATATTTTTGTTAATAAGTCGAAAAATATTTACTTTTTTTACACGTTATTAGCATCACAAGATAGGTATTTTAATTACCTTTAATCTAATACCAAATACGCCTATATTAGTCTTGATCAAATAGACGTAAATCGTAAAGAACTAAAAAAAGGTCAATTTCCCTCCATGCAAATCGAACCTCATAAAAATGAGTTTGGGCCGCTAAAAAAAAATAAGTGGTGAATTAATTTTCGTTCTGAACAACATATCCAAATGTCATGAAGATCGGAGGGTGACACCAGGGAGACTCTCCTTGTTAGCCGAATCCATGAATATCCACGGTGCCCTTTTAAAGTGATAGTTAGTTTTCTAACTTAAAAAAAAAAATAACAATTTTGATTAGAAATATTTTATTTTGAGCAAAAAACTTTTTTTAGTCATTTTTGAAAAAAAAATTACAAAAAATTTTTTTGAGTGTAAAATTTTTTTCGAGTGTACGTTTTTTTTGCTTAATTGTAAAAATATTTTTGAGTGACAAAAATACTTTGTTAAATATTTTTCTTCCATGTTTTTAAAGCTGGTTTAACGGGTTTTTCAACATGTGGACTTAAGGTGAAACCAATTTGAAATTCACGGTTTTGTAATAATTGTAATAATAATTGAACCACGAAGTCCTATAAATATCAAAAAAAATTCTTGGGCACCCACATCGCGGATTAAATAAAAATCCCCAAAAAATTTAACTATACTTAGGGTTGCGGAAAGTTTCTATTGAGAGTCTAAATGATTTCAAAAAAATTTCGTGAAAATCAATAATTTTCTTCTGGTCCCGCATAGCGGGATGTGGGTGCCCAAAGATTTTTTTGATTTTTATGAGACTTCGGGGAGGCATTTGGAGTACGATTTTTCATTTACAAAAACCAAAAAAAATACAAATTTTCTACACTTAAAATATTATGTAAGTAAATTCAACAGAAAATACGTTTGAAACAAATGAAACTTTATTTAAAAAACGGACTACTTACATTTCATTTAAAACAAAAACATTTCTCAGTTATTTTTAAATGTTAATTAATAACTGTTGAAATCCGTAAAAATAACTTAAAAATCCGTAAAAAATGACTGACAAAATTTTACGGAAAAAACGGTTAAAATAACGGAAATTTACATTCATTTTTATTTATTTTTTTAGAAATAATTTTAAAAAACTTCGAACCTGAGCAGAATCGAACTCATAATTTGTGGCTGATAGCCCAGCACGCTACCCTCTGTGCCACAAGCTACTTATATTTTCAGCAACTAAATTTCATTTTCAAATTCAAAAACAAAAAATCTAATTTTAGAAATTTTTAAATAACTGACAAATCGTCGCTGCTCCGTCGTGATTTGGTATGTGACATTTTTGGATTTTTTTTTTTATTGCATAATATGAAACCTCTATAGGGCATCCGTCTGCCCACTAAACCGTTTAGCGATATCTTGAATGGTTTGGAAGTTAGCAAAAGTAGCTATGTGAAATCCATATGTAAATGTTCCAAAAAAAAGTGGTATGTGTAGTTTAAAACCAGTTTTTGCCAAGAAAACTTTTGCAATTATTAACACTTTTGCTTAAAATTTTTAACATAAGGGTTTTAGGCATGCTTACATACTATACTAAAAAATGAAGTATGAGATTACATTTTAAAGGGATGCTGCCATTATAAAAAAAAACGATTTTTCGCGATTTTCAAAAAAAGTTATATGTATGTATCTAAACAGTTTTTTTGCAGAAATTAATTACATACTTTAGTCTTTTCATACACATGAAATCAATTCGGAAAAATAATTATAGGGTTGCAAAAAAAAAACGCAAAATTATTAAAATATCACAAAAATCGCGATTTTTACCATTTTAACGCAAAAATTTTTATCCAAATTTGTACTATTATATCGTTATGAGTCTAATCCCCATTTCCCATACCAAACAAATTTGCATTTGTAAAAGAAGAATTTTTTTAATAAAAAAAACTGCAACAAAATGTGCATAACTTTCCATGAAAACTGTTCCATTGATTCAAAAACGGACTTCACCATTGAAATTAGCATGCCCCAATTATATAGAAATGATGGTCAGATCTCATGGCACAAATTTCAGTAACATTTTTTTAAGTAAAATTTTTTCGCTAAAAAAAAAACAAAATTCATTGAGCAACTCAGCACTTGGATGCAGATTTCTACAAAATATGGGATTTAAAAGTGTATTTACTATCACTTTAATGAATATTACAATTTTTTGCACTATTATCAAATTTTATAACTTAAGTTCTTTGAACAAAAACGGTCATGTGTATAAAAATGTCCAAAAATAAAAAAAATAATACCAAAAATGTTCCAACAAAATGTGTTATGTGTAGTTTTTATGTAATTCGTTAATATCTTCGTTTTAGCTAAAAAATCATTCTTTTTTTTGTGGTACACATATATAAAACATCTTTATGTATTTTAAAGCCGCTTGACTTTTATAAAATATGGCAAAATCACAAAATAAAACGGTTTTTTTGCTCTCCTGAAAACTTCATTAAAAACACATACCAAATTACGACGGAGCAGCGACGAAATAACAAACGACAAATAAAATAATGTGGTTTGTTTTTTAAATAACTGAAAAAAACAAACGTTACGGAAAATTTTATTTAAAAGACAGACAAAGTTGTTTAGAATATTTGTATGTGAAACAAACGAATTTTCTTTTAATATTAACTAAAACGAAAACTATTTGTTTGACTGTGAAACAGTAACTGTAAAACTTTTATGAGTGTGTTATTTTTTTTGTAAAAAAAAAACATGTTTTTAAGGAAAAACCGTTTTAATACCGTTTCAATACCGGTACGTACCGGTATCGAAGGAAAAGGTTTTTGGATACCGGTATCCGATACCAAAACTAAGTTTCGGTATTGGTATTGGTACCGGTATTCAATTTAAAGGGTTTTGAAACGGATAACGGTATTGAAAAGGTATCGATTGCCAACATTGGTTTATGCTTTTGGAAACCCATATTACAGAGGAAAATATTGCGAATGTAAACAAATTCTTTGGCAACCATGAGCTTTATTGGAAGACCGCAGTAAGAAGTAGTAGATTTGGAAGAGCAAGTGGTGGTTGCGTGTATGGTGTCAGGAAAGATTTAAAATTTAAAGGCATTAAACATTTTTTTAAATGTGAAAGTGGCATTGATATGATAGTAATTAAATCAGGTGAATTAGTATTTACACTTTTACCGCTCTACATAAGAGGTGCAGATTGGAAGAATGAATTTTCTAAGGTTAAAGAATTTTTTAAAACAAACAATGAAACTCTTCCGATAATTATGGGAGATATCAATGTTAGAATAGGTAGTTTGCAACAAGATATCGAAGATATATATGAAGTGATGTTTCAAGCTGGTAATAAAGAAAGAAAATCAAAAGATGATATTGTAAGTGGAAATGGTAAGGAGTTCTTAGAATTTTGCAATGACTATGGACTTATAATAGTGAATGGTCGAACGATCGGAGATGAAAACGGAAATTTTACCTTTATGAACAATGTCGGAAGTTCTGTAAATGATATATGTGCTGTCTCTCAGGAAGGTTTAGGCCTTATCCAAAGCTTTAAAGTAGAGAAGAAAATTTGTTCAGATCATATGCCAATAAAGCTATTCTTAAAGATTAATAATATAGAAAACGTTAAAAAACTTCATCTGTTGCCTAAATTAACTTGGAATGAGTCTTATAAAACGACATATCAACAAAAATTGAACAGAAAAATAAGTTTAATTGTAAATTATGAAGAAGCTTTAAGTTTGCACGATTTAGTAAAATCCATTACAAAGTCTGCAGATAAACAAAAACAAATGAATAACGTTAAATTTAAGCAAAAATGGTTTAATTATAAATGTTTGCGTGCCAGGGACAAAACGTTTGAAATGCTTAACGCATACAGAAACTCAAATGAAATGGAAGACAAACAAAAGTACTTAAAAGCCCAGCAAAACTACAAAACTGTATGCGCAAACAGAAAATTGGAGTATTTTGCAGAACTTGAGAGAAAGATTGATAGAGTTCAAGATACAAAAAACTGGTGGAAAATTGCGAATGAAATCCAAGGCAGTACTTTTCAAGTTAGCCCATCGGTCTCAGCAGATGATTTTAAAAACTATTTTGATAATCTCTTAAATCCGCAAGATACGGTAAATAATATACATTACGCTCATATGTGGTATTCGTGCAATGAGTTGGATACAAATATTTCTACTTTAGAAATAGATTTACTATTGAAAAAACTTAAAAAAAAATAAAGCGCCTTGAGAAGATCGAATCACATACGAATTTTTACAAAACTCTACAAACGAATTTATGTTACAACTTTCAAAGACATATAATAAAATATTTGATTCCGGTAAGGTTGATGAAACATTTTCAAACAGCATAATATTCCCAATCTTTAAAAAGGGAAACCCAAATTTACCTAGCAACTACAGAGGAATTTCGTTTATGAACTGTATAGCTAAAGTGTTTATGGGAATTCTTAATGAACGGATAAGCTCATGGTTAGAAAAGAATATGATTTTGAATGAATATCAAGCCGGTTTTCGATAGCAGTACTCAACAATAGATAAAATATACAATCTTGCGTCATTGGTGAAACTCAAGTTTGGAGAAAAGAAAAAGGTTTACGCATTTTTTGTTGATTTCCGAGCTGCGTTTGATAAGGTACCTAGACAAAAACTAATTTTTAAATTGCATACGATGGGATTATCCACAAAGATTGTTAGATTGCTAGAAGATATATATAAAAACACTTCGTCAGCTGTTTGGACGGGAAGTGACTTATCCGATTATTTTGGGACTCACGCGGGTGTTAAACAAGGCTGTCTTTTGTCCCAATTATTGTTTACCATGTACTTAAATGATTTACACGAATACCTGGGCGGTGGCGTTATGGTTGAGGAACTTAATATACGAATTCTTTTATACGCAGACGATATAGTTATACTGTCAGAAGATAAAAAGGTTATGCAAGCAATGATTAACAAACTTGAAACTTATTGTACAACATGGAATATGGAAGTAAATATGGAAAAATCTGAGATGATGGTTTTTAGGCAAGGTGGTAGGTTGGCAGGGGATGAAAAGTGGTTTTATAAAGAGGAAGAAATTAAAATAGCATCAGAATTTTGTTATCTAGGTGTAATTTTTACACCAGGAATGTCTTTTGTAAAGCACGTTGAACGGAGAAACAACGCAGCGAAGTCCAGCATTAATACAACATGGCAAAATTACTTGAAAAAACCTAATATTTCACTGAGCTCAAAGTGGAAAATATTTCAAGCTGTATGCAGAGCGGTACAATCGTATGGTGCGCAAGTCTGGGGGTTTACAGCTTTTGAGACAGTTGATAAACTTCGAAGATATTTTCTTAAAAGAATATTAAAAATTCCTGATTTCACACCTAATTATGCACTGGCTTTAGAAACTGGAGCTACAGATAGCCATTTCTATACATTAGCGGCCGTATTCAATATGAAAATCGACTGCCTAACATCGAGTGTCTAACTTTTTTTATTCGCAAATTTCAATCAGGGAAAGTAAAACTCTCGATGGAAGTCAATCTTTTTATCATTATAATATAGATGAAAGAATAATAACATCGATTAAAAAGTTTCATATAGTAGAAAACTTGATATAAAAAAGATATACACTCTATGTTAGGCACTCGTTTTTGATTTTGAATACGGCCGTATGTCTTCATCTTAATTATTTGACTAAAACATTATAAACCTATAGTACTGAAAGGTTACCACATAAATTATCAAAGCTAGTTCTTCAGAAAAACATTTTTTGGGCGAAGGAAATTAATGAAATTGGTGAGCAGTTTAATGTACGTTTTGATGTAGATCTATCTATGAATGAGTGGATTAACCAGTGTTTAGAAATTGTGTTCAAACTTCAAAGTAGCAAACATTCTGAAATGGAAGAACTTGCTACAGCAAGTAATACTCGTATTTACAAGCACCTCACTCCTGCTATGGGTTTGACATACATACTTGAAGAAAATTTGTCAATAAACGAAATATCTGCCATTGTTACAGCACGATGTGACACGCGGCCTCTAAGAAAATGTATGTTTAATAGTAACACTTCTTCTATCTGCAATTTATGTAACATGGGCGAAGATGAAAATTTGTTACACTTTATGGGAACATGCCCGATACTTAGAGAATTTAGGGTTCGCTTTTTCGGAAAAAATAATTTTGATCAAAATATCTAATTTTTTTTTTAATTTATCAAATATTTAATTTTTTTCAAAATTTTGGCAAAAAATCAAAAATTTAGCATTATCGCCAATATTAAAAATTTATTGCTCGACAACACGAAAAAATACCTCCCTTAAATCTTTTTGTTTCTAAATTTAAAATCTCCATAAATTTATCAACAATATTGCCACAGAAAGTTTTTTCGTACGACTTACGGTTTCCGAGTAAAAACGCAAAAAAAAAACACTTTCTAGAAATATTTAGCTCTTGACGAAAAAAAAACACCTCTCTGAAATTTCAACAGCGTTAAAAGGGCATTTACAACTTTAAAAGAAAATTTTGTTTTTGGAAATCCAAAATTTTTTGTTGAAACTTTTGAAAAAAAAAAATTTAAATTTAAATCTTCATAATTTTATATCGAGGGCCTATATTCAAAACCCTGTATCTTCCATTTACCCGAAAATTACTTTTTTATGGCAAAATATTCAGTAAAACGGCCCTCATCTATGTTGTAAAATTCAGAACAAAACTATTTTTTTTTTTGCTATTTTATTTGCATTTTTCGTTTTCTCAATCTCTTACACAATTAATTTTTCTGAATGCAAAACCCTCTATCTTTTCACATAACTAATTTATAAATATTTTTTTTTAATAATTTCATCATGCATTACATGTTTTCATACTTATTTTTGCATGCTGAACAAGAATTCATCAACAAAATTCCAGAACCACGATTTTGGTCCACTGATGCTAATTTTTCTTAAAATTCTTGTTTGACTTTTTTGAAAAATATGGATCAAATTTGGATGTCTTGTGTACATTATGAAACAATAATTTTAATCTTAAAAATCGAGATGGTGATCAGCATCTGTGGACCAAAATCGCGTTTTTAATTTTTTTACTATTTTTTGCATAACATACTTAAGAGTTTGTCAACTTTTGAGATCAGTTCGGTAAAAAAATAATTTTTTTCTTAAAAATCAGCACCTGTGGGCCAAAACCGCGATTTCGGAATTTTATAAACCGTTATCATTAATAAATCACACTAAAAATTTAACGATGTCGTAAATGAAATCATAATAATTCAATTTTATTAAAATGCAAAACCCTCTTTCTGATCATTGTCATTCATGTACTTAATATTTTTGAGAAACAAAACCCTTTATCTATCATAAAATCCCCAATAGTGCAAAATTTTAAAAACGAATTATATGTGGGATTCAGTAGTTGATTTAAAAAATCATTGCAGAATATGGAATTTTAATTACTCTAACAATACGCGAAATAAACAGTTTTTTGGCTGTCCTGAAAAGTTGGGGTTTTTTATATAGAGAGTTTTAAATATAGGCCCTCGATATACAATACTGTTTTAAGAAGTAATTTATTATCCGAGTACAAAAATCTTAAAAAACTGTCTAACATTTTTTAGAATTTTTCTAAAATTTCCTAGATATTTTAAAATTTTTTGAATTTTCCCAAATTGTTCCAAAATTTTAAAAATTTAAAGGTTTTTTCCCAAAATTTGACCAAGCTTTACTGATTTTTTTTTTTTTAATTTTTCTAATTTTTACTGATTTTTTTAATATAGTTTTTCAAAAATTGTTTTCGATTTTTTCTGAACTCGATTAAATTTAATTAATTTTGCGGAGTTTTCTATTTTTTTTTGTTGTTTTTGTTGATACATATACTGAACTTTTTAATATTTCTCTGAACATTCTAAATTTTTCATAACATATTCGATTTCCTTAGTTTTTTTGAATTTTTTTACACATTTTCCTGATTTTTTCAATATTTTACGAATTTATTTTAAGGTTTTCAGAGCTGTTTTTCGAATTTATCAGAATTTTTTAAAATTTTCTTAAAATTTGTTGATTTTTACTTAATTTTTGTGTAAAAAGAGATATCATTTACAGCACACTTTTCAATATAAAACAAATAATATCACAAAAAAAATATATAAAATTCCTCATTATCTCAATTTTATCACAAAAGAAGTAAAACTTCAACAAAAATTTGTGGCTTTACTTTAGATTTTTTTTTAAATTCTTCTTTCTTAAAAGCTTTTTCAATTGTTTACAAACAAAAAAAAAAGTTTTATTTTATTTTACGCTGCATAAAAGACAAAAACAAAAAATTAGTAACAAAACTTTAGTCATTATAAAGATTTTTTATAATCTTACAAAATACAAAAAGGGGAAAAAAGGAAAAACTAAGAAAAACAGCTCTGTTGTTTTAAGGATAAAACATAATTTAACACCAAACTAACGTATTGCGTGTAATTAAGCTTAAAAATAAATAAAAACAATATTAAAACAAAAACTTACAAGGCAAAAATAAGCGCAATATGTTGTTTAATCTGTGTATGTGTGTGTATGTGGAATATGTTAATTAAAATTAAATGAAAGATAAACACAAAATTAAAACAACAAAACTTTAATAAGATTTTAATTTAAACCTTCTGCAAGTAAAGAAGATAAATGGATATAGTTTTTTAAAAACATATGAGGGATTTTATAGCAAATGTTTAGAACAAAAAGAAACACAAAAAAATTTACTTTTGATAGTTTTGATATTTTCTGGGCCCTTAAATTCTTAAAAGTGTTTGTTATCATAATTCCGATTCTTAGGGGGTACTTTTTGGTACTGCGCAATAACTCCCAAATGAAATAACTCAAAAAAAATGAAACAACTCCCAAAAATTTTACATACGATTTGGGACTTATTTCATTATGAAATTAGTCCCAGTGTAGTGGGACTTATTGCAAAAATTTTGTTGGGATTTATTTCATTATGAAATAACTTCCAAAAGAAAAAAACCCCAACAAAAAATAGTTTGGGAGTTATTTCATTTCTTTTTAAGCATTGGGAGTTATTTCATCAATGGTGGGACTTATTTCATTTTAATTGAAAACAATATATGTATGGCGTACGGACATAGGGCCCAAGGTCTTATCGCCCAAAACCGTAAATGTTATATCGCCCAAGCTGCGACATATAGCCCAAAATGATAGGTCTAAAAATGTTATTTCTCCCAAAACAAAATTGTCAAAAAATCCAAAACATTTTTTTTTGGCGAAATGTCGAAATTACTACTTCTATAATTTTTTTTTTTTGTAATAAAGGTTTTATGCGTAGCCGGCCTTCGGCCGGGCTTAGGGATTACATACTCCATGCATTAAACCCACCCTCTCTGCAAACCAAAGCTATTTTGGATATCAGGCCTTTTTGAGGCGTAACAAATTTGATAGCGTAAAGGCCTGCTACCCTAGAAAACTTTACTTTGCGGAGAGGGTGGGTTTAATGCATGGATTTTGTAATCCCTAAGCCCGGCCAAAGGCCGGCTACGCATAAAAACTTTGAAATTTTGTGTTAAAAAAAAACAATATTTCTAGTTGCGTTCATTGGCGATTTCGCACCTCACATGTTTTTTATTTTGGGCTATAAAATCGCTAATTTTTATAATGTGACCCTAATTTTTTGTAAGGACGTGTAGGTTAATAAAATACACAAGAATCAATCAAAATACCGATTTTTAATTTTTTGTTACTTAGGGCGTTTTGCATTTTAGGTGACGATATTGTTTTCATAATTTTTGGACTATGAACATGTAGACATAATTCCTGTAATGGGAACTTATTTCATTTTCTTTGGCACTTATTTCATTGGGAGTTCTTTCATTTTTTTTGGGAGTTATTATTTTGATTTTAAATAACTCCCAAATATTGGGACATATTTATATAGAAAAAATGCTTTGGAATTTATTTCATTTTTTAAAGTGTGGAGCTAATTCATTTTTCTTGGAACTTACTTCATTGGGAATTTTTTCATTGGGACTTATTATTTCATTTGGGAGTTATTGCGCAGTACCGTACTTTTTTCCTGAAACTATAATCATAGAAATTTTATATATAGGTAGGGTGACCATTTGTTTCTAAACTCAAATCAGTACGCCCAATTTTTTATGCGTGTTTTTTTTTCTAAAAAAAAAACTCTCTGAAAACTCTTTTCTCTCGGAAAACACTGATGGTGTTTTCAACATTAAAAAAATGTCGGTTAAACTAACAAACTTATTTAGTATTTCAGTAAAAACAACTGTTGAAAAACAACTGTTAAAAAACAACTGCCATGAACTGTTGTCGTTGTTTTGCATAAAATTTAGTTGACTTCAAACAGCTTCATTTCAGTGCATTAAATATAACAACCCCACAGGTTTTTAAAATAATCCATAAGATTTTGAAGACTTTTTCTCTAAAGTTTTGATAACTCTTCCTTTGCAGAAAACTTCCCAGATAATAAGCACATGTTTTGAGCGCCTTTTCCAATAAAATCTGATGAAATTACCTCATCGAACATCTCAGAATCGTTTGGATTCGTGCAATTACGTTATCTTTCTTAAAAGATAGAAAATTCATTATCTCGAGAACTTTTCGTTATAGAAAACCTCAAAGATTCTGTGCGATTTTAAATAAATTTATGAAGATTAAAATAATTTCATGCTCAGATTCATTTCTGCGTTAAGGAAACTCTTGATTTACAAACGCTACACTCCTTATAATTAATTCAAATTATCTAATTGTCAGACTAAAGTTATAAAAAACTACTCTGCCGACTATATTCAAGTTTTTATATAGAATTTTCGAATTAAAATATTTTTTATGTACAAATGTTCAAATATCAGTACAATCAGTACATATTTCAAAAAAATCAGTACAAATCAGTACAACGTTTTTTGATCAGTACACGTGATCAAAAATCAGTACATGTACTGATCAAATCAGTAGGAATGGTCAGCCTATATATAGGACCCTTACGCAAACAAAAAAGAAAAAAAAAATTCTCAGAAAAATTTTTTTTTATTAAGTTCTGATCCCTCGACGTTTTAAAAAAAAAGTACTTTTTGAAAGTTCCGATTTTAATGTAGTGAACTTTTATAAAATTTTTATATTATGTTTCCACAAACAATCACCCAGTGAAAAAAACATTATAATAAAATTACTTTTTTGATTATATGATTCCAAAAGTTGATAAACATTAAGAATAAGTCACTTTTATGATGATCTAACTAAAGGATGGTAAAAAGGGGTACAAAAGTGTACCTTGGTACTTTTTATACAGCAAAAACTACTAAACCGATTTGGATGATTTTTTTTTTTTATTTGTAGATTAAACTGTGCTACAAAAAACACAAAATCGAATATACTTTTGAAATGAGGTAGTTAAGGTTGTAGGCCTCGTCGAAAAGATTACAAAAATGCCCATCAAACTTCCCAGCCACCCTTAAATTTTAAAGCTATTGTAAAAACACGTTTTTTTTACTGTTCTCACTAAACCACACGTAACTTAAAAATGTTTCATCCGATTTTCAATGTATGAGAATTGGTCTATACATTTAAGAAAGATATATATTGATTTTATCAACAATATATAATTTTTTTGTTATTTTTTGAAAATTTTTTGAGTTTATCGATTTTTTTCTGCTATAGTTCGTTTAACAACATTTATATTGATAAACTTATTCTTAAAAAAAAATTAATTGTGAGTACGACGAGCTTTATGCCGAAAAAATCGGATAATAATTGACAGAGGTGTGATAATTTTTCTAAAAAAAAAAAAAATTAAGATTTTGCATGAAATTGCCGTTCGGACAACCCAGGCAAAAAAACGAACATACTGAGAGCTCGCGTATCATTATTTCAAAGGTTTTTGGTCCCCTGCATTCGAATTTGAACTTGGAATTGCGCTATCTTATAAAGTTGTTGATATATCAATATATGTTAAATATCTCAAAAACCTAATGCGATAGAGCAATTTAAAGGTCAGATTCAGATTCAGCGCACCAAAAACCTTTGTAAATATTGTACATGACCTCTTATGATAAATTTTTTTTTTTTGCCTGGGTTATGTGGACGGCGAATTCCTGCAAAATCTTAATTTTCTTATTATACGATTTTTTCAGGATAAAGCTTATCGTATTCAGAATTAAATTTTGTTTAAAACTCGAAAAATTTTCAAAAAATAACAAAAAAAAAATGGATATAATTTAGAAAAAATCAATAGATATATTTCTTATATGTGTAGACTCATTCACAAACATGGAAAGCTCAATCCTTCTTCTATCCAAAACAGTTAAAAACTTAAAATCGGTTGCAAATTTTCTGAATAAAAAAAGGTTTAGTGAGCAAAGTCCCAAAAAACGTTTTTTGAGATTAACTGTAAAATTTGAGGGTGTCTGGGCATTCTTGTGACCTAGTCGACAAAACCAACAACCTATACCATGTCACATCAGAAGTATTTTTTCACTGTAGCACAGTGTTATGTAAGTCTCTAGTACTGATCTAAACTTATTGGTTTTTTTACATTTTCATCTAATTATATTTTTAAGAAAAGAAGAAAAATAAATGTTTCCATATCTTAAGTTTACGTTAGCATAACTTTTACAAACATTAATATTTTTCAAAAAAATGGCCACGACAATTATTAGAGAATTTAATAATTGTCAAATAAAACAAGTTGAAAAGATAAATTCGACTTGGCCGAATCTATGAATACCCTCCACAACGCCCTATTTAAGTGCTAGTAAAAATAATTTACTAAATTTTTTTTTTAGTGTAAAATTTTTTTTGAGTGTTAAATTTTTTTCGAGTGTATTTTTTTTCATTTTTAGGGTTAAAATATTTTTGAGTAACAAAAATACGTTGTAAAATATTTTTGTGACTAACCAATGTTTTTAAAACATGTTTAACGGATTTTCAACAAGTGAATTTAAGGTGAAACTAATCCGAAATTCACGGTTTTGCTAATAACTTTTGAACCACTGGAAGGATTTGGCTTAGATTTTACACGAACTGGGAAAGAGGAACGAAAAATATATATGCCACACTTCAGTACTCTCAGAATTGTCGTTCGAAAGTTACCGTGTGTTTTATCTTATAAATCCATCAAAAACATTTGCCTAAATTAAGTATTTTTCCAATAACTTTTGAACCACTGGACCGATTTGATTGGATTGCAATACCCACCTGATCAGGTAACTGCCTAACATATATGCCAAATTTCAGCCTCCGTAAAGTCTTTCAAAAGTTAGCGTGTTTTCAACAGACAGACAGACGGACGGACATCGCTAGATCGTCTTAAAATCGATCGAGGATCATGAATATATATACTTTATGGGGTCCTAGATCAAAATTTCGAGGTGTTACAAACTAGAGTGGAGGGTATAAAAAGAGTTGCCACCTTATGAAAAATATGGTCTTTCGGGAAAATCAGCAGTAATTTCGCTAAACGCAAGAGTA
The DNA here is from genome assembly GCA_963921195.1 of Pegoplata infirma. Classification (NCBI taxonomy): domain Eukaryota; kingdom Metazoa; phylum Arthropoda; class Insecta; order Diptera; family Anthomyiidae; genus Pegoplata; species Pegoplata infirma. Next base: position 183,928,504 of record OY992538.1, on the reverse strand, counting down.
CAAATTAAGCTGACCTGTATTCTTGCGTTTAGCGAAATTCCTGCTGATTTACCCGAAAGATCACATTTTTTCATGAGGTGGCAACTCTTTTTATACCCTCCACTCAAGTGATAGAGGTTATTTATAAGTTTGTCATTCCGTTTGAAACACCTCGAAATATTGGTCAAAGACCCCATTATGTATATATATTTATGATCCTCGATCGATTTCATTCGATCTAGCGATGTCCGTCCGTCTGTTTGTCAGTCGAAAACCCGTAAACTTTTTACAGACTTTACTGGGGCTGCTGAAGTTTGGCATACATTTGTATTTGCTATTTAGCTGGTGAGGTTGGTATTGCATTTCAGCAAAATCGGTCCAGTGCACTGTGAGCCAGTATCCCGCTCAACCTATATGTCAATAAAGTATTGCATGAGGGTGTTAGGGATCGCTGATCACGATTGTAAAAAAAAGCTTTAAAATTCGAATTGACAGACACGATTTTTTAATTCGTTGCTTATCGTGTTAAAGATAGTCATTGGCGATGTATTTGGGGTCGCTAATAACGAATATAAGCTCAGACTTTTTCAATATGGCGGATCCAATAGGGCTACAAATTTTAATTTAAGTTTTTTCCTATGTTGTATTTGATTTTGATGGTCTTTCAGATATTAAATCTGATTTTGGAATTAAAAATTTTAAATTCAAAATGGCGGATCAAATATGGCGGATATGCTTTTTTGATTCTTAACTAATTATACTTAAATTAAACATTGTCGATGTATTTAGGGTCGGTAATTACGAATATGAGCTTAGGGTTTTTTAATTCAAAATGGCGACAAATATAATATTAAGTTTTTCTTTATGTTGTCTATTTTGGACAAAAACTTTGTTTTTGATGGTTTTTCCGATGTCAAATCTGATTTTAAAATCAAATATTCGAAATTCAAAATGGCGGATCCAATATGGCGGACAGGTATTTAAATTATTAATTAATGTTTCACATTATCACCAGGAAATAATTGAGCAACTTTACTACGAACTCAGATTTTTTGAAATCAAAATGGCGAATTCAAAATGTAGGATTCAAAATTACAATTTTTACATTCTCTAGTTTTTAATAACTCTTTTTCTTGCTTTTCTCAAAAGATTTTAATGAAATATATTCTTTTTAAATGCGTCATAAATAAAAATTTGCCCGGATAATTGACAAAATTAGAAGTTGAAAAAAAAATCCAATCTACTGTACCACAGAGTGGTAAAGGGTATAAAAATTAGGAGATATTGCGAATTCCTGTAATGTTTAGAAAAAACTAAATAGTTCTGAAAAACTTTACAAAATTTTTAATCAGGGAAATTCAGAAAAAAATTTGGAAATTAAAAACAAGTAAAAAATTAAATTCGACTTGGCCGAATCTATGAATACCCTCCACAATGCCCTTTTTAAGTTATAGTAAATTTTCTAGAGTGAAAAAATAACATTTTTGATTAGAAATATTTTATTTTATGTAAAAAAACATTTTATTTTAACTAATTTTTGCAAAAAAAAAATAATTTACTAAATTTTTTTTTTGAGTGTAAAATTTTTTTTTGAGTGTAAAATTTTTTTCGAGTGTATTTTTTTTTTCTTTTAGTGTAAAAATATTTTTGAGTGACAAAAATGCGATGTAAAATATTTTTGTGACTTACCAATGTTTTTAAAACATGTTTAACGGGTTTTCAACACGTGAATTTAAGGTGAGGTGAATCTGAAATTTACGGTTTTGATAATAACTTTTGAACCACTGAACCGATTTGGCTGAAATTTAAAACGAGCCGGACTTGAAGAACGATAAATATATATGCCACACTTCAGCACCCTCAGAATTGCCGTTCGAAAGTTACCGAGTGTTTTATCTCATAAATTCCAAAAAAAACCTTGCCGAAATTCACTCATTTGCTTATAACTTTTGAACCACTGGACCGATTTCGCTGGATTGCAATACCAACCTGACCAGGTAAATGCCCAACATATATGCCAAACTTCAGGAGCCTCCGTAAAGTCTTTCAAAAGTTAGCGTGTTTTCAACAGACAGACAGACAGACAGACAGACGGGCGGACGGACGGACGGACGGACATCGCTAGATCGTCTTAAAATCGATCGAGGATCATAAATATATATACTTTATGGGGTCCTAGACCAATATTTCGAGGTGTTACAAACGGAATGACAAACTTATATATACCCTCTATCACTAGAGTGGAGGGTATAAAAAATAATCAAAATCGGTTCAGCCAATTTTGTCCTTTAAAAATACTCCACAATTGAGTGGCAATCCTAGCAATTCTAGTTGACTAAATTTTAAGTTACAAAATTTTTAAAATATTTCGATAGTTGATCTTTGAAATAAAAAAAAAATAAAATTTATTGCTTATTTATTTTCTATATATGTTTAAAATTGTTAATATAAAAGCTGTTTTTAGTCCCCCAATGCCCCTTAAAGGGTGGTCATAAAAGTTTGATATTTGGAATGTTGAATCCTCCATAGAAACAAAATATTGCGAAGAAGTCTTAAAGAATTTTTGATACTAAGAGCATAAAAAGATGTAAATTTACACTTTGGTACTACAATAACACTGTGGAACAAATTCAGGTTAGCAAAAATTAGGTCGATTCTGAGAGTGAGGGGTGAAAATAGAGGCTAAATTAGAAGACCCGTATCGCGGCGTTTGTTTATGTTAGTTAGATTTTTTTTTTTTTTAATCGACCTTCGAACTTTGCAGTCAAATGCCGATTTTCAGCATATTGTTTATATGGTTTTTTGGCTATAACTCGTCGACTTATTGATATTTTCTCAATCTGTAAAAGCCAAATTATTGCTAGAAACCTGTCCAATAATTAAAATTTTTTAAAAATTGATTTAGAAAATTTTTGTTTTGCTTATGAAGCAAAATGTTGGAAAAATAATTTTGTTCATGCTTTTTGAAAACAATTTGTTTCATAAGCACCACAAAAATTTTCTAAATCAATTTAAAAAAAAAAATTATTATTGGAAAGGTCTCTAGCAATAATTTGGGTTTTACAGATTGAAAAAATATCAATTAGTCGATGAGTTACAGCCAAAAAATCATATAAACAATATGCGGAAAATCGGCATTTGACTGCAAAGTTCGAAGATCGATAAAAAAAAATTCGAACTAGCATAAACAAGCGCCGCGATACGGGTCTTCTAATTTAGCCTCTATTTTCACTCTTCACTCTCAGAATCGACCTAACTTTTGCTAACCTGAATTTGTTCCACAGTGTAATAATATTATTAACTAGAAATTTTAAGTCTAGGATCCAAAAGCAAGAAAAAAATGTCTGCGAAGTTTGTACTATTGCTGTTCTTTCCAAAGAAAAAAATGCTGTAGAAAAATTAACACTATATTCATCTGTCCTTTCATGCAAAACGCATTAAAATATCGGTCGGGCACCCCGAGTTTCAACAAGCAAATTTAAGGTGAAACTAATCTGAAATTCACGGTTTTGCTAATAAATTTTGAACTACTGGACCGCTTTGGCTGAAATTCAACACGAACAAGGCCTGGGGAACGAATATACGCCAGGCTTCAGCATCCTCAGAATTTTCTTTCGAAAGTTAGCATGTTTTTTATCTCATAAATTCACAAAAACCCTTTCCGAAATTCAGTCTTTTGCTCATAACTTTTGAACCACTGGAAACCACGTAAATTACAAACATATATACAAAACTTCAGAAGTCTCTGTAAAGTCTTTCAAAAGTTTGCGTGTTTTCTACAGACGGACAGACAGACAGACGGACGGACGGATATCGTTAGATCGACTTAGAATCGATCGAGGATCATATACCTTATGGGGTCCCATATACCTTATGGGGTCCTAGAAAAATATTTCGAGATGTTACAAACGGAATGACAAATTTATATATACCCTCTATCACTAGAGTGGAGGGTATAAAAATAAGTATGAAAAAAATGTTCTTAAAAAAAAAAAGATATGGACGGAAAAAAATATTGATAGAAAAAAATTGATAAAAAAATATAGATAAAAAAAAATATTGATTAAAAAATATATTGATTAAAAAAAATATTGATGAAAAAAACAATTTATAAAAAATAATTATGTTACGTTTTATTCAGCAGGTGTTGAATATTTCTTTTATTCACCACGAGGTGAATTATTAACCAAGTTACAAACCCAAGTTACTAAAATTTTAGTTTTTTAGGAAATGAGAACAGTAAGTTTTTATAAGGGTTCAAGTTGACAAAATGCAGAAGAAAATTTGAATTTCTAAAAATTACAGACATTTCTGGTATTTAATTTAATTTCGGTTTATCTTGTTAATGAAAACTGTTTTTATATATATATATATATATATATATGTGTACAGCGCATAGTTTGGGGACAGAAAAAATTATGGATTTTTTTGACAGAATATGATAAATTATGACCTATTCTTCCAATTTCAACCGATAATTCAGCTAAAATCTGAACAGATCGGTCAGAAAATCGCATTTTTCTACCTAGCGCATACTTTAAGGACCTCGTGTATCTTGCGTAGATTTTGGGGACCTGTCCTCAAAATATATACTACATACAAGAAAAAAATGTTGCCATATTTTTCACCTATTTTCTACGCGTTGCAAAAAACCATTCTTCTACGCGATTTATTGTGCACCACCGGCTTTGACATTTTTGTATATTTATGTATGTCGATAGTTTCAAGACTGTCCCCAAACTATCAAAATGTTGTTGAAAAAATACGGTTGATTCAAAAAATGTACAGAAAAAAAGCGGTGTGCATATTTGTAAACATTTAATACTTACACTTAAATTAGAGCTAAAAATGGTTTTTAATAAAATTTTTTTTTTAACAATTTCTTAATGCTATTTTAGTGTATTGACAGATTATACCCTGTTCTCACGACGAGCTAAAACCGTTTATAGCAAAATTTTCTGTCGATATATTGTAATAGAATAAAGAAAGTGCTAAAAATATTGCTGCTAAAAACGGGTTTTAGCTGTACGTGAGAACAGGGTATTAAAACGAAAAATAATGCTAAAATTGGTTTTTATACCCTGTTCTTACGTACAGCTAAAAACCGTTCTTAGCAACATTTTCTGCCAATATACTGTAAAGGACTCTACAGACGACGCAATATTATGTACAATATTTGGTAAGATTGACGATATATTGACACAATATATCTTCAATATTATCTACAGACTGTCAATATACCGTCAATATTGTACATAATATTGCGTCGTCTGTACGTACCTTAATAGAATAAATAAAGTGCTAAAAATATTGTTGCTAAAAATGGTTTTTAGCTGCACGTGAGAACAGGGTAGTAAGTAAATATTTTAAGCAAAAGAATTATGCTATTACAGTATATTTACTGATTATTCGTTTTAATGTTGCTAAATCCAGGTGGTAATTATGTAATGTGATAGTCGTCAATTCGTATCATTTGTTTATTATACCCTGTCCTCACGTACAGCTAAACCCCGTTTTTAGCAACAATATATTTAGCACTTTCTTTATTCTATTACAGTATATTGACAAAAAATTTTGCTAAAAACGCTTTTTAGCTGAACGTAAGAACAGGGTAAGTATTATACCCTGTTCTCACGTAGAGCTAAAACCCGTTTTTACCAACAATATTTTTAGCACTATGTTGCTAAAAATGTTAGCAACCATTTTTATTCTATTACAGTATATTGACAAAAAATGTTGCTAAAAACGGCTTTTAGCTGTACGTGAAAACAGGGTATTATACCCTGTTCTCACGTACAGCTAAAACCCGTTTTTAACAGTAATATTTTTAGCACTTTCTTTATTCTAGTACAGTATATTGACAGAAAATGTTGCTAAAAATGGTTTTTAGCTGTACGTAAGAACAGGGTATAATACCCTATTCACACATACAACTAAAAACCGTTTTTAGCAACAATATTTTTAGCACTTTCTTTATTCTATTACAGTATATTGACAGATGTTGCTAAAAATATTTGCTAAAAATGGTTTTTAGCTGTACGTGAGAACAGGGTATAAGAGGTTATTCAACTATTTTAAATACTTGAATATATTAAAACTAGTTTAAAAAAATAATGCGAATACGGTATTATAAAACTTATTTTGTACCCTGTTCTCACAGCTAAAAACCGTTTTTAGCAAATATTTTTAGCAACATCTGTCAATATACAGTAATACCCTATTCACACGTACAGCTAAAAACCGTTTTTAGCAACAATATTTTTAGCACTTTCTTTATTCTATTACAGTATATTGACAGATGTTGCTAAAAATATTTGCTAAAAACGGTTTTTAGCATTTTATTGGCTTGTGCACATCAAATTAAGCACTGTTACTATACTATGATTACTCAGCCCATTTTTTTAGTTTTTCATACGTAGAGTATATTTTAAGCACAATTCCCAAAAATATATGAGACAAATATGATGTCCTCAAAGTATGCAATATAAATACCTAAATATCTACAGGGTTGTATTTCTGCCAAATATTTAGCTGTAGTAGTGCTGCCAGATTTTGTTAAATAAAAAAAACGTTATTTATAACTTATTAATCTGATTTTTCTTATGAGATTTTCTGTTACAATTGAAAAGTTTTTGATCGTTTTTTTTTTTGTTGAAAGCAAACTCTGAAAATGATTGCAGTTACTACATGACAGTTGTTTGTGTAGTGAGTATTTGTTGCTGTTTTCAACTAAAATTATAGTTGTTTTTGTCAAAAATTTCGAAACATATTTTTTTGCAGTTCTTAAAATATTTTATTACTTTTTTTTTAAATAAAATATACAAAAATTTACGAAATTTTGTTGAAATTATCTACCAGTAAAAACATCTTCACCATTTACAGATGTAATTCATAAAAAATCTATTGAAATTCGAGGGTTCTACTTGTTATTCGAAGATTGCATTTGTAATTTGCAAATTCCATTTGTACTTCGAAGATTCGATGTTTCCAATTTTAATTTCAAGATTCCAAATGTAATTCGTAAAAGATCAATTGTAATTCATAAAAGATCAATTGTAATTCAAAATAGATCAAGTGTTATTGGAAAAGATCAATTTAATTCGAAGATTCCAACTTTAATTCGAAAAAAGATCAACTGTAATTCAAAATAGATTATTTCTAATCCCAAAAATATGAATTGCAATTCGAAATTGATCGTTCGTAACTCGAAAAAGTTCTATTGTAATTCGAAAATGTCAATTGTAATTCGAAAAATATAAATTTTAATTCGAGATTCCAATTGTTGTTCGAACAGATCCATTGTAATTCAAAAACGGTTAACTGTAATTCGAAAAATATCAAATGAAGTTCAAATTAGATCAATTGTAATTCAAAAAAGATCAATTGTAATCTGAAAAAGATCGATTGTAATTCGAAAAAGATCAACTGCAATTTGAAAAATACATTTGTAATTCGTAAAAGATCAATTGAAATTCGAAAATATCAATTTTAATTTGAAGATTCCAATTGGTTTTCGAAAGATTCCAATTGTAATTCAAACAAGTGAGAGTGTTAAATTCGGCTGTGCCGAATCTTTTATACCCTCCAGCACGTTGAACAAAAAAAAAAAAAACAAGTAAGAGTGTTAAATTCGGCTGTGCCGAATCTTTTATACCCTCCAACATGCAAATAAATAAAAAAAAAAAAAAAATTGCAGGGGCGTCTTTTTTTTTTGGGGGGGGAATAAGTGTTAAAAAAAATAATTCTTATGCTTTTTGCACTAAAGAAATACAAATTTATCATTATATAAAAAAAAAAAATTATTGCACGCCCATAAAAGGGGGGGGCGGACCGTAAAACGATTTTTTCTAATTCTGTGGGTCCAAATGCAGGACATTGAACTTCTTGTAGCATTAAAATGTTGGATTTGTTAAACAAAAACACAAAAAATCATGTAAAAATATGGTATTTTTCAGGGGTTTGTTTAGTTCTTCAAGGGGGAACTTTTTTCCCCCTGGTCCGATTTTGCCCATCTCCGAACTTAACCAGCCTATGAATATAAGACATATATGTGCCAAATTTCAGGAGTCTACCGCTTTTATTTTGGACTGTATCGTGTCTTCCACAGACGGACGAACAGACGGACGGACGGACGGACGGACAGACGGACATCGCTAGAATGTCTTAGAATCGATCACTGATCAATAATATATATACTTTATGGGGTCCTACACCGATATTTCGATGCGTTACACACGGAATGACAAAGTGAGTATACCCCATACTGTAGTTGGAGGGTATAAAAACAGGTGCGTCTTTTTTTTTTTTTTTTGGGGGGGGGGGGGTAACGTCGGTGGGAGACAACCTTTCTGGATCCAACTGCAAGACTTTGAACTTCTTTTGACATAAAAATGTTTAGTTTGCTAAGCAAAAGTACAAAAAACCTATAAAAAATGTCTTTTTTTTAGAGGTTTGCTCAGTTCTATTCTATTCTATTTTCCCCCTGATCCGATTTTGCCCATGTTCGAACTTAACCAGCCCAATACCATAAGACATATTCGTGCCAAATTTCAGGAGTCTAGCTCTTTTACTTTGGACTGTATCGTGTCTTCCACAGACGGACGGACGGGCGGACGGACGGACATCGCTAGAATGTCTTAGAATGGATCACTGATAGGGTTGCCAGACGTCCCGCATTTGGCGGGATTGTCCCGCTTTTCATAACCGATTCCCGCGTTCCGCGCGGGATTCCATATTCCCGCTTTTTTTGCAATGTTTTTTTACCAACAACTATTTTTTACTTTAAAAGCCTAAGTTTTTAAAAGGCTTATTTGTATGCTTTTGTAAAATTTGTTTTACCTTGCCGCTTAAATGATGTGGATTTATAACCTTTTAAAGGAAAAAATAAAAGCCTATTCACACCTGAGGTGAAATCTCGTTCGAACGAGATTTCGATCATATGGTCTGCATCATTTTATACACAACCATATGATCGAAATCTTGTTCGAACGAAATTTCACTCAGGTGTGAATTGGGTATAACAAAAAAGTTTACAATCTTATGGCGTTTTCTTTTCTGGAAAAAAATGTTGCACTTTCTGGACTTTTTTTTCTTTAATGACTCTTTGTGTATAGTAATGAGCAGTAAGTATAGACATGTTTGGTACTAAAAGAAAGGTATTGTCCTGTTCTATCTAACTGTTTATAATAAAATGTCGAAACAGGATTATTTTATTCAATTAAGTATCAAAAACCCATAAATTTTTATATTTATAGAATTGGCTCAAAAACTGAGTATTATTTTAAAATGCTTTATATAGCATTAGATAGGCCTTGAAAATACCTTTCTTTTGATACCAAACATGTCTATACTTACTGTGCATAACTGTGCACAAAGAGTCATTAAAGAAAAAAAAGTGCAGAAAGTGCGACATTTTTTTCCAGAAAAGAAAACGCCATTAGTGTTTGTTTGAAAAAAAAAAATATTTTTTAAAAAATGTACGCGAAAAGTCGCACAATATAGAGTACATTCCGGGAAAAATATTTAAAAAAATTTCCATGCAGTAATTCTGGTCTAGCACAGTTTTGTTCATAAAAATATTTTTGTCCCGCGAAAATTTTTAAACTCCCGCCATTTTTGTAATTTTTGGGAGTTTGTCCCGCATTTTCGAAATAAAATTCTGGCAACCCTAATCACTGATCAATAATATATATACTTTATGGGGTCCTGTACCGATATTTCGATGCGATACACACGGAATGACAAAGTGAGTATACCCCCATACTGTGGTTGGAGGGTATAAAAATATCAATGGAAATTCAGGATATATTTTTCGAATAACAATTGGGATCTTTCGAATAACAACTCGAAAAAAATCATTTGTAATTCGAAAAAGATCAATTGTAATTCAAAATATATCAATTATGGGAAAAATATCAATTGAATTCGAAGATTCCAATTGTAATTCGAAAAAAGGTCAACTGTAATTCGTAAAAGATCAATTGTAGTTCGTAAAAGATCATTTGTAATTCGAAAAAGATCAATTTTATTTAAAAAATTACATTTTTTATTTAAATCACAATTGATCTTTTTCGAATTACTATCTTTTTCGAATTACAATTGATCTTTTTTCAATTACAATTGATTTTTTCGAAATGCAATTTATCTTTTTCGAATAACATTTGGAATCTTCAAATAACAACTGATCCTTTCCGAATTAAAAGTGATTTTTTGCGAATTACAATTGATCTTTTTCGAATTCCAATTGATCTTTTTCGAATTACAATTGCTCTTTTATGAGTTACAATTGATCTTTTTTATTTTACTGCCTATCACCTGAAGTTTTGGAAGGAGCTCGCGTGCCTACAAAACGTGAACTTCTCAAAGTAGCCATGGCAGTTTTTGATCCCTTTGGTCTTATCGCTGACTTTTTGCTTTATTCTAAAATTTTGGTACAGAAAACATGGGATAGTAAGATGTCTTGGGATGATCCCATTCCAGAAGATCTACAGCAGAGGTGGAAAGTATGGTGGAATCAATACAAAGAGGTTCGTAAGTTTAAAATACCTCGATGTTTATCGCCAAATTTAGCATCAAGTTTCAATATCCAACTGCATGTTTTTATTGATGCAAGTAATGAGGCTTTTGCAGCTGCCTGTTACCTAAGAATTGCTCATGATGATGGTATAGATGTGTCATTTATAATCGGTAAAGTCCGTTGTGCACCTAAAAAGCTTTTTGGTATACCTCCGTGGTCCAAAATCTTGAGATAAAAATATCATGAATCAACTTCTGGTCGGATTCTCAAACCGTTTTACGTTGGATCAACTCCAAAGAACATCGTTTTAAAGCTTTTGTAAGCCATAGAATTGCTGAAATACTAAGTAATTCAAATCCTGAATAGTGGAATTGGGTACCCACGAATCTTAACTCAGCCGACGCACCCTGATCAGTACATCCACCCAAGTTTAATCCAGAAAGCAAATGGTTATTGGGTCCCGCCTTTTTGCAAGATGATGAAAATAATTGGCCAAACAGTTCGATAGTTATGCCAAACGGTAGCTTGGAAGAAGAACTCAAACCACATTTAATCTTAAGAGAAAGCGGATCTGATCTATTTGATTACCAACGGTTCTCATCGTATGTAAAGCTTAAGAGAACTGCTGCCTGGGTTATCCGATTCGTAAACCGCCAACGTAATATACCACATCAGCTTACTGTAGCCGAATTAGAGGTCGCCGAAAAATTGATTTGCCGCAAGATTCAAGAAGAATGTTTCCAAAATGAGATTGATTGCCTTAAAAACTCTCAAGCTGTTCCAAAAGAGAGTCCAATACACTCGTTGTTACCGTATATTCACGATGATGGTCTTTTAAGAGTTAATCGTCGCCTTGATGAGGCCATTTACCTTCATTTTGATGCCAGGAGACCAGTCATACTTCCTAAAAATCATCGGGTATCCGAGCTTGTTGTACAGTATTACCATGAGAAGAATCATCATCAAAATATATTACTTACTATAAATGAAGTTCGTCAGAAGTATTGGATACCACATTTGAAGTCGTTGCTAAAATCCGTTATATGTAAGTGTGTTGTTTGTAAATTTGATTCAGCCAGACCACAACAACCCCTTATGGGTCAGTTACCAGTAGACCGTGTGACACCATATGTTCGTCCATTTACTTACACTGGTGTGGATCTATTTGGACCTTTTAATGTATCGATAGGTCGCCGTTGAGAGAAGAGGTGGGCCGTCATTTTTATATGCCTAACGGTGCGTGCCGCCCATATAGAAGTTGCTACAGATCTTTCTACCGATGCTTTTATCATATGTTTACGCAACTTTATTAACCGACGCGGAACACCAGTTCGGATGAGAAGCGACAACGGCACAAACTTCCTTGGTGCTCAAAAATTATTAAAAAGCGAAGATCGACTGTTAAATATTGATGAGATTAATGAAGAAGCTGTAAAACAAAACATTGAGTGGATATTTAACTGTCCAGCAAATCCGAGTTCAGGAGGTTGTTGGGAACGATTAATAAGAATAATTAAGAGACTTTTGCAGAAGACATTAAAAGAGACCGCACCAAGAGTAGAAACATTTCGATGTGTATTAATTGAGGCTAAAAATATCATCAACTCAAGACCACTTACAGATGTTCCGTTATCACCAAAAGATGATGAACCATTGACTCCGAATCACTTTCTGATGGGATGTCTCAACTCTACACAGACTCCAAACCATACTTAGGACCTAAGTATTGAGGCATTAGTTTTTTTCAGTTTTTAGTTTAGTTTTTTTGAAATGCCAATGAAATGGCAGGCATTGGCATTGTTTTTTCATGCAAAAGTAATGCCAGGTCCCATGTTTGCTCCAAACGTAATAAGTGAAGAAACATGTCTTCGTAAACAGTGGCGTATCGCTCAAAATCTTAAAGATCGTATATGGAAGAGATGGGTGCAAGAATATTTACCGCAGTTAATTTATCGATCCAAGTGGTTAAAAGTAGCCGATTCATTGAAACCTGATGACATTGTTTTAGTATGTGATCCCAGTTTACCAAGACACCAATGGGTTAAAGGTATTATTGTCAAAGTATATCCTGCCAAAGATGGTCAAGTTCCTTTTGCTGACGTGAAAGCAATAAGTGGAATTACTCGCCGCCCTGCGTCTAAAATAGCTGTTCTTAAGGTGAATCCAATCGATTCACGAGGTGAGGAAATGTAGTATCCACTTGTTTGAATACACTTGTTTTACGAAAACGAAACAAGTAAAAATATAAAAAAGAATTTTTCCATATTTGTCAAATTAATTTTCAATAAATTTTATTCTACATTTTAAATTTAAAACAAACGGGTCTTATTATTTCTACAATTGCATTTCGTAAAATACAAGTGTAATTCGGAAAAGATCAAATGTAATTCGTATGAGATCTTTTGTTATTCAAAAGAATCAATTATAATACGAAGATTCCAATTTTAATTCGTAAAAGACCAATTGTAATTCGAAAAAAAAAAAAATCAATTATAGTTCGAAAAATATAAATTGTAATTTGAAAAGATCTATTGTAATTCGAAGATCCCAATTCTAATTCGTAAAAGATCCATTGTAATACGAAAATGATTAATTGTAATTCGAAAATATCACTTGTTATTCGAAAAATATCAATTATAATTCGAAAAAGATCGATTGTAATTCGTAAAAGATAAATTGTAATTTGGAAATCTCATTTTTTTTCAAATTACAATTGATATTTTTCGAGTTTCTATATTTTTCGAAGTACTATCTTTTTCGAATTACAATTTATTTTTTCTAACAATTGGAATCTTCGAATAAAAACTGATCTTTTCCGAATCACAATTAATTTTTTTTCGAATTACAATTGATCTTTTTTCAAATTATTATAAATCTTTTTTGATTTACAATTTATCTTTTTCGAATGAAATTCGAATATTCAACTTTAAATTCGAAAATTCCAATTGTAATTTGAAAATGATCAATTGTAGTTCAAAAAAGATAATTTGCTATTCAAAAAGATTAATTGTAGTTCGAAGATTCCAATTGTAATTCGAAATAGATCAATTGTAATTCGAAAAAGATAAATTTTAATTCGAAAAAGATCAATTGCAATTCGAACAAGATCAATTGTAATTCGAACCAGATTAAATGTATTTCGAAAAATACACATAATTTGAAAATGATCAATTGTAATTCGAAAAAGTTAATTTGCTATTCAAAAAGATTAATTGTGATTCGAAGATTCCAATTGTAATTCGAAATAGATCAATTGTAATTCGAAAAAGATCAATTGTTATTCGAAAAATATCAATTTTTACTCTTAAAAGAGCAATTGTAATTCGAAAAAGATCAATTGTAATTCGAAAAAGATAAATTTTAATTCGAAAAAGATCAATTGTAATTCGAACAAGATCAATTGTAATTCGAACCAGATTAAATGTATTTCGAAAAATACATTTGATTTATTGTAATTCGAAGATTCCAAATTATAATTAGTAAAATATTAATTTTGATTCGAAAAAGATTAATTGCAATTCGTAAAAGATCAAATGTAATTCGTAAAACATCAATTGTAATCAATTGTAATTCGTAAGACTTTAATAATAATTCGGAAAAATCAATTTTAATTCAAAGATTCCCATTGTTATTCGAATAGATCCATTGTAAATCAAAAAACATTAGGTTAGGTTAGGTTGGATGGGCGTCCGCCGATTTGGCGAATTCACTCGGAGGCCATAAGGTCCATTGTGATTCCCCTAAAGTTGTCTCCCTACTCCCATGATATATATAATTCTATCTCTCAAACCACCCCGATTCCCTAAGGTATTCTGCTAGAGCATGCACGGGTACAAGGGGGGGGGAAAAGGGGAAATTTCCTCCCCCAGACCAAATTCCGAAAAGAAGAAAAAAAAGGAAAAAAAAAAAAAAAAAGAGAAAAAAGAAAAGGAAAGAAAAAGAAAGAAAAAGAAGAAAAAAAGAAAGAAGGAAATTTTCTAAAAACATTTCGAAGTCCAAAAATTTTTCATAGAAAAAAATCTGAAAATTTTAAAAGGGAAAATTTTTTAAGGAAAAAGTGAATAAATCTGAAAATTTTCTGTGAAAAATATCTGTCAATCTTATTATGAATTTTTGCATAAACAAATTACTTAGAATATGCTTTTTTTGTTTAGAAAAATGTTACAGGATCTTAATTTGGTTTATATAAAAAGTGTTTGTCTTCTACATAGCAAATGCTAGTCGAACTTATATTTGTAAAACTATTTTAAAATTTTTTTTCTAAAGAAAAAATTTTCAGTATCTGAGACTTTTTTATTTGAAAAAGGTCTCAAAACTTATTTATAGAAAAAAGGTCGCAGAAGAATTTTTCTATGGGAAAAAAGTCTCAGAATCCGAGTCTTTTTTAAGAAGAAAAAGGTCTCAAAGACTGACACTTTTTATTGTTGAAAAATAGTCTCAGAAGTTGAAACTAACTGAATTGGTAGAAGGTCGCAGAATCTGAAACTTTTTCAACGGGAAAAAGGTCTTAGAATCTAAGACTTTTTTTATAGGAATAAGGTCTCAGAATCTCAGAAAAATGTCTCAGAATCTTAGACTTTTTATATAGGAAACAGGTCTCAGAATCTATGACCTTTCTATAGGAAAAAGGTCTTAAAGTCTGAGACGTTTTGTATAGGAAAAACATTTCCGAATCTAGGACTTCTTCTATAGGAAAAGTGTCTTAGAATCGGAAAAAAATTCAGAATCATAAAAAGGTCTCAGAATCTGTCACTTCTTCCTTTGAGAAAAAGTGCCAGAATTTTAAACTTTTTCTATATAAGAAAAAGCTCTCAGAATCTGAGACTTTTTCTTTAGGAAAAATTTGTGAGAATCTGAGCCTTGTTCTTTAGGAATAAGATCTCAGAATTTGAAACTTTTTCTTTAGGAAAAAGGTCTGAGAATCTGAGACTTTTTCTATTGGAAAAAGGTCAAAGAATCTAAGACTTTTTCTATAGAAAAAAGGTCTCAGAATCTAAAATTTTTTCAGTACGAAACAAATCTAATAATCAGAGACCTCTCTATAGGAAAAATGTCTCAGTAATGCTTTATAATATGAGACTTATTCTCTAGTAAAATGTCTCAGAATTTGAGACTTTTTCTGTGGAAAAAAATTCTTAGAATCTGAAAATTTTTCTTTACGAAAAAAGTCTCAGATTCTGAGACATTTTTCGTTAAGAAGAAGTCTTATATTCTTAGACATGTTCCCTATAAAAAAAAAAATCACGAAAAATGTCTCAAAATCTGATATTTTCTATGTAGGTAAATTTCTTCTATTAAATTCTCAGATTTAGACTCTTCTTATGTATACGAAAAATATACAATTTTCTTTTAAATTTCTTTTAAAAATCCGAAAATTTTTCTATACGAAAATAGTTTCAGATTCTAAGACATTTAGTCTTATATTCTGAGACATTTTCCCTATAAAAAATAATTTTTTCACGAAAAATGTCTCAACATCTGATGTTTTCTATG
Source organism: Pegoplata infirma (assembly GCA_963921195.1). Lineage (NCBI taxonomy): Eukaryota > Metazoa > Arthropoda > Insecta > Diptera > Anthomyiidae > Pegoplata > Pegoplata infirma. Next base: position 183,912,516 of record OY992538.1, on the reverse strand, counting down.
TAGGGAGAATTTCTTCTATTAAAAAATTCTCTTCTTATGTATACGAAAAATATACAATTTTCTTTTAAAACAAATTAAAAAAAAAAATGATCTAAACGAAATACGATCATGAAAAACAAACCTTATTCGGCAAAAACTAATAAATTTGATGATTTTATAGCTTTTCCATCACTTTTTTTTGTAAAAAAACGGATCCCTTTTTTTGCTCATCAACAAAGGAGAATTTATAATTTTTTTCGAAGTAAAAAAAAACATTTCCCCCCCCAGACCCAAAAGCTGTACCCGCCACTGTGCTAGAGACGTCAATGGGACACTGTTTAGGCAGTCTAAGTCATCAAAAAATCGTTGCCCCAAATACTTAAGACGACGTTTCATCAGACCCGGACATTCACACAACAAGTGCCTCACTGACTCCTCCTCCTCCACCTCTCCACAACTTCTGCAAAAGTCCCTGTCAGAAATTCCCATACGAACGGCCATTTGGCCGATTATACAGTGTCCCGTCAGTACTCCTACTAATAGGCTAACCGTCCGTTTGCCAAAGGTAAGAAGACTTTCTGTCCTCTCAGGATTTGGCAGTGGCCACATGGTCCGCGATATCCTGCACGTGGTCAGCGATATCCACCTATCCCTCATCATATTCTCCGATATCCTATCAATTTCGTTCATCAACTCCACTATAGGAACCGAGATATCCGGTTCGACACGTTCCCCCACCGACTCGGAGCCACCTCTTGCACACCAGCTAATTCGTTACCATCGACCCCACTATGTCCAGGGACCCAAATTAGCTCGACTGTGTGCTGACTGATTCGATGAAAAAAACATTAACTGTTATTCGAAAAATATCTACTGTGATTCGAAAAATGTCAATTGTAATTCGAAAAATAAATTGTAATTTCAAAAATATTCATTGTATTTCAAAATAGATCAATCGTTATTCGTCAAAGATCAATTGTAATTCGAAAAGATTATTTGTAACTCGAAAAAGATCAATTGTAATTCAAAATAGATCAATTGTTATTCGAAAAAGGCTAACTTAAATTCGAAATAGATTTATTGTAATCCAAAAAAGATCAATTGAATTCGGAGATTGCAATTGTACTTCAAAGAAGATCAATGATTATTTTCGAATTACAATTGGAAGCTTCGAATTGCAATTGATCTTTTTCAAATTCCAATTGATCTTTTTCGAGTTACAATTGATCTATTTAAAATTTCAATTCATCTTTTTCGAATTACAATAGATTTTTTCGGATTACGATTGATTTTTTTCGAATTACAATTGATCTAAGTATATTTGTTTTTTAAATAAAATAAGCAACACTCAGGCAATGCTGCCTATCAATTACTTATGTAACCGTGATGCTTCTTTCGAAAAGGGGATAGGAGAGAGATAAAAGATTTGAAAAATAAAAGGGCTTCTGTATGGAAACACGCGTGTTGATAATTTTGTGTACAGTTGTTAATTCGTCTTTTACGAAATTCAAAAGACATTTTTTAATATCAATTGGAATTATCGAATTTTAAATGGAATATTGGAATAAAAAATGCTCTTTTTGTCATTCAATTGATCTTTCAAGAATTATATTTGGCATTTTACACTGGATTTTTTTGAATTCAAATTAATTTTTTTACTAATTTTAATTAATCTTTTGCGGATTTTAATTGATCTTACACGAATTACAAAATATTTTTTTTAGAGTTTCAATTAATCTTTTTTTACTAATTTGAATTATCCTTTTACAAATTTTAATTGATTTTTTTTGCGAGTTTTAATTAATCTTTTATAAATTATAATATACCTCATTCGAATTTAAATTGATATTTTTCGAATTTTAATTGATCTTTTACGAATTTTAATTAATTTAAATTGATATTTTTATTATATTTTAAATTGATATTTTTAAGAATAACTAACACACCAACATTTAACAAAATCTGGCAGCACTACTACAAATAAATTATTGTCAAAAATACAACTCTGTAGATATTTAATACTATATATTGAATACTTTGGGGACATCATATACTTTGGGGACATCATATATATTTTAGCGATTTGTCCCCAAAATATACACTTCGTATATAAAACAAAAAATTGTGCTTAGTCATTGAGTAAATATACATTAGAGACAAAACAAATTGTGCTGAGTTAAAGAGTAAATATACATAAGAGACTCCAAACATGTGCGATCGGTGTATTTTATTCTTGGATAAAAATTTTTTGAAGACATGGTATTAGCTGTAAGTGAGAACAGGGTATAATACGGCGTTCACACTTGCTGTTTTGAAGTGTTTAAAAGTGAGATGTTTAAAAAAGTCTTTGTTCTGTATCCATTACGTTTTTATTCTGTTACTGGTGTTTTGTTAAACAACTTGTTTAAAGTCGCTAGTGTGAACTCCATATAAAACTCTGTTAAAAACCATTTTTAACAGAATTTTTCGTTTTAGTATGTCAATATACTGTAATAGCATAAAGAAATTGCTAAAAATATTTTCTGAAAAACCGTGTTAGCTGCAATACCCTATTCACATGTACAGCTAAAATCTGTTTTTAGCAACAATATTTTTAGCATTTTCTTTATTCTATTACAGTATATTGACAGATGTTGCTAAAAATGTTTGCTAAAAATGGTTTTTCGCTGTAGGTGAGAACAGGGTATAACACGTACTGCTAAAACCCGTTTTTAGCAACATTTTCTGTCATTTTCCTGTAACAGAATAAAGAAAGTGCTAAAAATATTGTTGCTAAAACCCGTTTTTAGCAACATTTTCTGTCAATATACTGTAATAGAATAAAGAAAGAGCTGAAAATATTGTTGCTAAAATCCGTTCTTAGCAACAATATGTTTATCACTTTCTTTATACCCTATTCACATGTGCAGCTAAAACCCGTTTTTTGCACCAAAATTTTAAGCACTTTCTTTATTCTATTACAGTATATTGAGAAAAGTGCTAAAAATAATGTTGCTAAAAACGGTTTTTAGCTGTACGTTAGAACAGGGTATTAGGCGTTATTCATAGCTTTTTAGCTGTTCGTGTGAATAGGGTATAATCCCTGTTCTCACGTAAAGCTAAAAACCGTTTTTAGCAACTTTATTTTTAGCACTTTTTTTATTCTATTACAGTATATTAATAGAAAACGTTGCTAAAAAACGGTTTTTAGCTGTACGTGAGAACGCGGTATCAATATTTATGTAAAAAGAATTGGTAATAAAATTAAATTGTTGAATGTAGTTTGGTATTAATTTTTTGTCGCAAAAACAGAAAATATATCACGCAAACTGAAAATATTTTTTGAATTCACCGTATATTTTGGGGACATTATGCACTAATATATATCACGCAAACTGAGAATATTTTTTTTAGTTCACCGTATATTTTGGGGACATTAAGCACTGTAATATATACATGTCGAGCAATTTTGACGGCGTCAAAGGCAAATATCTGAGAAAAATATGGCAACGCTAAGTTATATATGATGAATTTCATTTAAAAATCGAGATAAAACTGAAATTTTGAACCCGACCAACTCAGATATCGATGAAATTTTGTTCATAGCTAAATTTGATCAAAACAAACAAACTCTCATTTTTAGAAATGACTGTTTTGCGATTTTTTGAGCGTGACACAGTGGGAACGTTTTCGAAAAAACGCGAAAATGGTCGAAAAGAGCTCCATTTAAACTACAATAACTCTGAATCGGCTCAACCGATTTCCATGATCTTGGTATCATTAAAAAGATATTTTAATAGGCTTTATGACACGTTTAAAAAAAAAAAAAAAAAAATACACTGTAAAAAATTTATAACAAAAAAAATTTTAACTGACGAAAAAACCAAAAAGATCAAGGGTTTTTTTACAGTGTATTAATTTTTTAGAAAGGTTTATCCTTCATCTATACCATATCAAAAAATAAAAATGGGTTCTTTGTTAGTTTTTTTTATATAATTTTTTAAGTAGTGTCACTTCTAGTAATTTCCCTTATATTTTATAACAAAAAAAAATTTTAGGTAACGAAAAACCAAAAAAATCAAGAATTTTTTACAGTGTATTACTTTTTTAGAAAGGTATTTCTCTCACCTATAACATATCCAAAAAGTAAAATGGGTTCTTTTTTATTTTTTTTATATAATTTTTTAAGTAGTGTCACTTCTAGTAATACTTACCGAAAGTTTTCGAAATAATTCGAATAACAGCGAAAATATCTGGTCACATTCACAAAATAGTTCAACAATTCTAACATTTTTTTAATGTTTACAAATAAAAAACCATCAACAATTGTTTATATTATTTGCCACGTTTTTATGAATTTGTGTTTTATTTTATTTAAATTTTTTTTAAGTTAATTATTTGTAAGAAATTTTGCGCTGCTCAAATTTGGCACAGTCAGAATATCTGCGCACATGTACAAAAGTTTCATTTATCGGAATGAATGAATGAAAGCCTTGAGTTCCTGTTATAGTTTTAGCTTCTTCATATCTTGAAAATAGCTTTTCTTTAACGTTGTTGTATTCGTCAGCATCTGCGTAAGCAACTTGTATGGTGGTCTTATATGTTTCTGATGCCCAGTGATAGAGTTGCCTCGTTGTCTGGATTTCATTTTTATTTGCAATACTATAATTTCGAGCACCTCTCTTCAATGTTCCTCCGATTCCATCACATGCAGATTTTCCGTGACTGGTAGCATAAAAGTGCCATTCAGCGTCAATCCCAAAATCAGATTTGTGATGGCATAAATTAATGAAGTTATATTTATTTTTATATTGTGCTCCTGCACCATCTGATACGTAAATGATTTTATTAATATTGTTGGTTATATTGGCCTTCACGAACTGTACCATTTTTGAAATATATAGATGAACTGCTATACTATCATGGGTATTGCAATCAGATATTATGGCGAAGCTTTTATGAGTTAATTTATCGTTATCTGAAAATAAACAAAAAAAGGAAAAAAACAAATAAATAAAAATTATTAAATATTTTGATGAGTGTGGATGGATGTGTTTACTAATACCAAAATATTAAAATAATTACCTTTGTAATAAATAACGAACGGATGTATTGTAGCCTGATCATTATTCCAATGGTATCCTTGCACGGCATCTTGTACAAGAAATGCATAATTTTCAGCAAAGTCCATTTGAATTAACATTTCTCCTGATAACAGCGCCGCTCTTTTATTGCTGATAAATTCAGATTGTCGCTTTGCTATGAAATGATGCGGAATCAGAACTTTGATGTGTTCAGTAAAATCGCTGACAAATGATTCTGGGTTGGTGGTTAACGTTTCCAGAACACATCTAATCGTTGTATTCCACTTTTTGTATATTATTTCTTCAGTTTGGTTATTTTCAAAATGTTTTAGCATATGCGTTTTTAGATTATTTAAATTTTTAAAGCAGTGACCACACATTGAAACGCAACACTCGCTTTTTTCTATGTCACCATTACAAACAACGAATTTGAGAACATCTTTGTAATCGGTAAATGTGCATTCTCCTTCAATACAAATTGATTTTAAGCCACTTTTTTCAAACATCAATTTCATATTCTGATGCAATGTGCATACACAGATATTTTGCTGGTTTCCAACTCCAAGTTTTATACAATTTTTTGGCCTTAACATTGTAAATTTTGTAAAACCCACTTTGGCCAAGGGATGTTTTTTTTTAAATTCGTAGTAAGATTCGCGTAGTGAAGATAACATCAGTCTTTTTTGAACTTTTTCACGTAAGTTTCCTTGTTTAACAGTAATTGAATCTTGCGATCCAGGCATCATTCGGCTAATTTCATCATCTTCATAAAATAACTTGACTGTGCTTAGAGTTTCGGTTGGTAAGCTACGTCTGCTCATTTTAAAAAGATTGATATCTGCAAACTTCGTTTTATTCCTTTGGATATCTTTACTTTTTTTGATACAATCGTGAGATATATCATCTCCAAAACGATCTTTAATTTCTGCGTGACTCATATTGATTGGTAAGAGAGATAAAAGTTTTTGCTTTTCCAAAAGATTTGAGCTGTTCTCTATTTGATATTTGATGTTTTCCAAAATTTCTTCGTAAATGGCTTTGACGTTTTCAAGTTGCGCTGACAAATCAGATAATGGATCAGCTCCAAGTGAATCTGCTATATTTTCGAAAATTTGCAGTGATTTTCTATTTCTGTATGCATCTCGTTTCATATATTTCCTTTTAAGAGGCGACATTTGGTTTGGTAGATGAGGAATAATATGATCATTTATATTTTCAATGACTTCCGTCCTTTCGATGTTTGCAATACGGCTGGTACAAGTTGGAAGTTCATTCAATTCTTCGCTAATTTCATTGCTGGGCGTTGTTGGTAAATAATTTGAGACTTCATTCTGCTCCACGTTGGATTCATTACGACTGCGAGCTTTTCTCAGTGTATTCCGGCAAGTTTCGCAAATACGGCTACAATGAATGTTGGCGACAGCTGGAAAATATTCAATTATATTTGCAGCCTCGTTTTCACTTACTTTACGAAGCGAAGCGCAACACTTATTAGATATTTTTATGCATCTGTACTTATTGTTTGAATTCATATTCACTCAATTTTTTAAAATATACGCGTAAAAATTGTAATGGGATATCTTGGCTTCTCGAAACTGTTTATAATTATGAATTTCGGTACGTTCATCAGGTGCAATTATATAGCATTTTTTAAGGCAAGCAAGAACTTTTTTCGGTTAAAACATATTCATAATTTTCCTGGGACAATGTTTATTTATGTTTAATTTACCTGTTAACCCTTCGTCAGGTACATATTTTGAGTCCTTAGTTCTGGCCAGACCCCTATACATTTACATGCATTTGTATGGAAATAAGGGCTGTTTGCCGTTAAATTTTTTACTAAGAAAGGAAAATATTTGTTATAAAATATAAGGGCAATTACTAGAAGTGACACTACTTAAAAAATTATATAAAAAAAACTAACAAAGAACCCATTTTTATTTTTTGATATGGTATAGATGAAGGATAAACCTTTCTAAAAAATTAATACACTGTAAAAAAACCCTTGATCTTTTTGGTTTTTTCGTCAGTTAAAATTTTTTTTGTTATAAATTTTTTACAGTGTATTTTTTTTTTTTTTTTTTTTTTTAACGTGTCATAAAGCCTGTTAAAATATCTTTTTAATGATACCAAGATCATGGAAATCGGTTTAGCCGATTCAGAGTTATTGTAGTTTAAATGGAGCTCTTTTCGACCATTTTCGCGTTTTTTCGAAAACGTTCCCACTGTGTCACGCCCAAAAAATCGCAAAACAGTCATTTCTAAAAATGAGAGTTTGTTTGTATTGATCAAATTTAGCTATGAACAAAATTTCATCGATATCTGAGGGGGTCGGGTTCAATGCATCTCGATTTTTACATGAAATTCATCATATATATAAATAAATTGAAAAATATATAATGTGTCCTCAAACTATCATGTCCTCAAAGTATACGCAAGATACATGAATAGTTTGAGGACTGTCCTCAAACTATCCAAATGTCCTCAAAAAATACGGTGGCTCGACAAAATGTCCTCAAATTATGCGCTGTACACATATATATATATATATATATATATATATATATATATATATATATATATATATTATTGCCTTTATTCATAAGAATTATATCCCGAGTAAAAATAAACATATATTACAATATATAACTTGATACAAACATAATAAATTATATATGATTATACATCCGTGAGATATTTTCTAAATTTTTTTAATGCAGTCATATGTAGTAATATATAATTGAATCATGATTCGGATTAAAAGGTGTACGGTTGATATAATTATATAAAATTACATGAGGGTCAATACAAAATTTGTTTTTCTGTATAATTTAATATAAAATTATATATATCCAATTCTGTTCCATATATAACACTATATGTTTCCATTTAACCAACAATTTTCTAAGTTTTTAAGGCAAAGTATAAGAAGCTTTTTAAAATGTTCCTAAACATTTCCTTGTTAGGGTTATGTATATCACCTATCTGGTTCGAAGCGTACCCGAACATTTTTTTTTAAGAAAATTATATGTTTGGTGAATGTATCGTTGACCTGTGGTGTAACTCAACCCAAACCAAAAAACACCAGGATTTTACATGTTTGCAATTAGATCTAATTAGATCCACTAATATATGGCAATGTCTGGTCAAAACTCGGATGAAATCAAATCATATTTTATACAAATTGATCTTTTTTAATGCAAAAACATCCACCATTTTTCGGATCAAATTGCGTTTAATTATATATTGTATTACATATCAATATATATTGCATCATATAAAAATTTTTACTCGGGATAACAAAAAAAAAAGTTTTGAAATAATTCGTAGAAAGTTCATGTAGTAGAACATAGGGCACCAACGAATCTTCTCCATTCATCACGGTCATCGGCGAGGAATTTAATTTGTCTTTATTTATTCTGTTAACTATGTCATCTTCTGAACCTCCGTCTTTGGTTAAGATACTTCCGAGGTAACTGAAGGATTCAACGTCCTCGATAATTTCTCCATACAATGTAAGAGGGGTAGTGATTAATGAGCCAATACGAAGCAATTTAGTTTTTTTTATGTTGATTTTTAAACCCACTGCATTTGCGTTTGTAGCGAGTTTATGGAGTTTTTCTTCAATATCGGAGAAACGATGTGCCATTAGGCATAGATCATCGGCATAATCAATATCATTAAGATATTCGTTCAGATTCCAGCGAATACCACGAGGACAATCGAAGTTAGTTTGCTCCATAACACAGTCAAGCTAAATTAGAAATAGCGTGGGAGATAAAACACAACCTTGTTTAACTCCTCTGGTGGTTTGAAATGGTTTACTCTCCTGACCATTAAAACGTACGGTAGAGACAGAGTCTGTATATAGCTCCTTGATGAGGCTTATTAATTTTTCTGGTATGCCCTTCATCGCTAGTGCATCCCATAAAGCACATCTGGAAACAGTATCGAAAGCTCTTTCGAAATCAATAAAAAGGAGATATAGCTGCGAGTTATACTCAATAGATTGTTCTATTAAAATACGGAGTGTATTTATATGGTCAGCGCATGAGCGGTTTGGTCTAAAGCCGGCCTGTTCCTTTCGTAACAGTGGTTCTATCACTGGGCTAATCCTCTCTAAAATTAGGAGTGACATAATCTTGTTTATGGTATTTAACAGAGTAATTCCCCTCCAGTTTTTACACTGGGTCAGGTCACCTTTTTTGGGAACCGTTATAACTACACCTTCTTTCCAGGAGTTGGGTATTTGGTTGGTGTTCCATACTCTACTTATTATGGGTGTAAGGGATTGTGCTATTGTTGGAGCTCCGTATTTTAGTAGCTCGGCGGGTAAGTTGTCAGTTCCGGGGGATTTTTGGTTCTTCAGATTATTGAGGATCTTGAGAACTTCACTTTGAGTGGGAGGTGATGTTGATATGCCTCTTAGGGTTGGAATGGGATCTGAATGGGATTTTTTTATATACATATGTGAATATATATAGTTTCTACAGAATAAACAGTTTCCAACACTACAATTCTATTTCCAACACAACAATTCTATTTCCAGCAATCTCAACCTCAATTCATACTTTCTTTCAACTTTTTTGTCTCTTACATTCCCAGTATGCAAAATGAGTCGATATCGATTCGAAAAAGAATCGTTTTCTCTAAGAATTTCATCGATATCGAGTTCGATATAATGTCGATATAAAGCGTGTTTTCCTATGTGGCATGCAAGGTGATATAGAATCGAGTTTTGGTACAGGATTCGATTCGATTTTTAATCGAAAATTTCATGAATTTCGATACATTTGTTTTTTAATAATTTAGTTAATTGTTTTAAAAACGGTAAAAATTACAAAAAAAAAATATTTTATTACTTACTACTACTTACATACAATTAACTAATTTTTACTAATTTAATTTATTTATTCTTTAAATTTAATTTTTACTAATTACTATTTTATCTGCCTCACTTGAGATTTGAACTCAGAACTCCCAGTTTACTGGTTGAACGCCTTACTCCTTCAGCCAAAGTTTGATCATAAAAGTACTTTTTTAAAATTACTTTTACTAAAATTTGAATTTTTTATTATTATTTGAATTGCCCTTAAATTATATTTTTTATTATTATTTGAATTACCCTGTTTTTATATTCATTTTATTTTGTTTTGACATACTTCTCATAATTTGAAAATATTTTTATTTCAAAATATATATTAGTACAAACAAATTTCAAGTTGTGTATGGCCTAGTTGGTTAGCAGGTTCTGCAGCTTATGATTTGTAGTTTTATGGCCGTGGTTCAAACCCCGGTCGCGGATTTTTTTTTTTATTTTTTTTTATTGTTCTGATGTTAGATATAATTTTTTTAAATTTGTGGATTTTTTTTTAAACTAAATAAAACTAAAACTCGATGTTATATCGAAAAAAAGTATTTTTTTTTTTCGATGGAACAACAAATACGAGAATTCCTAAAATGTAGATCGGAAATCATTTCGAAGTCGATTAATTTTTCAATAAAAATATGAGCTCGAGAAACGTTAAAATATCGACTGTATATAATATCGACTTCGAATCATTTTTGTGGAAAACCTTCGATAAAACTTCGAAAAAATTGTCGCCTCGAAACTGTGCAGACTGGGTTATTTCGCAATAATAATTTTTATTTTCTTTTTTTTTATACCCTCCACTCTAGTGATAGAGGGTATATATAAGTTTGTCATTCCGTTTGTAACACCTCGAAATATTGGTCTAGGACCTCATAAAGTATATATATTTATGATCCTCGATCGATTTTAAGTCGATCTAGCTATGTCCGTCCTTCCGTCCGTCCGTCCGTCCGTCCGTCTGTCTGTCTGTCTGTCTGTCTGTCTGTCTGTCTGTCTGTCTGTCTGTCTGTCTGTCTGTCTGTCTGTCTGTCTGTCTGTCTGTCTGTCTGTCTGTCCGTCCGTAGAAAACACGCTAGCTTTTGAAAGACTTTACAGAAGCTACTGAAGTTTGGCATATATGTTTGTCATTTACCTGGTCAGGTTGGTATTGCAATCCAGCCAAATTGGTCCAGTGGTTCAAAAGCTATGAGCAAAAGAGTAAATTTCGGCAAGGGTGTTTCGCGATTTTACGAGATAAAAAACACGATAACTTTCGAAAGACAATAATGAGACTACTGAAGCTTGTCATGTACCTTTGCCGTTCCCCGGGTCTGTTTGGTATTAAATTTCAGCTCAATCAGTCCAGTGGTTCAAAAGTTATAAGCAAAACCCTGAATTTCAAATTAGTTTCATCTAAAATGCCACGTGTTTTAACAAGTTTGAAAAGCATTGGTGGTAATTAAACAAGGCTTTTCAAACTTGTTTAATTTTAAAGCAATGCTTTTTAAGTTTGTTTAGTTCTAAAAGCATTGGTAACTTAAAAATTACACTCGAAAAAAATTTTAAACTCAAAAAAAATTTTACACTCAAAAAAAAATTTACACTCAAAAAAAAAATTACACATAAAAAATTTAAAAGTTTTTTTTTTTACAAAAATGACAATATTTTGTGTACATACGTACGTGCATTCACTCAGAAATATTTTTACAGTAAAAAAACATTACACTCGAAAAAAATTTTACACTCAAAAAAAAATAGTAATTTTTCTTTTTTTAAAAAAAGGCAAAAAAAGAGTTTTTTACTCAAAATAAAATATTTTACACTCAAAAAAAAAATTACACAAAAAAAATTTAGTTTTTTTTTTTACAAAAATGACAATATTTTCAAAATTGTTAATTGTTAATTTTTTCACGTTAAAAAATGTACTACCCTTTAAAAAAAAAATGCATTGTGGAGGGTATTCATAGATTCGGCAAAGTCGAATTTAACTTTTCTACTTGTTAATCGTTAGCTTATATAGTCAAACTCAGGTGGCGTTTTGCAACTTTTTTAAAACTAGACATCAGCCTAAAAGGAAGCCTAAAAGGAAGGGAACGAAATGGAATGAAACAGGAATTTATTTGGAATAAAAGTTTTCTAAATGGAAAATTTTCAAAAATTTTCCAAAACGCAAAAGAATTGTCAAAAAAATGTTATGTCCAAGACTTCGCAAATTTTCAAAAATATTTCGTGACTTGAAAAAGTTTTATCAATTTTTTTCTAAAATAATTTTTGATGAAATTTTTACTGGATCTAAAAAAAATTTAAGATTTTGTTCGGAATATGGTAAAAATTGGAAAATTTGGTTTTGTCCTATTGTCTCCGGTAACAGGATAAACTTTTTTGAGACAGTTATAAGTCTATCTGTCACGTAATAGGAGTTTTAGTGATATGTTCCGTTTTCACCAGTCAGGAAAGATATGGATGATTTAAGATCGAGAGGCATACTTTTCTTGCAGGAAAATAAAATAAAATTGTTCTAGCAAAAATTTTTATATATTTTATCTTTTTACTTGTTTTTTCAATTTTTTTTTTTAATTTTTTTCAACAAATTTCTTTTTCAAAAATTTTGTTTTCGCAATAGTCTTTTTTGCATAGCAAATCAATATAATACCGAATTTGCCGTTTCCACATTTTTCCTCGAGATTTTTTACAACTTTGTAATGTGTGCTGGAACATTTCCTTTGTAATCCCTCAAATATTTACACATGCTCAAATATTAAGCCATTAGATTAAGAAAATGATATTTACTTAAATATTTGTTAATGTCCCAAATGCTTATCATTTTTATAGATTTTACAATCCCTTATTATAGAATTATAATCTTGGCAAGTACATAATTAAGATAACATACACCAAAATAGGCCATTATTAAGCTCCATTCATTTATTATATTCAAATATAAATTTCAGTTTTCATTTAAATTAATTAACCCAAAATGTAAACAGAAAAACACTTTTAATACAATTTCAGAGGTGGACAATGACAAATTATGATGACCAAAAGCATAAGTAAATAAACAAAAGTACCTACATAAAGGCGTTACATTTTGAGCCATAATACTCACTCTACTCGTTGTATTAATGGTCAGGGATTTTAGGAACATATACACTGACTGTTTAACCAAACTTAGGTTTTTGTGATTTGTTTTGGTGTTTTTTCCCTTCTTTAAGTTGGTTACCAAACATAAGCAAAAACGAATTATAACTGGTTGAAATTGACCACAAAAAGTACCCTACTTTAGGAAGTTTTACTATATCAAACCGAACAGAAAATCAGCAGAAATTTTAAGAATCTGAGCCTTTTTCTCTAAAAGAAAAAAGATTTAGAATCTGAGAACTTTCTATTGGATAATGTCCCATAATCTGAGATTTTTGTCTTGCAACTTTGTTGAAAATATCAAGGCACAGTTTTTAGTAAAACACATTAACCCTCCAACTCCCGCACATATTGATATTTTTGGCTCTATTCTAGGTTAGTTCTTTTTAAGTAGGTTGGGGTCTTCGGGGACAAATTTAACCTAGCATTAAATAGTTGAAATCCATTTATTATATTTTCTCATTTCAATAATACAATTTTTTTAATTTTTAAATAATTTTTTTTTATATTTACGCCCACAAAAATGGGCGGACCAAAACAAATCGCGTTTTCTAGTCCCCTGGGTTCCACTGTGGGACTTTAAAGTTCTTCTGATATAAAAATTTCTCATTTGCAAAACAAAAGTAGAAAAAAATTTGTAAAAACTTACATTATTCCGAGACTTTCGGGAAGATGTTTTACCTTCCTGATCCGATTTTGCCCATTTCCAAACTTAACCATTCCAAGATTATAAGACATATTCGTAACATATTTTAGGATTGTCTCGTGCTTTCTGCAGACAGACGGACAGGCGAACATCGCTAGAACGTTTTTATGGGGTCCTAGACCAATATTTCGATGCCTTATACACAAAATGATAAAGTGAGTATTATCTGTAATTCTGTAATATGAGATTCAATAATTTTCTCATAGAAAATGTTTGCTATCGATACATCGATTTTGTGTTATTAATAATTCGATAACTCAATCATTTTCTAAAAGAAAATTTTGTGTTATCAGTAACTCAATCATTTTATGCTATCGATAACTTATTGTTTTTCTTTATATAATTTTGTTATCTATAACTCAATTATTTTCTTTTAGTTTCTTTGTGTTATCGATAACTCAATAATTTTTTTACAGAAAATTTTGCATTATCGATATATCGATAACACAAAACTTTCGATAAGAAAAAAAATGCTATCGATAACTCATTGTTTTTGCTTTGTATAATTTTGTTATCGATAACTCAATTATTTTCATTAAGTTTCTTTGTGTTATCGATGTATCGATGTATCGATAACAAAAAATATTCTAAAAGAAAATAATTGAGTTATCGGAATATTGATAACACAAATTCGTTGTACAGCAAACAAAAATTTTCTATGAGAACATGATTGAGTGAGCGATGTGTCTTATAGCTAAATAATTTAATTATAAAAAAAAATTTAAATAATCAATACATCGATAATACAATAATAGAACGTTATCGATACATCATTAACTCAAAAATTTTCTTAAAGAAAATTTTTGTTATCGATAGCTCAATAATTTTCTCATAGAAAATTTTGTGTTACCGATCGATATATTAATAACCCAACATTTTGTGTTATCGACAATGATGTGTAACGTTATCGCTAACTCAATCATTTTCTTATAGAAAATGTTGTATTATCGATACATCGATAACTCAATCATTTTCTTATAGAAAATTTTTGTTATAATCTCTTCTTATAGAAAATGTTGTGTTATCGATACATCAATAACCCAATCGCTTTCTTATAGAAATTTTATGTTATCGATACATCGATAACTCAATAATTTTCTAATAAAAAATTTTGTGTTATCGATACATCGATAACTCAATCATTTTTTTATAGAAAATTTTGTGTTATCGATACATCGATAACTCAATCATTTTCTTATAGAAAATATTGTGTTATCGATACATCGATAACTTAATAATTTTCTAATAGAAAATTTTGAGTTATCGATACATCGATAAATTAATAATTTTCTTACAGGAAATTATGTGTTATCGATACATCCATAGCTCAATCATATTCTTATAGAAAATTTTGTGTTATCGATACATCGATATTTTAACCATTTTCTTATAGAAACATCGAAACTCAATACTTTTCTTATAAAAAGTCTTTTGTTATCGAAACATCGATAACCCAATCATTTTCTTAAATAAGTTTTTGTGTTATCAATAACTCAATAATTTTTTTATAGAAAATTTTGTATTATCGATACAGCGATTACACTATAATTTTCTTATGGAAAATTTTGCGCGAAACATCGATAACTCAATCATTTTCTTACAGAAAATTTTGACTTATCGACACATCGATAACTCAATAATTTACTAATAGAAAATTTTGTGTTATCGATACATCGATAACTCAATCGTTTTTTATAGAAAATTTCGAGTTATCGATAACTCACTCATTTTCATATAGAAAATTTTGTGTTATCGATACATCGATGACTTAATCATTTTCTTATAGAAAATTTTGTGTTATCGATACATCGACAACTTAATCAGTTTCTTATAGGAAATTTTGGATTATCTATACATCGATATTTCAATCATTTTCTTTAAGAAATTTTTGGGTTTTCGATACATCGATAACTCTCATAAAAAATTTAGCGTTATTGATATATCAATAGCTTAATAATTTTCTTATAAAAAATTTTGCGTTATCGATATATCGATAACTCTTATAGAATGATTTATTAATACATCGACAACTCAATAATTTTCTTATAGAAAATTTTTTGTTTTCGATATATCGATAACTCAATCATTTATGTAAGAAAATTATCATAAATAACACATAATTATAAATAATTATCGATAACACATAATTTTCTGTAAGAACATTATAAAGTTATCGATGTATCGATAACACAAAATTTTCTATAAGAAAATAATTGCGTTATGGATGTATCAGTAACACAAAATTGTGTGTTAGATAATGATTGAGTTAGCGATGTATCGATAGCACAAAATTTTCAATAAGAAAACGATTGAGTTATCGATGTATTGATAACACAAAATCTTCTATATATAAATTATTGAATTATCGGTGCATCGATAACACAAAATCGATACATCGATAACTCAATCATTTTCTTATAGAAATTCTCAATAACTCAATAATTTAACTCAATAATTTTCTTATAGAAAATTTTTGTTATCGATACATCGATAAGTCAATCATTTTCATATAGAAAATTTTGTGTTATCGATACATCGACCACTCAATAATTTTTTTATAGAAAATCTTGGTTTATCGATACATCGATAACTCAAGCATTTTCTTAAAGAAATTTTGTGTTATCGATACATCGATAACTCAATCATTTTCTTATAGAAAATTTTGTGTTATCGAAACATCGATAACTCAATCATTTTTGTTATAAAAAATTTTGTGTTCATCATTTTCTTATAGAAAATTTTGTGTTATCGATATCTCGATAACTTAATAATTTTCTTACAGAAAATTATGTGTTATCGATACATTAATAATAATTTTCTTACATAAATTTTGTGTTATCGATTCATCGATAACTTAATCAGTTTCTTATTGACAATTTTGGATTATCTATATATCGATAACTCAATCATTTTCTTTAAGAAATTTTTGGGTTATTGATACACCGATAACTCTCATTAAAAATTTTGCGTTATTGATATATTAATAGCTCAATAATTTTCTTATAGAAAATTTTGCGTTATCGATATATCGATAACTCTTATAGAATGATTTATTGATACATCGAAAACTCAATAATTTTCTTATAGAAAATTTTTTTTTATCGATATATCGATAACTCAATCATTTATGTAAGAAAATTATTATCAATAACACATAATTATAAATTATTATCGATAACACATAATTTTCTGTAAGAACATTATAAAGTTATCGATGTATCGATAACACAAAATTTTCTATAAGAAAATAATTGCGTTATGGATGTATCAGTAACACAAAATTGTGTGTTAGATAATGATTGAGTTAGCGATGTATCGATAGCACAAAATTTTCAATAAGAAAACGATTGAGTTATCGATGTATTGATAACACAAAATCTTCTATATATAAATTATTGAATTATCGGTGCATCGATAACACAAAATCGATACATCGATAACTCAATCATTTTCTTATAGAAATTCTCAATAACTCAATAATTTAACTCAATAATTTTCTTATAGAAAATTTTTGTTATCGATACATCGATAAGTCAATCATTTTCATATAGAAAATTTTGTGTTATCGATACATCGACCACTCAATAATTTTTTTATAGAAAATCTTGGTTTATCGATACATCGATAACTCAAGCATTTTCTTAAAGAAATTTTGTGTTATCGATACATCGATAACTCAATCATTTTCTTATAGAAAATTTTGTGTTATCGAAACATCGATAACTCAATCATTTTTGTTATAAAAAATTTTGTGTTCATCATTTTCTTATAGAAAATTTTGTGTTATCGATATCTCGATAACTTAATAATTTTCTTACAGAAAATTATGTGTTATCGATACATTAATAATAATTTTCTTACATAAATTTTGTGTTATCGATTCATCGATAACTTAATCAGTTTCTTATTGACAATTTTGGATTATCTATATATCGATAACTCAATCATTTTCTTTAAGAAATTTTTGGGTTATTGATACACCGATAACTCTCATTAAAAATTTTGCGTTATTGATATATTAATAGCTCAATAATTTTCTTATAGAAAATTTTGCGTTATCGATATATCGATAACTCTTATAGAATGATTTATTGATACATCGAAAACTCAATAATTTTCTTATAGAAAATTTTTTTTTATCGATATATCGATAACTCAATCATTTATGTAAGAAAATTATTATCAATAACACATAATTATAAATTATTATCGATAACACATAATTTTCTGTAAGAGTAAAGTTATCGATAACACTAAATTGTCTATAAGTAAATAATTGCGTTATCGATGTATCAGTAACACAAAATCGATAAGAAAACGATTGAGTTATCGATGTATTGATAACACAAAATCTTTTATACATAAATTATTGAATTATCGGTGTATCAATAACACAAAATTTTCTATAAAAAAATTATTGAGTTATCGATGTATCGGAAGCACAAAATTGTATATTATAGATAAGAAAATGATTGAGTAACTCAATAATTTATATATAGATGATTTTGTGTTTTCGATACATCGATAACTCAATCGTTTTCTTATCGAAAATGTTGTGTTATCAATACATCGATAACTCAATCATTTTCCTTTAGACAATTTTGTGTTACCGATGCATTGATAACGCAATAATTTTCTTATAGAAAATTTGGTGTTATCGATAAATCGATAACTTAATAATTTTCTTATAGAAAATAATGTGTTATCGATACATTGATAATAATATTCTTACATAAATTTTGTGTTATCGATCCATCGATAACTTAATCAGTTTCTGATAGAAAACTTTGTGTTATCGAAACTTCGATAACTCACTTATTTACTTATTGAAATGTTTTGCTCTATCGATACATCGACAACTCAATCATTTTATTTACGATTTTTTTTTTTTATAAAAAATTAAGGGTTATGTATAAGAAAATGATTGTATTATCGCTAAAACAAAATTTGCCTTAACAAATGATTGAGTTATCAATAAAAAAAAAATGCAATAAATACATGACTAAATAATCGATATATCAATAACATAAAATTGTCTATACGAAAATGATTGAGTTATCGATTTATCAATAACACAAAATTTTCTATAAGAAAATTATTAAGTTATCGGTGTATCGATATCGCAAAATTTTTTATAAGACAATGACAGAAAATTTTGTGTTATCGATAACTCAATCATTTTCTTACAGAAAATCTTGTGTTTGACCAATTTTCTTATATACAATTTTGCGTTATCAATACATCGATAAATCAAAATCTTATATTAGACCAATTTTCTTATAAAAAATTTTGTGTTATCAATACATCGATAAATCAATAATTTATTATAGTTAATTTTGCTTTATCGATACATCGATAGTTTTCTTATAAAAAAATTGTATGCTATCGATACATCGATAGCTTAATTCTGTTTGTAGAAAGCATATTGTGTGGTATCGATAAATCGATAACTCTATAACTTTCGTAAAGCGAAAGCTAAAGTTCCTGGTCTGGCCTGGTGTAGTGTAGTGTACAAAAAGACCATCACCATTATTGTTAGCAGAATAATAAAAACATTTACAGTATTGTGTGTTAATTCACGGTTTGGTTTTCCTTTTTTTTTTCCTTGTTGATTTTTGTTCTAAATCAAGCCACTTTCAACTAAGATGTGTTATAATCTGATTTCCTTTATGGCTAAAAATAAATGTGGCAAGTGGAAAGTAAAAAAAGCGAAAAACACCAACATAAATACACATAGGGTGATTCCATGTCAAACCGCACAGAAAACTGTGATTTTCGGATTTGTCGCCTCTGATTTTAATGAAATTCGCAAAAAATATTTGACATGCGTTGTTTTCATAAAATGATTACCTTACAGGCTCCAAAAATTTTTAGTATTCGAAATATGGTGTCTTGAAAATTGGCAAAAACGTAAAATTTTCAATAAGGTGCACATACAAAGTCACCCATAACTTTAAAACTATAAAACCCACAATTACCAAATAGGTACCATTTGAAAGCTGAAATGATTACCTTAAAAATGACATGCATAATTTTTTCTTCTAATGAAAGGTCAAAGGTCATATTTCAATGTCTAATGTTCAAAGACCTATATCTCAAAATCCGATATTTTTTAAATTCTCAAAAATATATATGATAACAATCAAGTCTTTCCCTACATTTGCATCAAAATTTCAGGGTGGACACTCATATGGTTCCAAAGTTACAGAAGAAAACGTGCTCGAAGGCAAGGTTTTTTCTACGAGTTCATATAAAAAATATTGCACAAACAAAACAATATACATAGTCGTAAACAAAGGTGCGGGCCTAGAACAAGGCTTCAAACTTTTTATGTATTTTGAGTTATAGTGTAGGGGTTTTCTTGTTCTTTTACAAGGAAAGTCCTCGAAAGTGAACATACCTGATTTCTTTAAAATTTATACACAAGCTAGAAAAAATAAATCTAAAATCAACCAGTCTAAGCTTTCAGGTTAAATTCAGGTTAAACGGGGTTAAAAATTACCCATTTTCAGTTATTAAAGTTGTTCAAGTTTAGGTACTTTATATTGATGCCATATATAACAGATCGGTTTCATTCGAAACCTGTATTCTTCCATAGTAGGGAAATAGCAATGGGGTGGGGGAACCTTAAGCCGCCCAGAGACACAATACATGTTGGATGACTTGTTAGTCGACCAAAAAATATTTTCAAAATACACTTATCCGACAAATTTATACACATGTTGGATGACCGCTCATTTTTTTTTTTAAATTCTTGAAGGAGTAACATGAATATTTTTTTATTTTTCCATCCTTTTTTATGTTTTTTTTATATTTTTATGTTAAAATTCACTTTTTATTATCATTGCTTTGTACTAGAAACGTCACTATGTGAAAAACAATAACAAATAATAAATAAAAACGTCTCTGTTCGTACGACGGTCGGATGACAAGTCAATACACCATCCGACATGTCATCCAACTTTTCATCCGACCATCGAAAATCAAAACTTTTTGATTTTTCATCCGACCAGCCATCCGACCATCCGACAGCCCCATACACGAGAAAAAATACATTAGTCATCCAACAAGTCATCCAATTTGTCTGAAATGAATGGGAGCCTTTATGTTCAAAGCGGAATAAAGCTCATAAAAAAGAATATAATCAAGCATAAAAATGGTTTAGAAATAGAAACACTAATGTTTCGAACTTCTTTGAATTTTTGCCTTATTTTATTTTGGACACACTAATAAAGATTTTTTTAAGAAGAAAAACTGCCAAAAAAAAAATTCATGTGATTGCTTAATTTAAATAGAAAATAGTACCAATAATGAATTTGTTTTACAAAAACTATAACAAAAACTATAAATTTTTAACAAAAACAATTATGCAACAAATAAAATGTCTCAAATGAAACGGATCTGATATAAGTAGCATCAATGTACCTAAAGTTAAAATTACTAAAAATCGGTAATTTTTGACTCCCGTTTAACCCTTTAAAACTAAATTAAGACCAATAAGCTCAGACAGGTCGATGTTAGATATTTGTTGTCTTTCATGGGCATAAATTTCAAAGAAATTACGTATGTTCACTTTGAAGATTTTCCTTGTAAGATAACAAGAAAACCCTACGACAGCGACGTATCCAGGAATTTGAAAACGGGAGGCACAATTCCCAATATTTTTTTTCGTCATCGCCTATTAATATTTATTATTAAATACAACCAAACCCCCCCCCCCCCCAACACAATTTCGTCTTTATTTATATACAAAATATCTGATAATATCAGATTTTTTTTTTATAAAATCTCAAAATCTTTGTACAGAAAAATTTTTTAGAATCTAAAAATTTTCTTTTAAAAAATTATTAATTTTTGATGAAAATAATGTCTGACAAATTCTCAGATATTAATGTTTCTATAGAAAAAACTTTTCAGAATCTGAGAAAAAAATGTTTCTTACAATGGAAGTATCTCAACCCTTTTGAACCGATTTGCATGAAACTTAAAATATATATGAGGGTTTCTTCGTCAACCGGGCCACCCTTCTCTCCAAAATTGGTATGGGTTTAAAAATTTTTTAAAAAATATCAAAATTACTTAAAAATATTTGGTTTTGAATACCGAATGGCGGTTTTGAATTTCAATATGGCTCCCAATTCTTTAAAAATATTGCAGATTTGCTTAAAAATCTTCAGGCACGGGTTCTTGGAGTCCCTTAAGAAGAATTTGCAGTTGGATTTTTAAAATTCAAAATGTCGGGTCCAGTATGGCGATATTTTTTTTTTAATTACAGATTCACTCAAAAGTCTTTACGTACCGGTTTGTTGGGTTGTAAATTAGAATCTGCAATTCGAAAATCTAACTTCAGATTCTTACTTAGCGACCCCAAAAACTCGGATACAAATCGCATTATTTTTTAAAAATATTTATCGCCATGTTGGATCCGCCATTTTGAATTTTAAAATTCCAACTTCAGATTCTTCTTAAGCGACCACAAAAACCAGTGTTTAAAGAGTTGACGAAGAAGCCCTCATATGAAAGAAACAATTCTCGGCTCATCAGCTACATCGGGGATTTTTGGTGAAAAATTGCGATTTTTTTATTTTTCAGCCATTTCTGTCTAAGAAACTATATTATATTTCTATATGAGAATAATTTTTTTTTTAATGCCAATCCAACAGGGGCATAACCTAGTAAAAATTTGGCTTCGTTAAATATTTTTTTTTTTTCATAAAAATGTGTAAATTTAAAATCGTCTTTTCAGTTTCAGGGAAATCGGTTCATTATCTTATTGTTTGAAAATTGTTTTGTAGAAATTAATTTTCGCGATTCTGATGCATAATTATTATTAGATAAAATGAATACTATCTATTTTTTTACCACATTTAACTGATTTTTCGATATAAATGACTTTTTAGAAACGAAATTATTTCAAACTCTAGAGTTTTTATAAAAAAAATAAAATCTTTTCTTTTAAAATCAAAATATTTAGAAACTTGTGATTTTTTTTTTTGTATAATGCATTTTTGTGAATAAAATTTTCAAAATTTTCAAATTGTAAAGGGGGGGGGCACGTGCCCCCTGTGCCCACCCCCTGTAGACGTCCATGCCCTACGATAAAATTCAGTTTTGATAGTGAAATCAAATTCAGGAGGTCGAAATATTAATAAATAATGGGTTCAGTTTTTAGGTCTCTCCCATTGTTTGTTTACTGCTAGCAGCATGCTACCATGTTATGCTGCTTCGTGTGTGTAAGCTTTTGCATATGAACTCGTAGAGAAAATCTTGACTTCAAGCACGTTTTCCTCTGTAACTTTGGAACCATATGAGTGTCCACGCTGAAATTTTGATACAAATGTAGGGAAGGACTTGATTGTTATCATATATTTTTTTGAGAATTTTAAAAATATCGGATTTTGAGATATAGGTCTTTGAACATTAGACCTTGAAATATGACCTTTGACCTTTCGTTACAAGAAAAAATTGTGCATGCCACTTATAAGGTAATCCTTTCAGCTTTCAAATGATACCCATTTGGTAATTGTGGATTTTATAGTTTTAAAGTTATGGGTGACTTTGTATGTGCACCTTATTGAAAATTTGACGTTTTTGCCAATTTTCAAGACGCCATATTTCGAAAACCGAAAGGTTTTGGAGCCAGAAAGGTAATGATTTTAGGAACACTATCCATTTGCAATATATTTGTCAAATTTTATTTAAATCGAAGGTGACAAATCCGAATGCTGTGTGGTTTGAGGTGGATTTGCCCCATAAACAATGCAATACGGCGAAAAATATTTTTGAAATCACGCTAATCGGAAAGGTGTATCTTTATAAGTGAGAATCGAGAAATCGTCTGGAAATAGATACAAATCTGATATCATCAATGTATATTCATTTCCATTGAAAATATGTTCCTAGTAAGTTGGCAACAAATTCCTCTGTATTAAGTATAGTTTTTCCCATCACATTTTCTTATTGCAAAATAGTTAACACCCTACTGACCATTCATACAACTACACTAAAAGAATCGCTATAATACCACAATAGCTGATTACGCTTGGTTTTTTTTCTTTGCCTCTCTCTATGTTGTCATCATCATCAGCAGTAAACAAAAAAGTAGCTAGAAACACACACACACAAAAAAGGACTACGACTATATCATACACACACACATACATATTTACATAATACAAATGTGTTTTGGTATGGTTATGGCTTAGAGAGAGAGAGAAATTATATAGGTTTTGTGGCTTTCTTTTGTTTGTTTGTACAAGTCCGTCTGTCTTTTTAGTTGGTTTATTCACATTTGCAACAATAAAACATTTGTCTGTTGCTTTTACCCTTTTTTTCTCCTATGGCTCTATTATAAAAAAATAAAAAAGAAAAAAAAAAACAACAAAGCTTTGTTTGGTTTGTTTAAATGCGTCGACAAAAGGACACTGATATTGCGTGTAAATTGTTGTATAAATGTATGAGTGTTTTTTTATGTTTATACAATTTTTATAGCTTAAAATTGTACGTGGGTTGTTGTAAATTTCATTTACCTAAATAAAAGTAAATTAAAACAAGGAGTGATGCCATTTTAGCACTTTAGAGCCCAGTCACAATTGGCACCACCGACGACGAACCACTGCAAAAGAGAGAGCGACACATTAAAATTAAGCGACAGACTACCGGACACATTTTATAAAGAAAAAGACGCCCATATCAGTCACACATTTATTTTTTTTCTTTTGTCATCCTATAAAAGCAGGTATACAATGTTTCTTGTGTGCAACACACACACAATATATTAACTCCAATTGGAAAAATTAGCATATTTTGTTGAACATATGGCAACGCTACTTGAAACAAATTTGGGAAAAATGAGAGGGTGGTGAGAGAGCACTACAAAAATAGAATAGAATCTATTCTGGCGGCAGTGTGGTCGACCACAAAGCGATTTTTTGCTTTTCATACAAAATGTATGAAAACATTATGTGGTTATCGAATGTGGTTCCAATTGTGACTCGGCTCTTAAGTGCTAAATCTAGCACTTTTTTTTTCTTAGTACTAAAATTTTGTAAAAAAAATCCAATTATTATTATATTTTTTTTTTGTAAAAACTCATCGTTATCAAATGGAATTAAAATAGCAAAAAATAAAAAAAAAATATGAAAACCCCACTTTTTAAAACTCATTGCGATCAAAAGTTGCACGCCCGTTCAAAAAACTGTCTGGGCCAGAATTACCCTTCAATCGTTTTCAAAAATGAAATTGAAATAAAATTTATTAAAAACAAGTAAGAGTGTTAAATTCGGCTGTGCCGAATCTTTTATACCCTCCAACACGTTAAAAAAAAAAAAAAAACAGGGGCGTCTTTTTTTTTTGGGGGGGGGGTGTAACGTTGATTGGAGACAACCTTCCTGGATCCAACTGCAAGACCTTGAACTTCTTTTGACATAAAAATGTTTCGTTTGCTAAGCAAAAGTACAAAAAACCTATAAAAAATGGCTTTTTTTAGAGGTTTGTTTAGTTCTTAAGAGGGGAACTTTTTTCCCCCTGATACGATTTTGCCCATGTTCGAACTTAACTAGCCCAATACCATAAGACATATTCGTGCCAAATTTCAGGAGTCTATCTCTTTTACTTTGGACTGTATCGTGTCTTCCACAGACGGACGGACGGACGGACGGACGGACAGACGGACATCGCTAGAATGTCTTAGAATGGATCACTGATCAATAATATATATACTTTATGGGGTCCTAGACCGATATTTCAATGCGTTACACACGGAATGACAAAGTGAGTATACCCCCATACTGTGGTTGGAGGGTATAAAAATTGGAAAAACTATTTTTTTTTTAAAGAAACTCATCGTTATAGAAA
Organism: Pegoplata infirma; assembly: GCA_963921195.1. Classification (NCBI taxonomy): domain Eukaryota; kingdom Metazoa; phylum Arthropoda; class Insecta; order Diptera; family Anthomyiidae; genus Pegoplata; species Pegoplata infirma. The sequence continues at coordinate 183,886,922 of OY992538.1, read as the reverse complement.
GTTCCACGCCCATTCAAAAAACTGTATGGGCCAGAATTATCCTTTTTATTCCTACTTTACAAAAAAACTTGTCCGCTTGTGCCCCCCTCATCGTTATCAAAAGATCCACACTCTTTCAAAAAACTGTCTGCACCGCCTTACCGGGTATTTCATTTTTATACCCTCCAACTACAGTATGGGGGTATACTCACTTTGTCATTCCGTGTGTAACGCATCAAAATATCATTCTATGACCCCATAAAGTATATATATTTATAATCAGTGATCGATTCTAAGACATTCTAGCGATGTCCGTCTGTCCGTCAGTCCGTCCGTCTGTCCGTCTGTAGCTAACACGATGCAGTCCAAAACAAAAGAGCTAGACTCCCGACATTTGGCACAAATATGTCTTATGTTAATAGGCAGGTTAAGTTCGTAAATGAGCAAAATCGAGCCAGGGGGCAAAAAGTTCCCCCTTGAAGAACTAAACCAACCTCTGAAAAATAGCGTTTTTATACCCTCCAAGTACAGTATGGGGGTATACTCACTTTGTCATTCCGTGTGTAACGCATCGAAATATCGGTCGGGGACCCCATAAAGTATATATATTATTGATCAGTGATCGATTCTAAGACATTATAGCGATGTCCGTCCGTCCGTCCGTCCGTCCGTCTGTCCGTCCGTCCGTCTGTAGTTAACACGATGCAGTCCAAAATAAAAGAGCTAGGAACCTCAAGTTGGGCACAAATATGTCTTATGTTCCTAGGCAGGTTAAGTTCTGAAATTGGCCAAATTGGACCAGGGGGAAAAAAGTTCCCCCTTGAAGAACTAAACCAACCTCTAAAAAAATACACGTTTTTACATGTTTTTTTGTTAAATAAATGAAACATTTGGTATATTTATCGCGATGGGAAGGTGCTCTTAACGTGCCCCACTGACTCTATCAACTTCGCCCCCGCAAAAAAAAAAAAAAAAAGAAACGCCCCTGTCATTTTTTTTTTTTACATTTTGGAGGGTATAAAAGATTCGGCACAGCCGAATTTAACACTCTCACTTGTTTTTACATGATTTTTTGTGTTTTTGTTTGTTTTTATGCTACAATAAGTTCAAAGTCCTGCACTTGGACCCAGAGAATTAGAAAATGTCGTTTTTTTCAGTCATCCCCCCCGTCCCCCCCCAATGGGCGTGGAATAAAACATTTTTTTTTAAATCATGATATACTTGTATTTCTTTTGTGCATCTTATTTTTTAAACACATATTCAAGAGGAAATTTGCCCCCCCCCCCCCCCCCAAAAAAAAAAGAAAACGCCCCTGGATTTTTTTTATTTTTTATGCATGTTGGAGGGAATTTAACTATCTTACTTGTTTTTTCAATGTATTGACAACAAATCTAAATATGATAAAAAAAACTCTTTTTCGTATAACCGGGTTTTCTTGTAACCGGTTTTTTGTGTATTCGGGTTTTTGTGTAACCGGGTTTCATTAACTTGAACATTTTTAATTCATAAATTTATATATAATTCAATTAAAAAAGGCTCATTTTAACAACTTTAGATTTGTTCATCTCCCTTTCTATTGATATTTTAAACGCAGATGAAAAAACAAGCAAAAGCGGGCAGGTTAATCTGAAAGCTAGTAAACCAACGAACATTTTGGCATCCTAAATTTTGGATTATTTCGCGGAACATTTTTGAAAAACTATTTGTTATGGAACAATTTCTCAAAATTTAAATAAAAATATTAAAAAAATCATCAAAAAAATAGGAAAAACATAGCTGCAACACAAAAATAAAAATTTCAATGAACGATTTTCATAGTATTTATGAACAAATTCATACAATTTATTAACTTTTCATAATATTTATAAACTTTTTCATAGAATTTATGAAAAATGTTAAATAGTTCTTAAATTTCACATATTATTATTTATTCATAAATACTACACTCAAAAAATTATGTAGGTAAATTCCAGTGAATATTCACTTAAAACAAATGAAATTTTATTTAAAAACCATTCCACTGTTTTTTCATTTAACCCTTTGACGACCATACATTTTCTGCCGAAGCGATTTTGAGTTTCTGTCCATGGTCATGATTTGTGACCTAATAATAGTTATGAAACAAAAAATTGGACCCCTAACCCCTCTCCTTCCCCTTTATTTTTCATGGTGAAAAAAATTGCCCTTTGACGATTCCGCAGTTCTGGCCAAAGCTATCTGCTACTTGCTGTGATTTTTAAGATCTGCACCTCAATAGTAGTTACCCTACAAGAATTTGGACCTCTAAACCCCCTTCTTGTCCCCGATTTTGCTCTACAAGTGAAGATCCTTTTGTCCCTAAAATAGAGAAAATTATTTTACAAACTTTGAGAGCTTATAGTGAGTAAGTGGACCAAGTAAGAGACTTACTATAAACTAGACTTTTGTTTGTCAAACAATACTGTACAATTCATCTATTATGACATTTGCTATATCTTTCACTTGAACAAAAATAATCGCCAAAAACGCTTTGGCAAGTATACTTGCCTGTGGTCGTTAAAGGGTTAAATAAAAACACATTACAGTCAATTTTAAATGTTAATTTAATGACTAACCAAAACATTAAAAAACTACTGAATATTCACTTATTTTGTATTGAAAAACAGTAAAACTATAGAAGAATTTTTTTACTGCCGAAAATGAATGTTACAGAAAATTCGTTTTTAAGACAGTAAATTATATTTTTTAAACTACAGAAACAGTAAAAAAATTAAATCCTTTATAAAATAAGTGATTTTTCTTTTAAAATAACTTTACTGATTACTTTTTAAAATAACCTACAAACAGTTAACGACATAATTTCTTAGTGTATTAAAAAGGAATGAAAAAGAGTTATTCTGATTCGAGGCCATTTCATGTTCCCCATTATGAATTGACATAACAAGTACTTATGATAACTCTACACTGATAGAAATTTGTACATGACAATAATGAAAATCTACACTAATGTTATGAAAAATTACGTTAAAAAGGAACCTATGTAGGGTTTCATTGAATTAATGAAATGGGTATCATAAAATGTAATTGCAAGAACAAGTTTCATTAAATTAATGAAAATTTTTCATACAAAATATAAATTTTATTTTATGCAAATGTTTCATTACTTTAATGAAAAAAGTATTTAATTCTTATGAAATACTTTCATTGATAAATCATACTTTTTATTTTTGAAATGAAATGATTTTATTGAATAATTGTTACTTTTATTTTTAAAATGAAATATATGTATTAAATTGTAAAAATCTTTTTATAGAATCAAAAATAATAAAAAAAAATTTTTAACTTAGTTTTTTTCGCACAAAATTTTACTCCAACCTTAACTTGTAATACATAATTAAAACCACAAACTAATATACAACATAAAAAAATTAGTTAATTAATTATTTAGTTTTTATTTAAAATTTCGTAAAAAAATCTGAAAAATCACAAAATAACCAAGTTGAAAAAACACTTTCACATATTTTTTATTTTTTCTATAGATTTCACTCAGTTTTCTCACACAAAATTTTACTGTAACTTTAACTTTTAATACATAAGTAAAACCCCGAAATAATTTAAAACAAAGTAAGTTTAATAAATACCAGGGTTGGCAACCGAAACGAATAACGGTATTGGTATTACATATTTTTTATATCGGTAACGGTAAAGGTAACGGTATTTTGGATTATTTAGGTAATGGTTAACCGTTACCGAAACAACGATACCGGTACGTACCGGTATTATGAATAAAATTTACCAAACATAAAAAAAAGTCACAAATTTGTTAGAAACACGTAAAAAATCAAAAATTTATTTAATAAAATTAAAAAAAAAACTGATAAATTTAGTGCATTTTAGTAATTAACTCAGAATTTAATTAAAATATTCACGCAATATTGCAATTCAACAAATAAATTATTGATTTTTTACGTGTGTCAGCAGAAATATCTGCATTTTGAGCCATTTAAAAAATCTGCTGAGATGTCTGTCCAATCAGCAGAAATATCTGCATTTAGAGCTATTTAAGAAATCTGCTGATTTTTGCTGATGCGGTTTGCTAAATTTCTGTCTGGATAAACTAGGTAGAGTTTGCAGAAAAATCTGTCGAGACCGCAGATAAATCTGCTAAATTATGATGATAATAAACAGATAAACAGCCTCAACATCGAAATTGTATTTTATATAAGTAAAAAATATTTTTTTTGTTAAAAATGTTATAAAAGAAGCGAAGTTTTTCAATAATCTTAAAAAAATTTTTTAATAAAATTTTTTAATTTTTTTTTAAAGAAAATTTTCTTACAAACAGGACAATTTCTGTAAAATTTGTAAAATAGTCAGGTGATTATTTCACATTTGAGCAATTTTTAGTTTTTTTTTGGAAAATTACAAAATAATCTGCTAAAATTTTAACAAAATTATTTTTTAAAATCAGCATTTTTTTAATGACAGAGAAATAAGTAAAAGTATTAATTTTAGCAGAAAAATCTGTTAAAAGTTTTTTAATTCAATCTGAAAGTTGTTTTACAGATTTTTCGACAGATATTTTCTTCAGACTGTACGCATTGGGCTAATTATGTATTTAACTCCAGAGAACCGTCTCTCCACGCTTACCTGCGTGGATGACAACGCTAGCAACACTAGCGATTTGGCACAATTCAGAATAAGAATGTTTACATTACGTGGCACTCACTTTTCTCTTCGGAACTTTTTAGGCAAATTGGGAATATGATCATTGGTTGTACAGATTTCGACTTATGCTTTGTCTTTATTTATAATTTAGTTTTTTGTGAATGTGATCATTGGTTGTGCCGATTTCCGCACTGTTGTTGTCCAAATAACAATACGCTTTGCAATGAACAAAAATTTGTTGTTTTATTTTACGTACACTTAAAATATTTTATCTGCAAAAAAAATTAAAAAGTAATATTCAGACAACCGAAACAAAACCGTTATAATACCGGTAAAAATCCGAATAAAGGTAATCGTTTTTTATCGGTAACGGTATTTAAAGTTTTTTATTTCGGTATTGGTAACGGTAACGGTAGTCAATATTAAAGGGTTCTTAATCGGTAACGGTATTGAAAGGGTAACGGTAGCCAACACTGATAAATACTTATAATTAATCAACAGCATTTCATTTTAAATTTCGTAAAAAAAATCTTAGAAAAAATCACGCTCTGATCAGCTGTTTTTTGCGCGCGTAAACTAACAGACTAAACAGACGCGACACGACAAGTGTCAAAAAACAGAAAATTTTGTAAACAAAACTTAATGAAATTTTTTAATGAAACTACGAAATCTAATGAATCAAAATTAATGAATATCTTGCACAGTATGTATGAAATTTCATTCAGCATATGAAAGATTTCATTGTTGCAATGAACCAATGTTAATGAATTCCATTCATTAGTGATATGACGCTTTTTTCTATCAGTGTACTTTCTTTATTGGGATATTCTCCCATTAAATACTCATAGAGTTTCTTGCTTTCAAAAATTTTGGTAATTTTCAAGAATGAATTGTCGATTGTTTCGGGGGGTTCCAATTCCCCTATCATCATAATTCTTTAGAAAATTAGGTACCCCTCCCCCCCCGAAACGATCGTCAATTCATTCCTGAAAATTACCAAAATTTTTGAAAGCAAGAAACTCTCTGAGTATTTAATGGGAGAATATCCCAATAAAGAAAGTAGAGTTATCATAAGTACTTGTTATGTTAATTCATAATGGGGAACATGAAAAGGCTTCGAATCAGAATAAACTCTTTTTCATTGCACAATTAAAAGGTCGAACAAATGACTAATTTTTATTATTTAATAAAAATTAAAACACACTTACTATGAAAAAGTTTATAAATATTATGAAAAAGTTATTAAATTGTACGAATTTGTTCATAACAGTGTGCAGTGCAATAAAACTATAAACATTTTTGTCTTTTTCAAAGTTCTGCTGCTTTTTCTCTGCCCTTAGAAACTGTTTTTGTTTACATAGAGTTTTTTTACTCATTACACTGTGCCACGCGATTTGGTATCTTGGAAATGAAAAGAAATGAAAATATAGTAACAGTAGAGCAAAACACCGAAGGGTTTTGAAAACTTATCTCGAGTTCTTTATTTATGGCCCACTGAAGTTTTTCAAGTTTTTTTCAAAGGCGTTTTGAATACGTAAAAAAAAAGGATTAAATCTAATAATAAGGTAAATATCGGTAGGGTATGGCTGCAGTAAAATTTAATGACGGTTCATTTCTTAGAATATATTAATCCTCAATCTCCCATTTTTAGGGGTCATTTTGGTCCTTATTTCAAATATCCTCATAGAACGCCAATAAACGTTCTACAAAAAGTTTCTGCATCAAATTTTACTGGGGGTTGCCGAAGATCAAAAGTTCATGCGTAAAGTGCAAAATGCTTTAAAAAGTAAAATTGTAAATTATCACATTGAAAATATTTTGATAGGAAAATTTTGTTGAATTGTTGAATTGAATGTGTGTGTGGAAGAAGGTGCTAAAATCCAATTTTTGGAAATCGCGTTTTTTTGCAAAATCGTATCTCCCTTTAATAGTTCGATCTATTTGCAAACAAATTTGTTAAAAACTTGATCGTTTTCTGTCATAAAATTGACCTTAAAAGTTCAATTTTAACGATTTTTGGAAATATTTTATATTTTCCCCCGAATACTAACATGTATTTTGCAGTTAAACTAAAGGTGGTATATCAAAATTCTTGCATGTGAGATGGTTAACGTGTAGAAAACATCCTAGGCTTTAACATGTGCCCATTGGTTTTGCAAAAAACGCTTTCATATCTAATCTATCTATAGTTAAAGTGTGAATATGGAAAAAGGTGCTATATCCATACAAAAACACAATATTGTTTTACGAAATACTAAGGGCGGATTTAGATAATCTATCCAATTTTTGAGTTAAAACTATAAAATTGAATGGTTAGTAACTTATATTATAAATTGCGCAAATTTTTATTAACCCATTACGCGAAAATCTGTTCAAAATAAACCATAAACCACTTGTTTTTTGTTAAATTAACTACCTTTTATTATTCTTATATAAAAATGAGTGTTGCTGGACCCCGTCTAAATTTTGCAGAATTCATCATGCCAAATTTTAATTTTTAAAAAATAACACAAAAAACAGAAAACTACTTGGCAAATGTATTGAAATTCCTAGTAGAAATTGTAACATAGCACCTTATTCCACTAGAACAAAATTTCACATGCAATTTTTTGCTACTTCCGCTCATTCTATTTTTATGAAATTTTGTACATAGATGCAAATAGTCAATCTTTGTCGATCTGCAAAAAGAAAATTAAGAAATTAAATTTTTATCGCGACTTATTTAGGTTTTTGCTTCTCCTATACAATTTGGTTTTTGGATTATAGCACCTTGTTCCACACCCACATTCAATTGTTAAAACAAAAAGTTGGCACATTTAAAAAGATGCACATTTTTGTGATTTTCACAATAAAAAACAGACTAAAACCGTGATATTTTATGACCCTTATTTTGGTATTAATTTATAATATTATTTTTTGCACATTTTAAACAAAATCAATTGCTACATATTTTTAATGATTTTTATAGCCTCCACTCTAGTGATAGAGGGTATGTCATGAAATCCAGCAAAGATTTTATAAAATCTGACCGAGGGTCTTCAAATTTATCTAATTTTTTGTACACATTTGCTCTATAGAGCCAATAAAACATATCCATTTTCCGTTTTTTATATTTTGAAAAAATCCCGATTTTTTCGCGAATTTAATTTTCTTCAAAAATTTAAAAAATCAAAATAGCATGCTATTTTGAATAGCCATATCTTCGGAAGTATCAATCAGATTTCTTCAATTCAAAAAGCATTCGATTCAGTCGATAGTCTGGATGATTTTTTTAAAACTTTCTCCCCCTTCCATTTTTTTAAACCTACACTCAAAAAAAAACGTGGGTATTCAATACTAAAAATTTAGCTACGAGTACTAATGTTTTAGTCCAAAAGGACCTAGTGCAGGAATTGGTAATCAATACTAAAATTTGTTACTAATATCTAGTACATGAAAAATACTAAAAAAACAGTAAATAGTACTGCAATTTACTACAATTTTAGTAAATATAATTACTAAAAAATCATAAATATTTAAAATTTTTGCCCTATTTAGTAAAAAAAATTACTAATTTTAGTTAATAAAATTACTACATATATCAATTTTAATAAATAAAAATCAGAAAAAAATTATATATAAAAGATTTTTTATTTCACTTCGGTTATAAGATATACTTAATTACATGTCTTCTTGCGCTGCTTAAAGATGTAGCGTAGATTGTACCACGTCAGGCATTTGAAAATAAAAATGTTGTCGCCATACCATTGAAATATATTTTGGAAACTATTGCTAAAAATAAAAAAAATAAATAATATTTTCTCAATACATGTTCAAATGTAAGTACAAACATTTTACTACAGAGGTTGTTTTTTTACTTACATTTTTTTTGTATACGTGTGTGTATCCATAACATTCTTCAGCTTGAGTTTTTTTTTCACAGCCATTGAAATAAAAACGATTTAACAAAAAAATTTATGTAGTTTTATTAAAAAATGCCATTAAGCATTTTATTTAATATACATATTTAAATAAAAAACATATATATTAAATTAGTTTAACACAACACAATTTAATTAAATAAATCAAGAATATATTTTTTTTTTACAAACACTTCGTGACCGTGTATCGCGTTGTTTCGGTTTTAATTTTTCTTCGCACTAAACAAACAGAAAAATCAGTTGGTAGCACTGAGTTAAATGCAAGCAAATGTGGTGTTCGCACACACTGCAGCAGCAAGCAGCAGACGGCAAGAAATATAAAGAACTGTGTTTAATTATAAATTAAAAATTTATACAATAAGTACTTTTTGTATTTACAGCTTAGGGTATGCTTTTTTAATGTTAAGAAATAAAAAATGCGTCATTTTAGTGAAATTATAATTAAATAGAGTACTCTTGATTTTTTCTGTTTGCTGCTTGCTGCTGAATTCTGAAGAAGCATGTCGTCGCTATTACAAACAGTGTTGCCATTACCATTATGAAAAAAAAACGCAAAAATCGTAGGAAAAGGGTAAAAATTTACAAAAAAAAAAATCAGCGACAAGAAAAAAGATAATTTTAAAAAATGGAAAATGTGCTTTTTAAGGTTACAAGGATAAAAAGCGAAAAAAAAACAATGATTAAAAATATTTTTTTTTATCATAAATTAAATAAATAAGCTGATACAATCAAAAGTAAAAATAATATTACATTCATATTACTTAAAAAACAATTCGTGCTTTCCGACCACCCAAAAATCAATTTTTTTTAATCTGGCGCGTTTTTAAAAAATGCGCTAAACTGTCGCGTTTCCCCTTTTTCATTTAGCGCATTTAGCGCTTTCTTTCTAGAATTAATCATTTGAGAAAAAATTTACATTTCACAACAGAAACGTCCTAATAACAGTGTTAGATTCATATTTTTCATGTATTTGTTGTAGTACAACCAAAGAAATGGAAAACTTTGTTTAAAATTAAAAAAAAATATTTCACAATTTTTAGACTTATTTTGTGAATAGGCCTGATGATTTTATAATTTTTTTTTTTTTACCTTTAATTAAAATTATTTTTTAGCGCTTTTTGGCACTTTTAACTTAATTCATATTTAGCGGTTTTAAGCGCTTTTTGAGTCACTGTTTTGCGCGTTTTGCCTGTTACATAATTTTCGAAAATAACCCCCAATTTTTTTTATTTAAATCTGTCAAAAATACATATTTTGATTGCATTATTACAAAAATACAACTCCATAACCAAAAAAATAAAACGCGGTCTGATTTTTCCCAATTTCATTAGGTCTTGGGCTTATGTTTCAAATTTCAGCAAAATCTATTGATAATATAAAAATCACAAATTACAAAAAAAAAATGTCGCGAAAAAATGGAAAAACACCATAAATACCCTATTTTTAAAAACGCGTATTTAAAAAACGGCAAGATCAAAAAAGCACCAGCAAATACCCGAAATGTAACATAATGGCAACACTGAATTCAAATTTAACGATTTTGCAAAAAAAAAAAACGGTTGGTAGCTCTGCTTGTAAACAAGCGCCCCCTTACGGAATAATTACTAACAAAAATAAATTAAAAACCTATTAAATTACTGTATATTAGTACTTTTATGAACTAAAAATAGTAAAAAAATTAGTAAAACCAACTACCAACAAAAATTACTCATAAACAGTAAGAAATACTAATTTTAGCACTTTGAAGATACTAAAAAAACTACTGTAATACTGGTAATTAGTAACTTATTAGTAGATTTGGGTTACCAACGCACTTACTAATTATTTTACTGTAGAATTATTTTGAGTGTACATAAATCGAAAATATAGCCTTTTTTACACAAAATTGCGTACCGCTTTTCTTGTGAAGGAGTTTCGTAAAATTTTCGTAATTTTTTTAAAAATACCTTATTGGTTTTTCCATACAATTTTTTTTTTTTTTATATTATTAAAAAAGTATGTAACTTTGAAAATCCATATCTCCGAAATTTAAAAAAAAATCACGAACATTTTGTGAAACGCCGTCACAAAAAAAACTGCACCCAATTTTATGAGAAAAATGCTATATTTTTGATTTAAGCAGGTTTCAAACAAATTGAAGGGGGAGAAAGTTTTACAAAATGCATCCAAAAATTTCATTTGTATCAAAAATGCATTTTTTTTAAAAAATATTTTTTGTTAGTGCATTGGTATAATAACGGATAATCAGTTGAATCGAATGCTTTTTGAGCCGTAGAAATCCGATAGATACTTTCGAAGAAATGGCTTTTCAAAGTTACATACTTTTTTGATAAAATTGCAAAATAAACATAAAATTAATTTTTTGTATGAAAAAAATCAAATAAGTATTTTTTAAAAAAATCACGAAAACTTTTTGATACGCCGTCACAAAAAAGCGTTACTCAATTTTGTGTAAAAAATGCCATATTTTCGAATTATGTAGGTTTCAAAAAAATTGAAGGAGGAGAAAGTTTTGAAAAATGCATCCAAAAATTGCATTTGCATCAAAAATGCACTTTTTTTGAAAAAACTTTTTTTTTATTGCATTGGTATAAAAAATGAATTTGAAATTGAATCAAAAACCAAAAGAGCTAGACCCTTGAAATTGGGCAAGAATATCTCTTATTTTACTGGTAAGGTTAAGTTCGAAGATGGGCAAAATCGGACCAGGGGGAAAAAGTTCCCCCTTGTAGAACTAAAACGACCCATGAAAAATACGATATTTTTACGACTTTTTTTTTAATTTTTGCTCAACAAATGTAACATTTGTATGTCATATTATGTTCATAGACCTGCGCTTGGACCAAGGGGGTCAGAAAATTTGATTTTTTTTAGGCCGCCCCCTTTTGGGGGCGTGGTTATAGAAATTAATTAAAAATAACGATACAAATTTATTGTTTAAGCGTAAATATCATAAACAAATAATTTGTAAACATATATAGCGGGGGAGCAGGTGTCCCCCAACAAACTATGCCGACCCCCCCCCCCCACCAAAAAAAGACGCCCCTGCATTTTTTTTTTTAATTTTAAACGTGTTGGAGGGTATAAAAGATTCGGCACAGCCGAATTTAACACTCCTACTTGTTTTTTTTAATTTTTGAAGAAAATTAAATTCGCGAAAAAATCGCGATTTTTTTAAAATTAAAAAAACTGAAAATGGATACGTTTTATTGGCTTTATTGAGAATGCATACCGTTAATATAAAGAAAATCGAAAGACCTAAGGTCAGAAAATAGAATTTTTTATGTGTTTTCTGGTGGATTTTGTGATATATAAGTTTGTCATTCCGCTTGTAGCGCCTCGAAATATTGGTCTGACCCCATTAAGTATATATATTCATGATCCTCGATCGATTTTAAGACGACCCTGCCTGTCTGTCATTTACCTGGTCAGGTTGGTATTGCAATTCGGCGAAATCAGTTCAGTTGTTCAAAAGTTATAAGCAAAAGAGTGAATTTCGGCAAGGAGTTTTCGCGAATTTACGAGATAAAACACAGGGTAACTTTTGAACTACAATTCTGAGGGTGCTGAAGTATCGCATATATATTTGCTGCTCCTCTGGCCCGATTTACTTTAAATCTCAGCCAAATTAGTCTAGTTATTCAAAAGTTATAAGCAAAACCCAGAATTTCAGATTGGGTTCGCTTAAAATGAATGTTTTGAAAAACCCAAATTTTAAAAAAAAAAACAAATTTTATAAGCAATGATAAGCCACAAAATGACTTTACAGAGTATTTTTGTCACTCAGAAATATTTTTACACAAAAAAAAAAATTAACACTCGAAAAAAATTTTACAATTAAAAAAAAAGTACTACTAGTAAATTATTTTTTTTTTTACAAAAATGAAAAAAAAAAATTGTTTTTTACTCAAAATAAATATTTCTATTCAAATTTGTAAATTTTTTCAGATTAAAAAATTTAATATTCTCTAAAAAGTTCATTGTTGGGGGTAAAGAAAACTTCACACGGAAAACAAATTTGCTAATTTCCAACTTAAATTCAGTTGTTGCAGCAAAAATGCGGTTGCTGCATTTGTATTACCGTTGTAACCATAAAATATCGGTAGTAGCAACTGAATTTTGTTAATACAACTATCCTTTAATTGAAATAACTACAAAATTAGTTTGCCAGAGCGAAATGTAGTAGCAGTAACCGAATTTTGAGTGGATGCAACTAAAAAATTCAGTTGGAAATTTATTTTTCTCTGTGTTGGAACTTTTTTTTGTTTGCTACCTCCTATTTGACAACAATTCCTAGTAATTTGACAAGCTTTTTACCAATAATTTTGTAATTTTACAAGGTTTTTACCAATAAACTTATACATTTACAAATTTGTTGACACTATAAAATTTTGCTACCTCCTATTTTACGAGAATTCCTAGTAATTTTACAAACTTTTTACCAATAATTTTGTAATTTTACAAACTTTTTTGGCGCAACTAAAATTACAAGGAATTCTCATGAACTTACTAAATTTTTTTGTAAAATTATCTTGAAAATTTGTAAAATTACTAGAAAAAAATAAATTTCTATTCAAATTTGTTTGTTAAAAAACAAGGAAAACTGTCAAATATTGGTAAAATGGGAGTTTTTTGTGTGTAGGACCTATTTATATAAAGTCGCACTTTTTCGATGGATCTTTATCAAGACTAAAAATTGACGACAAAAAGTTAACAGCAATATCACCTTAAAATATAGTCATACTTTTTCGTCAGTTCTTTATCAAGTCAAATATTGTCGAAAAAAAGTTTACATCATGTCAACTTGATAACACTACGTGACAGTTTTTTGACCAAATGTATCTGACACCTAATCTTTATGTACAATTGTCCGCTGAATCCGAATATGAAGTCAGAATGGTCGAAAGTAGAACAGTTTTCGAGATATTCGAAAATAAGCGTTATTTGTGTTTTTAAAAAAGATGATGTCACTTAAATGCAAATATCTTCAAAACTATTTTTCAATTTATGAATTTCTTTTTTTTTTAATGAAAGATAATAAAATTACTAAAATAACCATGGGCCGCTTGTGAAGATTAGTCAAGAAATGACAGAGTTACAGTGGACAAAAGTTCAAACTTCATGAAAAATTTGATGATTTTTGCAATTTTGCTCCTTTCAAGTTATTTTTTTTTAACCAAACAATTAAAAATTATAATGTTTTATTACATAGGACATTATTTTATTTCAATACGAACATTTTGCGTCCAACAAGACCCAGATTGGTGCAAAAATGACAAAGCTACAGAAGATTTAGTGAATTAACCCACTTTTCATTGCTAACATTTAGCTTTGTATATTTACTTGTGTTTTTAAAAAAAAAAATCGAAAAGTGGGATAACTCAATTAATCTACTTTAACTTTGTCATTTTTGCACCGATCTGGGTCCTATTGTGCACAAAATGTTCGTATTGAAATAAACTAACGTTCTAAGTGATAAAATTTTAAAAAATTTGATTGTTTGGTCTTAAAAAATAAGTTAAAAAGAGCAAATAACGGTAATTTTCTCGATTTTATCGTAAATATCTCGAAAACTGTTCTACTTTTGACCATTCTGACTTCATATTCGGATTCAGCGTTCGGATTTACATAAAGATAAGGTGTCAGATTCATTTGGTAACGACTTTGTTGAAAATTTGTCACACAGTGTAATTATTGATTTTCTTTTTTTTTTTAATTTTTTTATATATTTTTGGAGCTTTGTAGATCATTCAGGATTTAATATGATAACTTTAAAATCCATTTTCTGAAAGTCTTATTCTTGTTTTACAATCGCCTGTAACATTTTAATAACAAAAACAATTCAATTCGTATACTTAATGTTTATTTAAATCAATTAATATTCATCATACGCCTTCTGTAAATTGAAGATTGTAGATAAGGCACCCATGTCGTATACGTAATATTTGTTAATATTTATTAATACAAATCATACGCCTGGTATATCTATTTCAAAAAGTGAGTTTATCAGAGAAATTCAGTGCAAAATTACGGATTTTGCCACCTTCTGAATTTAAAGTTGTTCGAGTACAGTCGTGTTTTATGGCTTACTGAAGTATTTTTGACATCTGATATAAATTATTTAAATATTTAAGGACACATAGTTTCAAAATAAAAACTTTAACCATTTAAGATGTAACAAAAAAGTCTCCCTTTCATAGAGTTTAAATAACGATGTCTAACATTAAAAAATTTAAAATCTAAATATTTCTTCAGGAAAAGCTACTATTTCGTTTAACTTTTCCCTTATGCTAAAAAGTCTCAAAAATCCTTAAACTTCCCCTGGTCAAACAATCACTGACTGTGAGAGCATGTAAAATAAACCACAGATAACAAATACATACATACAACAAAGAAAAAGTATACACATTCAAACAATATGCATACCATAGCTAGAAGGATTTTTATTTTTGTTCTGCATTCATTCGGTATTTAAGCGAAGAATTCAATTAATTACATTTCAAAAGCTTTTGACCGCACTGATAACAAAAGTAAGATTTATTGTAGAACCAACACAGGGTAGAATCTCATACATGTCCTACAATACTTGGTAAAGCAATTAAGAAATGAAACATTTTAAAATACATTTATGTGATTTTTGTTGAAAGTGAAACGATTTTTTTTTGTTAGTTATCAAAAAAAAACTATTAAAAGGTACATTGTTTTCCCATTAAAAACTATATTTTTTAATATGTTGAAATTATGTCTATAACATACAAGGCTTGGTTAACACGACTACATTGAAAGACGTCCTATATACCTAACATCTAGGGTTGCCAGATACTAGAAGTCAAATAACTGGATAATGGAAAATATTCAGCTGGATTTTGAAAAAGTAACTGGACCCATACATAATTTTTTTTTTTAATAATTTGAAAAAAAAAATCAACCGATTTTCATTTTCATTTGGACTAAATGGCCGTCTCTATTTGCCACGGCAAAATATCCCTTTTTTAAGCATTTCTATTACTTTTTTGTCATCGGCCTGAGGATTGTTAGAGTATATTTTTCTTTTTAAATAACCCCACTAAATCAAGTTCAATGTGGTCTAATCTGGAAATCCAGGAGGACAGTTAAAATTTCCGGGACGTGCAAAGTCAAAAAAGAGCGACAACAACTGACCATCATTTGCAGATTTGACCCATTCAGACATATTTTTGTGGGGTTATTTTAAAAGCAAAATTTACGCCAAGAATCCGTAAATCATCGACGAAAACATTAGTGCCGAAATCAACGCTAGACTGGCCGAAATGCTCAAAAAAGTTGTAAAAAAATTAGTGAAAATGCAGGAAAAAGAGCACATTTTCCGTATACAAAAGAGGCATTTATGTTATATTATGATTAATGTTTTATTCAAAAAGTAGTCCCAAAAAATTGTAAAAAATATTTAATAAAAAAAATAATTGTTAAAATAAAAGAAATCCTTTTTCAACTGGATAAATTATGTTTTAACTGGAAACTGGACCAGATCTCAAATAACTGGAAAATCCAGGCTATTCCAGGCCGTCTGGCAACCCTACTAACATCACTGGTCATATTGAAAACGCTATATTAATTTGTCATTCCATGCAATACGCATTGAAATGTCGGTCGTGGACCTCATTATGTTTATATATTATTGATCCTTAAAGGTTTCTAAGACATTCTAGTGATATTCTATCTATCTGTTTGTCTGTATCGAAAAAATAGCTTTTGGTGAACAAAAGTTTTTAATGAAAAAAGTCATTAATAAAAAAAAGTATTTAATGAAAAAAAAATGTTGATAAGAAAATTTTTGATAAAAACAAAAAAAAATTTATTGAACAAAATATGTATTGAAACAATCTTACTTCGCAGATTGTATAAATTCATAAATGAAAACACGATTTAGTGTTTTTATTTTATAGAAAAAAACTTTATTATTTAATCTTCGTTTTAGCAAAGAAAAGTTTAAACCAGTCCGAACAATTTTGTCTAGACAAAGTATGACTTTCTTTGTGGAACTCAGAAAGATAATTAAACAATTTTCCAAAATGAGCTTCCTTTTATACAACTTTCAAACAATATTTCGAATAAAAAAATATTAAAATCAAAGTTACTTTTGAAAATGTTACAGTAGAATTTTGAAAAGAAAAGTTACAGAAATTTAAATATATGAAATCAATGAAAGCAAAAGATTTTAAAATAATGAAATCTAAACAAAATACGTGAAAATAAGGAAACCTGCATAGTGCTTTATAATGACTTGCTTCAGTATGAAAAAAAATATTGATGACAAAAGAAAAATATTGATGAAATATGCCTGCGAATTTTGTACTCTTGTCCAAAACATTAAATTATGATCAGGGAAACCAAAAATATGCAGTATCATGTTTTTTCCTGTGCATTTTATTGATAAATGGGTAAGGTATTTATCCGTTTCAGAAGTTTTTAAGAAATCTGGCATAGATTTGTTAGAGCATATTTTTGCATATATTAGCCTTAAGAGCATGTTTTTGAATATTTGAGGTTTAAGAGCATATTTTAGCATATTTTTAGAGCATATTTTCAACTTCTAGAGCATTTTTCCACGTTTTAAAGCATATTTTTACATTTTTATAGCATTTTTTTTCTTTAATTTTTAGATCATTTTTTTCAATTTTTTTTATGACATTTTTTTTTTTTAATTTTTTATCCAACAAGTATTTTTTTAACAATTACGAAACTGTGACGATTGATTCCCCTTTGGACTGTTCTTGCTTCATATCCATGCGCGGGTACAAGGGGGGGGGGGAAAAGGGGAAATTTCCCCCCCCAGACCAAATTTCAAAAAGAAAAAAAAAGAGGAAAAAAAGAAAAAAAAAAAGAAAAAAAAGAAAAAGAAGAAAAAAGGAAATAAGGAAGAAGAAAATTTGTAAAAAAATTTTCCGAAGGAAAAAATCTCGAAATCCGAAAATTTTTAAAAGAAAAAAATCTGAAAATTTTCATAAGGAAAATCTGAAGATTTTCTGAGGAAAAATATCTGTCAATTTTATTATGAATTTTATGAAAAATGTGACTTAAGCGTTATTAGTACTTATAATTTTTATTTTGGATTTGGGAATTCTACAAAAATACATAATAGAAAATGTTTGAGGAGTGAAAAATTTTTCTTTGTGAAAAATCTGAGACTTTTTTCATAGCAAAAAGTCTTGGAATTTGAGACTTATTCCTATATAATAATATAAAGGTCACAGAATTTGAGACTTTTTTATAGAAAAAGGTACAAAACTCTAGAACTTTTAACATCGCCAAACATTTAATTTTTCACATTTTTTTTAGAAGAATTCTAAAAGTCTTGGAACCTAAGACTTTTTGTAAAGGAAAAAGGTCCCAGAATTTAAAAAAAATATGGGAAAAAGTTCAAAAAATTTGAGACTTATTATAGGAAAAAGGTCACAAAATCTGAGACTTTTTGATTGGAAAACGGTCTAAGAATCAAAGACATTTTCTATAGTTAAACGGTCTCAGAATCTCTGAATTTAAGATATTTTTAAGGAAAAAGGTCTCAGAATTTCGAGAAACTTAGAATTTTAGACTTATTCTATTCGAAAAAGGTCTGACAATCAGAGACTTTTCTTTAGGAATATGGTCTCAGAATCTGAAACTTTTAATAGGAAAAAGATATACGAATCTGAGACTTTTTCTACAAAAAAAAAAAAACGGTCTAAGAATCTCAGACTTTTTCTATAGGAAAAAGGTCTGAGAATGTGAGAAATTTCTTAGAAAAAGGGTCTTAGAATCTGATTGTGAGACTTTTTCTGCAGGAAAAAGGTCTAAAAATCTGAGACTTTTTTAAAAGAAAAATAGGTCTCAGAATCTAAAATTTTTTCAATACGAAATAAATATAATAATCTGAGACCTTGTCTATAGCAAAAATATCTCAAAAATGTTTTAAAATATAAGCCTTTTTCTATAGTAAAAAATCTCAGAATCTGAGACTTTTTCTCTGGAAAAATTCTTAGAATCTAAAAATTGTTCTGTACGAAAAAAATATAATAATCTAAGACCTTTTCTAGGAAAAATTTCTCAAAAATGTTTTAAAATATGAGACTTTAGTCTCATAGGTTTCGAAATCTGAGACTTTTTCTGTGGAAAAAGTTCTTAGAATCTGAAAATTTTTCTGTACGAAAAAAGTCTCAGATTCTGAGACATTTTTCGGAAGTAAGGAGTCTTAGATTCTGAGTTATTTGCACTATAAAAAATAATTTCCTCACGAAAAATGTCTCAACATCTGATATTTTATATGTAGGAATAATTTCTTCCGTTAAAAAATTCACAGATTTCGACTTTTCTATACGTCAAATGTGTAAGAACTGAGACTTTTTCTATATATACGAAAATGTACAATTTTCTTTTAAAACAAATTAAAAAAAATTGATCAAAACGAAATATGATCGTGAAACACAAAATAAATAAATTGTATATTGTTTTGCAAAAAAAAAACGGATCCCTGATTTTGCTCGTCCGACAAAGGTGAATTTATGATTTTTTTTTTTTTGGAAGCAAAAAAAAAAAATTTTCCCCCCCCAAACCCAAAAGCTGTACCCGCCACTGTTCATATCAGTATATGAAACTACTCAGGCAGAAATTACGACTCTTCTAAAAATACAATACCATTATAACATTGGATACACAAAAGTACGACTTTAAAAATTCAATACCTTGAAAACAAAAAATTCAATACCATTACAACATTGGATTTTAAAAGAACCAACGTTACATAAGAGTTTAAAATTATAATCCGAAAAGGTTTACTATGGTAAACTTTTACAAAATTTCTGACTTTATTTTATTTAATTATTTCTTTATACCTTTTTTAACAATAGAAAATATTTTTTTTTTTTTTGTGTAAAAATGTCACTGCATTTTTTTTTTTTTCATTATGAAATGTGCAAGGTGAAAAATGGTTCCATAGTCGAAAAGTCGATTAATTGACTTTTTGTATAAAAAAATCGAAATGGACTTTTACTTTCGACTTTTTAGTTTTTTCACTTGGTGGCAGATGAAAAAAAATCTTCGCAAAAAAAAAAAATACCAAAAGAAAATACCAAAAAAAACGCGAAAAAATCGATTTTTTTTTTTTGACAAAAAATATAAAATAAAAAAAAAATTAAAAAGCTTACGTTTAATTCTCTTCAAACTGAAAAAACAGATCCTAAATCGGTCCACCCGTTTGATCTGTATTTTGATTTTGTTTAAAAAGCTGGAACTTTTTGTTTCTGACAATTTTTTTATTAAATTTTGGTAGAAATCAATATATTGAATAAAAATATATCGCATTCTTAAGTGGTAACCCCCTTAAGCTTTGGCATAAAGTGTTTAGTGGATTTTTTATACCCTCCAACTACAGTATGGAGGGTAACGCATCATCCGTGTGTAACGCATTAAAATATCGGTCTAATACCCCATACAGCATATATATTTATGATCAGTGATCGATTCTAAGACATTCTAGCGATGTCCGTCCGTCTGTAGTTAACACGATGCAGTCCAAAATAAAAGACTCCCAAAATTTGGCACGAATATTTCTTATGTTTCTAGGCAGGTTAAGTTCGTAAATCAGCAATATCAGACCAGGGGAAAAAGTTCCCCCTTGAAGAACTTAACCAACCTCTGAAAAATACCATGTTTTTACATGATTTTTTGTGTTTTTGTTTAACAAATGCAACATTTTTATGCTACAAGAAGTTCAAACTACTACAAGAAGTTCAGAGTTGCTTAAATAATGATAACCTTGTTTTTTTTAGTACAAAAAGCATAAGAATTAATTGTTAAACCTATATTTCGGAAGGAAGGTTTAACCCTAATTACCACTACCGACCCCTCCCCCCCCCCCAAAAAAAAAAAAAAGAAAACGCACCATGTTGTAGGGTATAAGAGATTCGACACAGCCGTATTTAACTCTCTTGTTATTTTCATTATCGAAATAAAGACTTCACCAATATTTCCGATTATCAAAATACTGTTACTGTTAATTCTATAAATCAAAAATTTTCGATTTATTTTTACTTATTTTCGGCACATAATCTTGATAAAAATATTAAAATTTTAACTTACAAAAATATCCGCTTTTTACAGGTTGGAAAAAGTCGGCTTTTAAGAAAAGTCGAATTTTCGAAAATTGACAGTCGAATTTTTAGAAAAGTCAAATTTTTGTTGCGACTGTATAACCCGGATATTAAAACAAAATATTTTGAAAAATTTCTAATTATTTAAAATTATTTTTATATACTGTATTTTCTAATATAAAACACCCCAAAATTGCGCCAAAAATATGTCGAAATAACGTTATTCAGTGTTGTCTTTTAATACCATCCTAAGGTCAGAAACTTATTAATACAATGTAATTTTAACCCAGTAAATTTGATTTTTTGGTGTTGTGACGACGTCGGAAACAAAAGTCAGGCGATTGTTTTTTGGCGTTATCATTTCAATGTTATAGTAACACCATAAATTTTGTAAATAGGACCTCACTTTGGTGTTGGAATGCCCTCCGCCAACTCTATTCTGACGTTATTCCGATTGCATTTTTCTGCCTGGGTATGTTTTCTTTAGATTCAGCAACTTGGTAGAAAATATTAAGGCAAATATTTTTGTAGAACATATTAAACCCTCTAACTACTACCTCACATAACGGTATTTGGAGGGTCTATTCTCTAAAAAATTGTAAAAAACACCGAAAAAAAGTGGATATAATTTTTTAAGAGCATATTTTTATTGTTTTTAGAGCATATTTTCCGTTTTTAAGGGCATTTTTTAAGCGCATCAATCGTGTTTTTTAGAGCATATTTTTGGTTTCCCTGATGATAATCTTTTGCGGAAGATATGGGTGTCTTTTATACCCTCCAAAAATGTAAAAAAAATATATCGTCGAACTATATTCAATAAATGCCAACTCGAAAAAGCTTACTGTTCAGGAGAGCTAAAAAACTAGTTATTTCGGATATTATTGCAAAAATAAACAATGTACCTTCCACAAGATGGTTTAAATATTCTAAACAATTTTTACCTACCCGAGTAAAAATTTTTATATGATGCAATATATAATGATATATGACACAATATATATTAATACGCAATTTGATCCGAATAATGGTGGATGTTTTTGCATTAAAAAAGATCTACTTGTATAAAATATGATTTGATTTCATCCGAGTTTTGACCAGACATTGCCTTATATTGGTGGATCTAATTAGATCTAATTGCACAAAAACATATAAAATCCTGGTGTTTTTTGGTTTGGGTTGATATACACCACAGGTCAACGATACATTCACCAAACATATAATTTTCAAAAACAAAAAAAATGTTTGGGTACGCTTCGAACCAGATAGGTGATATACATAACCCTAACAAGAAATGTTTAGGAACATTTTTAAAAGTTTCTTATACTTTGCCTAAAAAACTTAGAAAATTTTTGGTTAATTGTAAACATATATAGGTTTATATGGAACAGCATAAGCTATATATAATTTTAAGTTAAATTATACAGAAAAAGAAATTTTGTATTGACCCTCATATAATTTTATATAATTATATCAACCGTACACCTTTTAATCCGAATCATGATTTAATTATATATAACTACATATGACTGCATTAAAAAAATTTAGAAAATATCTCAGGGATGTATAATCATATATAATTTATTATGTTTGTATCAAGTTATATATTGTAATATATGTTTATTTTTACTCGGGTATGCAAAAATGTTCATATTTTGCACTTGTTCGCGTATTTTTCAGAGATGGCATTTATTACTATATCAAAAAACAAATATTTTTTTAGAGTTGGCATATTTTGTCGGAAAATAAAAATACATTTTTTTTTTTTTTTAATTTTTAAAAATTTTTTTTTGTTTTTGGTTTTTGTTATCCTTAGTACGGTAATTGCAAAAACTGAACAAAAAATTAAAAATCATTGCATATTTTAAAAAGTTACTAGCTCCGAAAGCCTTTTAATCTCAGGGTGGTCAACTTTGGCACTCTGTAACTCACGCTGTATTACAATAGGGTCACTCTAAACCACCTATTTTGAAAGCTTATATCATTGACTTTATTTGCCCCATTCATAATGTTTCAATCTGATAAATAGTTTGAAAGTTACATAAATATAAGCAATTTTTTTTTGCAAACACTATTTACCGATATTTCTAAAATGGCAATATCTCGAGAACCAGTCATTAGATATCAAAATCTTTACAAGAGTCGTGTTTAGTATGGCAAATGCAATAAGATATGTGGTCTAATTTTTTTTTTTTAATTTTTTGAAAAATTTTGGAAATTTACAATGGGAGTTGGCATTTATTTTCACCAAAAAATATGTACTTTGAGTTAGCAGAATAACAAAAATGGATGTAAAACGACAACAAATTTTTTTTTGCTCTGAAATTTCTACCACAGATGGGTATTGCATAGGGGAGCTATTTGCCATCGGAATCTCATTTCGGTCAAATTTGAGTTGGCATATTTTGAATACAGGTTCATGATATGAAAAATGTTTTAAAACTTTTCTATAGAAAACTTAATTAGAATCTGAGATTTTCTATATAAAAATCTTTTAGAAACTGATAATTTGCTGTTGGAAGATTCTGAGAAGTTTTCTATAGGATTTGTGTCTCTGAAAAAAAAATTTCTTATTCTAAAACATTTCTCCTATTGCAAAGTTGCAAATTCAGAGACATTTGTCCTGTAGAAAAATTCTCAGATTCTAAAACATTTTATCCACAGAAAAATCTCCGATTCTAAAACATTTTTTTTCTTTCGAAAATGTTTTAGATTTTAAAAAAATTTTAATAGCAAAAAACTCAGATTCTGACTTTCTATACAAAAAATGTCTCAGAATCTAAGACGTTTTTTTATAGGATAAATGTCTAAGAATCTAAGAATTTTTTTATAGGAAACAAATTTTAAGAACCTTAGAATCTGAGATATTTTTAATAAAAATGTCTAAGATTCTTTGAAATTTTTCTATAGAAAAAGTCTCAGATTCTTTGACATTTTTTCCTGTAGAAAAAGTCTTAGATTCTGAAACATTTTTTATATAGAAAAAGTCTTCAGATTCCCAGATTCCTATAGAAAAAGTGTCAGATTCAAATTTTTTTTTTTTTATAGAAAATTCTCAGGTTTTACTTGAAAAAAATTTTCTTCTTTTTCCAATAGAAAAAATCCTGAACTTTTCTTCAGAAGCATCTAAAGATTTCGAGACATTTTTCCTACAGGCACTTCTAAGATTCCGAAATATTTTTGCTATTGAAAAATTTTGAGGTTCTTGGACATTTTTAAGAAAAAAATGCTTGGATTATTTCCGTTTCATTTTTACTTTCCTTTTTTCCTTCTCAGACTTTTCCTGAAGACAAATTTTCATATTTTTCCTATAGAAAAATTCAAAGATTTTAAAACTTTTTCTGATCGAAAAATTATAAGATTTAGGGAAAATTTTTTATAGACATTTTTGATAAAAAAAAATCTTTGATTATTATTTTTCTTTTTCTTTTTCCTTTCTAACTTTTCCTTCATTTCTTTTTATTTTTTTTTTCCTTTTTTCTCACTTTCGAACTCGGTTTAAGGGGAAACTTTTTCCCTCGTCCGATTACAATGGTCCATAGGAACCATATAGATCAAATGCGAAACTGCTTTTAAAACAAATTAAAAGTTACTCCCCTAATGTTCATATGTAATACATATTATGTATGTTTGTAGCAAATATCCTAAAGCTATTAAGGCCCCAAACAACAAGTTGGAAAAAAAACATAAAAATAAAACAGTCAACCATTTGCTCTCACACACATACACAATGTATCACACATACCGCAACAAAACAACAAAAAATAAACTTTATACATTTGAATTTTTATTTCCTTTTTTTATATTTCCGGTTTCACAGATTTAACTTTTAGTGTTTGTTGTTATGTTTGTTTGTCTGTGTGTGTGTGTATGAATGCAATACGTATGAAAATTTACGTTTTTTTCTGGTTTTTATTTTCCCTTGTTTGCGTTTTGTTGTTGCAGTTGTTGTTGTTTTTGGTTGTTTTGTATTATTTACTTTGAATTTGTGTTGCTGATGATGGTGCTCATGTGAAAAGTGCAAATTAAACTTTATTTTTCTCCAATATGAATGGAAAATGTATGTATGTCAGTTTTCTACTTTCCACACATGTGAGTCTGTCGGAATTTTTCAAATGTTTGTATGTGTCAGCTAATGAAACCTTAATGTGTTTTCATTTTCTGGGTAAATAAGCACATCAAATATGTTTTTTTTGTTTTTGTTTAAATATAAAATGTTTTTAAGTACTTTTTTTGAGGGAACAAATTTTGTTTTGGTGGAAAAAGTAAAAGTTTTTTTTTTAAGTATAAAGTTTGTATTTTTAGAGAGAAGGAGGGGGTTTAATAAATGCAGTTTTAACAATAAATGGTGGAAATTATAAAATGGTTGGCAATAGTATATAATTCTTTGTATTGAACTCAGGAAACTTCAGAAAGTTGTACTTACACTCAAAAAAAAACTCTGTAAAAAAATCTGTAAAACTACTTTCAATTTGATTTAGCAAACTTTCAGCAGATTTTTCTGCTAAAATTGATATGTTTACTAAAATCTCTGTCGTTCTGTTTTACAAAATAACAGACATTTTATTGAGTTTTTACTGATTTTGTTTGCTGAATTTCAAAATATTTTTGAACATATCTTTAGCAGGTTATTTTATAATTACACTGCGTGACAAAACTAACCACTATTTTAGAAAACAAGAGGTACGACCATCATTTCAATATATTTCGGACATGCTGAATCGAATGGCGTACTCCGTTTTTCGATGTATGGTACCGTTTTCTTGTAAAATGTCATTAAATATTCGCTGATTTTCAGCTGCTTTTTTAACAAAAAACATTCCAAAGCTAGTGATTTTTTAATTTTATGGCATGGAAAACAAAGATATAACTTGTAGCAATATTTATAATATAAATTTGGTTTAAAGCTTTTCATCTTAAGCCCCTTAATTCGCGGATTTCTTAATTTTTTTAAGTTTTCGCGAAATTAACCGCTAAATTGGTCTCTGATAAAAAACTTGCATTTTGTGGATCATAAAGGCGTCCATGACAATACGAATAGTGGACAAAAAACATCTATGTTATATGGACTATCGTGATGAAAATCGCGAAAAACCGTTTTTTTGTATATGGCAGCATCACTTTAGGAGATGATTTGAGGATTCATCTTTTAGAATATAATGTGGGAACCTTAAACAATGAACTGACCCAAAATTTGTCCAAAAAAGTTTTCATTTGCAAAAGTTATCTTAACAAAAACTATAATTATTGTATCGCAAACACTGAAATAATAGTATTTGTTAAGATAACTTTTGCAAATGAAAACTTTTTTGGTCGAATTTTTGGTCAGTTAGTTGTTTAAGGTTCCTACATTATATACTAAAAGATGGAACCTTAAATCATCTCGTAAAGTGATGCTGGCATATACAAAAAAACGGTTTTTCGCGATTTTCATCATGATGGTCCATATAACACAGCTGTTTTTTGTCCACTATTCGTATTGTTAGGGATGCCTTTTTGATTCATAAAAAGCAAGTTTTTTTATCAAAGACCAATTTGGCTGTTAATTTCGCGAAAACCTTAAAAAATGAAGAATTTCCCAAATTTAAGGGCTTAAATTGAAAAGCTTTAAACCAAATTTGCATAAGAAATGTTGCTACAACTCATATCGTTGTTTTCCATGTCATAAAATTTATAAACCATTTACTTTGCAAATTTTTATGTTAAGAAACTGGCTTTTTATACAATTAAAACGATTGAGACTAAAAATCGAAAAAAAAACAAAAAAAAACAGTATATCGTGAACCTATATTCAAAATATGCCAACTCAAATTTGACGGAAATGAGTTTCCGATGGCAAATAGCTCCCCTATGTAATACCTATCTGCCATAAAAATTTCAGAGCAAAAAAATAATTTGTTGTCGTTTTACATCCATTTTTGTTATTCTGCTAACTCAAAGTACATATTTTTTTGGTGGAAATAAATGCCAACTCCCACTGTAAATTTCCAAAAATTTTTCAAAAAATTTTTTAAAAAAAATTAGACCACATATCTTATTGCATTTGCCATGCCAAACACGAATCTTGTAAAGATTTTGATATCTAATGACTGGTTCTGGAGATATTGCCATTTTGAAAATATCGGTAAATAGTGTTTGCAAAAAAAAAAATTGCTTATATTTATGTAACTTTCAAACTATTTATCAGATTGAAACATTATGAATGGGGCAAATAAAGTCAATGATATAAGCTTTCAAAATAGTTTGGAGTGACCCAATTGCAATACAGCGTTAGTTACAGAGTGCCAAAGTTGACCACCCTGAGATGAAAAGGCTTTCGGAGCTAGTAACTTTTAAAAATATGCAAAGATTTTTAATTTTTTGTTCAGTTTTTGCAATTACCGTACTAATAGCCGTAATTTCAACAAACAGATAACTATCAGTGCATAGATATCTACAGTGTAAGTAAAATTTTGTAAACTTAACTCTTAGGTAACTATAATTTTCAATGTTAATTTACCGGCTAGGTTAAGATATCTATTAGGTATTTTACACCCGTAGTTACCTACTCGTTGAAATTACGAGCATAAGGATAACAAAAACCAAAAAAAAAAATTTTTTAAATTTTTCAAAAAAAAATGTATTTTTATTTTCCGACAAAATATGCCAACTCTAAAAAAATATTTGTTTTTTGATATAGTAATAATGCCATCTCAAAAAAATACGCAAACCAGTTCAAAATATGAAATTTTTTGCATCGGTATAAATTATTTAGAATATTTAAACCATTTTATGGACGGTACATTGTTTATTTTTGCAATAATATGCGAAATGACTAGTTTTTTAGCTCTCCTGAACAGTAAGCTTTTTCGAGTTGGCATTTATTGAATATAGTTCGACGATATATAATATTGCTAATTTTACAGAAATACTTTTTTAAAGTATAAATTTATAAAAAAAAACTATAAAAGTTTTCATGAAAACAAATTTTCTAAAAAATTAATCTGAGCAGATTTCTCTTGCTGTTTTGACAGATTTTCCTGCTGATTTCACCTGGAAAATCATGACAGATTTTCAGCAAACCGTGTCTGCTAAAATCAGCAGATTTCTAATGTGGCTCAAAATGGTTGTATTTTCAGCAGATTTTTCTGCTGATTGGACAGAGAATTTATTTTGAGTGTACAAGGGAAGTCTCCCTGGTGTCACCCTCCGATCTTCGTGAAATTTGGATATATTGTTCAGAACGAAAATAAATTTGACACGTATTTTTTTAGCGGCCCAACCTCATTTTTAGGGGGGATCAATTTGTATGGGGAAAGTTGGTCTTTTTAAGTTTTTTACGATTTACGCCTATTCACTCGAAATTAATATAGGCATATTTGGTATCAGATTAAATGTATTTAAAATACCTATCTTGCGATGGTAACAACGCGTTGCAACTTGCCACAAAAAAATTTATTTTTCGACTTATTAACAAAAATGCCCCGCCAAAACTTCGTTACCTGGTTACAATTCTTGAGCACCAATTCATAACAGGATTACCCTATAAAATTAAGAGGAGAATATTTTGAATAAAAAAAAAATAGTACGAAAAATTTTAAAAAAATTATCCTTTCATATCGTTCCCTACTTTATTCCATTTCGCTCTACTTTTACACCACTTTTACCAATTTAGGTACCCATTTTCACCCTAAAATTTTAAATTTCAAAATATGTTCTTCTCTTGGTGTTATTTCTGCTGGAGGATCCTACATGTCAAATTTAACCGTTTTGGAATTTTTAGTTCAATAGTAATAACACTGTCCGACAAAAATGAAAAAAAGTCGTCAAACACGAACTGCATAATATACGTTTGAAACAAGAGACTAAACTGCATTTACAGTTTTTCTTTTCGTTATCCTGTTTCCTTTTAAAAGAACTTTTAAAGGATTAAATTTTATAAAATATTTTTTTAAATTTTTTTGTCCTAGGATGCGACTACCCGAGTAAAAAAGTTTTTATATAATTATAAATAATTTGATAAAATTATATCAAATTATATATAATTATATACAATTATATAAATAGGTAAAATTTTCCAAAAAGTTGGATAAAATTATATAAAATTATATATAATTTAATAAAATTATATATAATCATATGCAGCATTTGGTGGATATAATTATATAAAATTATATATTGATAAAATTTTATCAAATTTTATAAAATTTTATCAAATTTTATAAAATTTGATCAAATTATATATAATTTGATATAATATTATATAATTATATCCACTAAATCCTGGATATGATTATATGTAATTTTATCAAATTATATATAATTTTATATAATTTTATCCAACTTTTTGGAAAATTTTAACTCTTCCCGAGTAAAAATAATTTAATATGATCTTATATACTTTCATATAGTCATATTATTTCATATATGATCATGTGTGACACTATGTCTTGCGAGATAAATTTATATAATAAATTTTGATGTGCGATTTTTTTAAGATATCGCCATACATAATTATATGTTGTAACATCTGGTCCCATGTATCATTCCAAATTTCTAAGTGTTTTATATAAAATTTTATATGCCTCCATTTTTTTTTTAATTTTTCTAAGTTTTTCCAAGAACATATTTTTATCGCAAATATTTGCAACGTGTTTTATATAAAATTTCATATGACTTCATATTTTTTTATTTTTCTAAGTTTTTTCCAAGCACCAATTTTTTATCACGAATATTTTCTAAGTGTTTTATATAAAATTTTATATGACTCCATCTTTAAAATTTTTTCTAAGTTTTTTTCAGTGTTGGCTACCGTTACCCTTTCAATACCGTTACCGATTAAAAACCCTTTAATATTGACTACCGTTACCGTTACCAATACCGAAATAAAAAATTTTAAATACCGTTACCGATTAAAAACCATTACCTTTATTCTGATTTTTACCGGTATTATATCGGTTTTGTTTCGGTTGTCTTATGCCTTTATGATACTTACTTTTTTCAAGTTACTTGTTGCTGCATTTATTAGGGTTTTTCTGTGGGAATTTCGATAAATTCAAAATTTTTGGTTGAAGTTATCGAAATTTTTATAGAAAAACCCTAATAAATGCAGCAACAAGTAACTTGAAAAAAGCAGGTATCATACGCACTTTAATATTACTTTTTTTATTTTTTTTGCAGAAAAAATTCAAATTAAAATATTTTTAATGTTGGTAAAATAAATAAATTTTTGTTCATTGTAAACCGGATTGTCATTTGGGCAAAAACGATGAAAAAGTCTGTCCAACCAATGATCACATTCGCAATTTTCTAAATTATGTGGAAATCGGTCCAACCAATGATCACATTCGCTATTTACCTAAAAATTTCTGAAGAGAAAAGTGAGTGCCACGACAAACCTGATTCGCTCAAGTTTTGCTGGCGTTGTCATCCACGCAGGTAAGCGTGGAGAGTCGTACAGTCTGAAGAAAAATTCTGTCGGAAAATCTGTAAAACAACTTTCAGTTTGAATTAGAAAGCTTTTACCAGATTTTTCTGCTATAATGAATTTACTTAATTCTCTGTCATTAAGTTTTAAAAAATAACAGACATTTTTCTGTGTTTTTACTGACTCTGTTTGCTTATTTTAAAAAACATTTTTGTTAAAATTTTAGCAGATTATATTGTAATTTTACCAAAAAATTTGTTGGCATTTTTTTTAATTTTTGTTTAATTTAAACGATTAAAACTAAAAATTAATCAAATGTGAAAGAATCAGCTGATTATTTTAATAATTTTACAGTAATTGTCTTGTTTGTAAGAATATTTTCTTGAAAAAAAAAATGAAAAAAATTTGAAAAGTTTATTGAAATGAAAAACTTCGTTTTTTTTAACAATTTTTAACAAAAATAAGTATTTTTTACTTTAATAAAATATAATTTCGATGTTCAGGCTGTTTATTTGAAATCAGAAGATTTTTCAACTTAAAGCCGCAGATTTATCTGTGGTCTTGACATATTTTTCTGCAGACTCTGCTAAAACCATCAGATTTCTTAAATGGCTCAAAGTTTAGATATTACTGCTGATTGGACAGAGAAATCTTATAAACACGTAAAAAATCAATGATTTATTTGTTGAATTACAATATTGCGTGAATATTTTAATTTAATTCTGTGTTAATTAATTAAAGTATTAAGTACTTCTATATAATTATATGTTGAAATGCACAACATTTTTCAGTTTTTACGTGTTTTTAAAAAATTTTTGAATTTTTAACATGTTGGGTAAATTTTATTCATAATACCGGTACGTACCGGTATCGTTGATTCGGTAACGGTTAACCGTTACCTAAATAATCAAAAATACCGTTACCTTTACCGTTACCGATATAAAAAATATGTAATACCGATACCGTTACCGATACCGTTATTCGTTTCGGTTGCCAACCCTGGTTTTTTTCAAGGAAAATTTTTTTTATCGCAAATATTTTCCAAGTGTTTTATATAAAATTATATATGACTCCATTTTTTTAAATTTTTCTAAGTTTTTATAAGGACAAAGTTTTTATGATAATATTTTCTAAGTGGTTTATATAAAATTTAACATGTCTCCATTTTTTTGAAATTTTTCTAAGTTTTTTTCAAGACTAATTTTTATTATTTTAATTTTTCAGCTTTTTATTAAAAACTAAAAAAAAACATCCGATTTATAAAATTGTATAAATTTTAATATAATTGGATATAATTTTATATCATTGGATTAGACCAAAACTCGTATCAAAGTCGATATAAAGTTATATAAACTGATATTATTAGATATTATTCGATCAAATCTTATGAAACCATTTTTCGTATAAGATTATATCAAAATAGACACGAACCCATATTAAATTATATATTGTGTCATATCAATTTTTTTACTCGGGTATATAATTATATATAATTTGATATAAATTTATCAAATTATATATAATGATCTCAAAAACTTTTTTTACTCGGGTAGTGATATCAAATGAAAGAGGAGGAGCTCCCCTAATTTTCATATTTTATTATTTTTACATATCAGGAAAAAGGAGGTAAGTTATAACCTTTCAAAAACTTATCCTTCAATATCATTCAAAATTTTCATCAAAATGTTTTGATAAAGTTTTCAAATGACTTTAGGCACATCCTTTTGTTCTGGTATGGCAAAATAAAAAAATGGAAAAATTAGGGGAGATCCTCCTCTCTTATTTGCCATCACCAGTGTCATCCTAGGACGAGTATAAATATTTCAAAAATATTTTACAAAATGTATCCTTTAAAACTTTGAAGTCCTTTTAAAAGGAAACAATATCAAGAAATGAAAAACTGTAAATGCAGTTGTACTCCATATGATATCTACTTTCAGACGTATATCATCCGGGTCATGTTTAATATTGGCTGTCGGAAGGTGTAACAAGAACCATTTTCCCCCTTCTTCCCTTTTGTAATCCCTTAGAATTAAATTTTCCAATGCTTGTATTTTGCTGGATGATTCTACATATAAAATTTCATATTTTCTAAAACCATTATATCATCAGGTAATATGTACAAAAGGTACCATAGTTACATTTTTGAACCCCCTTAAAAACAGAATTTTCAAAAAGTACTTTTCCAGAATTTTTTTTTTTTGCCGAAGGATTCTACATTCCAAATTTCAGGATGTATCAAAAATACACTTTTTAAAAACCGCCTAGAAACAGCATTTCCAAAAAATTACTTTTTCTACAATGTTTTTTTTATCGAAGAATCCTACATTTCAATTTTTAAGCACTTAGGATAATTTTTTAAGAAAATATCATGGTTGGTTACCGTTAACCTTATAATACCGTTACCGATTTAAAACCCTTTCAAATTAAATACCGTTACCGTTACCGATACCGCTAAAAATATTTTTGGAATACCGTTACCCTTACCGTTACCGTTATAGTTATTAGAAGTTACCGGTATTCCAAATTTTACCTTTTTATGGATTTTTAACGAACAAAAAAAATAAATTAAAATTACTAACATTATTTAAAATTTATAATTTGCAAATTATCATAAAATAAATGTCAACAATATTGTCCAAATCAAATCTATACTGTTTTTGAACCTACGAAATATTTTTAGCTTTCAGTTTTATGTTTTGTAAAATTTTTAACTAAATTAATAATACCGGTACGTACCGGTATGGTTGTTTCGGTACCGGTACATACCGCTACCGAAACGATTTGAAAACCCTTACCGTTACCTTTACAGAAATAAATAAAAATTAGATAACGTTACCGTTACCCTTCCCGTTATTCGTTTCGGTAACCAACCTTAAAAAATAAAAGAAGTACCAAAAGTAAAATTTTGTTTATCCTGCTAAAAACCCGAATTTAAAAAAAAAATATTTTTCCGAATTTTTTTCATCATAGGATGCTTCATTCCAAATTTCCAGTTTTTAGAACCATAATATTAGGTACATTTTTTACCCCCTTAGAAATAGAATTTCCAAAAGTATTTTTAAATGAACGTTTTTTCACCAAAGGAACCTATATTCCAAATTTCAAGTGTCTGGGACCATTAATTTAAAAAGTACCAAAAATACACTTTTTTAACCCCTTTTACTACTCTATAAAAAGGAATTCTAAAAAATTACTTTTCCAAAATGTTTTTTTCATTAAAGGATCCTACATTCTAAATTTCAAGTAGTAGTAATTATTTAAGATACATAAAAAGTACCAAATGTGCAGTTTTTAACGCTTTTACGACCCATAAAAATGGAATATCCAAAAAGTACTTTTTCCAGAATTTTTTTTTTTTTTTCAATAAAGGATCTTTCATTCCAAACATTTAGTTTCTTCCACCATTATTTTAGAAATATAATAAGAACCAAAAAAAATTGGATTTTCAAAAAGTACTCTTTCCAGAATGGTTTTTTCAAAGAAGTATCCTACCTTCTAAATTTCATGTTTCTTTGACCATTATTTTAGGAAATATAAAAAGCATTAAAAGTACATTTTTACCCTTTTTACCCGGTTGAAATCAACATTGGCCAAAATTCAGCTTTAGTAGATCTATCTATATATGAACATTTCCATTTAACTTTTGATTTTAAGGTTTAAAAAATATTAAAATTTTTTTTGAAGGCACATCAAAATCGCTTAGTGCGCGTATAAACATGCATTTAGTAAGTTAAAATCCGTTTGCGTGAAGAACTTTTCGCTGACGGCGCGAAAGTTATGGCGGTTTGAAGATTTAAATTGAAAAACAAAAATTTCAAAATTACAATTAATGTTAGAATTTAACAAAATCGACGTTAATTAATGTTTCATACTATCCCCAATAAAATCCGGATAAATTACGACCATTAACGTGGATATACAATCAGATTTTTATTTAAAAAGCTTTATTTTAAAAAGCTTCTCCCTTAATGCTTGATATGCAATTTACACGAAATCTAATGACGATGGACCAAATTAAAGGTCATACTCGGATTTAGAACCCTCAAATTAGTTAAGAAACATGTGCATTATGCAAAATTGTGAATTTTTAAAAGTGATGCAATTTCTGATTAATGAAATTTTGAAAGATGCATAAAATCCACAATCTTCAAAATTTATTAATGCCGCTCAGTTTTGGGATAAAGCTTTATAAGTACCAGCAATTGCCTTTTATAAAAATTAATTTCTATTAGCGCACATTGGGTTGAAACATATGTAAACTGGGGATTAATTCAGAAAAGCCCTTTATTATAAATATTTATATTTTTTTAGACTAACTATACATTATTTAGTAAAAAAAAATGTTTTACAGAAAAAAAAAAATTATAGAAAATATTTTTTTATTACAAAAGAAGATATAACCTTTTGATAAAAATTGGCTCCTACCGCTCTATCTGCTCCAATAATGCCCCAAGAGATGTCAAATGTGTGACCGACCCCAAATATATTTTCAATCCCAACATTTTCTTAGAATATACCTACCCTCTATCTTTAACCCTTAAGGTGGTCCCCAATTGTTTTTTATTTCTTTTTTAAATTTATTTTATGAAATCAGCTCCCAGGGTGCGTCTTAGAGTATTAGTCAATAAGACCGACCCCCATTATTTTTTACCCCCCAACATTTTTTGGAACATACTTATACCGTATCTCCACTCGATAATGGGGCTCCCATATAAAATGCCATTTTTATAAAATCTGCTCCTACAGCTCTAACTGCTCCAAGGGTGCCCCTAGAAATGCAAATGTGTGACCGACCCCCAATATTTTTTTAACCCCAACATTTTCTTAGAATATACCTACCCTCTATCATTAACCCTTAAGGTGGTCCCCACCAAATTTATTTTTATTTTTTATAAATTTGTTTTATGAAATTAGCTTCTACCACTCTCATGGTGCGTCTTAGAGTGGTATCCACTAAGACCGACCCCCATTAATTTTTACCCCCCAACATTTTTTTGGAACATACTTTTACCGTATCTCCACTCGATAATGGGGATCCCATACAAAATGCCATTTTTATAAAATCTGCTCATACAGCTCTAACTGCCCCAAGGGTGCCAATAGAGATGTCGAATATGTGACCGACCCCCAATATTTTTTTAACCCAAACATTTTCTTAGAATATACCTACCCTGTATATCCAACCCTTAAGGTGGTCCCCATACACATTTTTTTTTTTAATGAAATCAGTTGTAAGTCTATTTTGATATCGTATAAACTGAAGAAATGTCGGTCGTTTAAAAGTGCATTTTATATGCAAATGCAGTTTTGAAGTGCATTTTGCGAAACTTTTACCCCATTTATTTTTTTTTTAATTAGCATATTTGGAAAATTTTGGATTTTTGCTACAGAAAAATGTTTTCATTACAATGGACCGAGCATGTGTGATATTTTTAATATTTTTTTTAAAAAAATACTTCCTTAAGTTTCCCTTATAAAAATTTTTATTTTTTAAATTATACCAAAATCATGTAAAAATACATGTTTTTAAACCGTTATATTTTCAAAAGTGCTAATCGCATCTCATTGTTGTTATGCACATTAGAAAGGTATTTTTGTATATTTTTTGCATTACATGACCGCAAATATGTTGGCGTTTCAGAAATGCATTTTAAATGCAAATGCAGTTTTGAAGTGCATTTTTCAAAACTTTTACCCCTTTGAATTTTTTTTTAGTTATCATATTCGAAAAGTTTACAATTTTTACTACAAAATAATGTCCTCCTAATAATGGACCCACTGTGTGTGATATTTTTTTAGAATTTTTTAAAAAATCATGTTATTTCAGATTTTTTGGTTTTATTTAAAATATTGAAATTGTTTTAAGGAAATTTAAAAAAAAAAAAAAATTAAAATAGCACACACGGTGGGTCCATTATTAGCAGGACATTATTTTGTAGTAAAAATTGTAAACTTTTCGAATATGATAACTAAAAAAAAATTCAAAGGGGTGAAAGTTTTGAAAAATGCACTTCAAAACTGCATTTGCATTTATTATGCAATTCTGAAACACCAACATATTTGCGGTCATTAAATGCAAAAAATATACAAAAATACCTTTCTAATGTGCATAAAAACAATGAGATACGATTAGTACTTTTGAAAATATAACGGTTTAAAAACATGTCTTTTTACATGATTTTGGTATAATTTAAAAAATACAAATTTTTATAAGGGAAACTTAAGGAAGTATTTTCTTAAAAAAAATATTAAAAATATCACACATGCTCGGTCCATTGTAATGAAAACATTTTTCTGTAGCAAAAATTCTAAATTTTCCAAATATGCTAATTAAAAAAAATTAAAAGGGGTAAAAGTTTCGCAAAATGCACTTCAAAACTGCATTTGCATATAAAATGCACTTTTAAACCACCGACATTTTTTTCAGTTTAAAAGATATCAAAATAGACTTACAAACCATTCGTATGCGCTATGGATTGCTAAAATGCGATAAGTAGTTTAGAAAATACAGCTGCTCAAAGTTACACAGATTTTGCATTTTTTTTACTTTTTTAAAAACGAAAATCGTGAATAAAATCGCGAGTTTTTCGAATATTTTCGATCTGATGGATGAAATTTGAAATTGGCTCCATAGAGTATCTGTATGAAAAAAATAACAAAAATCGGAAGACCCTCGGTCAAAAAATGCCTAAAATTACCAAATGTCTGGTGGAATGGACGCTATATTAAAATATCACTTAATAAAATTTGCTGGATCGCAACAAGAAATTTGTTGAAACTCTGTGTATTTATCGAAAATACCCCAAATATGGAGCACTTTTTAAAAAAATATTAAAAATATTTGCAAAACATTTATCTAAAAAACATTAATGCAATTATGTAGCCAAATACCTGAAGTTGATGTTCCATTTTAATAAAATTACTTTTAGAACGCTTAATAAGAATTATCAGCACCCAAAATATCTCAATTTTCAGTTTTAGGCACGGCACGAAAATTTTGAAAAATTATTTGACTTTGACAGCTCACAGTCGATAGAGTAATTTACTCAAAACAAAAGTTTTTGGCAAATATTGATGTAGAATTTAATTACCTTTCACCCAGTTTCACACACGAATGTGTAGGATAAAGTTCAGCTTTTGAATTAATCCTCACTTTTGGTACATTTCAACCTTCTGTGTAGCGGTTTGGGTGTGCCCTGGCGGTTTATCTGGAGACAAAATTAGCGCATTTTCAGCGTACAGTTGCATTAAGTCCCAGTTTTTGCTCGTGATCCATAATACGCATTACAATCAATCGTCTGACGGGTATATTTAAAATCTAAATTCTTTTCGCGTGAAAATACAAGCAAAAGTTTAAAATCGTGAAATGTCAGATTTTTGCAAAATTTTTGCTAATCAAAATTTTAACACGCTATATTGATTTTATTATAAAAAATCGAAAAATATTTGGATCACGCGATGTGCTGGCAACTTTTAAATAATATTGCGATTGTGCCTTGCAAAAAAGTGGATTTTTGATAGCTTTCACGATTTGTCTCTCAACCTTTGTCTAGCTAGTACTTCGCTCCTATTGAGGGCACATTCATGAGACCGGTTCCCAATTTGTGTGTTCCTCTTTTTTTGTCTATCCAGAGCTTTTTGAAGCCCACTGATGAGCTACAAAGCTGAAAATTGGCATGCATATAGTAAAACACCTGCATATAGTAAAACACCTGACAGATCCTAACGTAGCCGGATTTTCGATTTTTTGCCTGTGGGCCGAGAAATAAGCTGAAAAGTGGGGGTGGCAAAATTACATTTTTTGACATTTTTGCTTAATTTAAAGCCTTCAAATGACTTAGGAAGCTGAAAATTTCCTAGAATATAGTACTAACGATGGCACATACCCCCAAGTAGTCGGATTTAAAATTTTCTCAATGTGGGCGGAGAATTGAGGGGAAAAGTGGCGTGGCAAAATTGGGATTTTTTTTAAATTTTTACTTTTTTGAAGCCCCCAAATGACTTAGAAAGCGGAAAATTACATAGCAATTAGTTCTAACAATGAAGCATATCCTGAAGTAATCGGATTTAAATTTTATAGACTGTGGAAGGAGAATTAAGAAAAAAATGGGGTGTGGCAAAATTGTGGTTTTTAATATCTTTACTAATTTGAAGACCCCCAATGACCTGTGAAGATACAAATTGACATTTTTGCTTATTTTAAAGTACTCTAATGACTTAAGAAGCTGAAAATTTCCTAGCATATAATCCTATCGATGAAGCATATCCTGAAGTAGTTGAATTTTACATTTTTAGACTGTGGGCGGAGAATTGAAAGGAAAATGGAGAGTGACAGAATTGGGATTTTTAACATTTTAACTTCTTTTGAAGCCCCCATAGGAAGCGGAAAATGCATAGAATTGGCATGTATATAGAAGGTTTCATGGGGATGATCAACACGAACCTGGATTTTTGAAATAAAGTAATTTTTTAAAAAAAAAAGTACTTTTTCCCCAAAAAGTGCTATATTTTCCAAAATAATACTTTTTAGGAAAAAAGTACTTTTTTCCTGAAAAAGAACATTTTTGTCTTAAAGGTATAGTAATATTCTAAAAAAATTATTTCACCAAAAAAGTGCTACTTTTTCTACAAAAGCACTTATTATTTCTAAAAAAGTACTATTTTTAAAAAAAAAAGTACTATTTTCTCAAAAAAAGTACTATTTAAAAAAAAAAAAATGTACTTAATAAAGTATTATATTTCTTAAACCAAAGGGGGTCGGTTTCACTTCTGACCCCTCTAGTACTAACTGAAAAATTACCGTTTCTTCCCCCCTCGTTTTCATCACCTAAATATGAATTTGGGCCGCTAAAAAAATACGTGTCTCTTTATTTTTCCTACTCTCACAAAAAATTCAATAACATAAAGATCGGCGGGTGACACTAGGGAGATTTCCCTTGTTAACCATATAAATACTACAACAAAAATAAATATTTTCAAATATATAATGGTGATCCCCATATTTTACCTATTTTGCGCTAACTCTTAAATTAAAGGAGATAAATATTTTAAAAAAAATTTCAGGCAACATTTTATTTTTGAAAGTTTTAAATATTGTTCCCCTGATATCGTTTACTTTTCTTTATAAAAATTGTTTTATTCGACCTTAAAAATATTATATTTTGAGTAGGTTTATTGTAGCACGGGGCCAATATTTTCTTTACTAAAAAAAAAAAACAATGATATTCTCATAGAATAATTTTCCAGAAAATTATTTTTCTGTTTTAAATTTATTTATGTTGGTCATTTTTGCAAGACTTAATCGACACGTTTTTCGGAATTTGTCAGATTCCATTGTCAATATTATATAGCAAATATACTGGGACTCCCAGTCTGGGAGTAGAGTCGAATATGTATTAATATTTTAGTTTGATCATTAACCATTCGTCATTGAAATTCCCTTTGCTACTTGTAGTATTGGGTTTTTATATGTGCTAAATAATCTTGACAATGAAATCTAATAAATTCAGAAACACGTATAGATTAAATCTTTCAAAAATTAATTAAAACAGAAAAATAATTTTTTTGAAAATTATTCTATGAGAATATCATAGTTTTAATAAGTAAAGGAAATAATGACCTCGAGCTATAATAAACCTACTTAAAAAACCTAATCTGGGGATCACCATCATAATAACATTCCTAAAATCTATTTTAAATAAAAATGGTCCTAAAATCTTAATTCGCAATTATCTCCTTAACTAAAAGACTTAAATCAAAATAGACAAAATTTGGAATCACTGACACTACGTGACAGTTTTTTGACCAAATGTATCTGACACCTACAATTGTCCGCTGAATCCGAATATGAAGTCAGAATGGTCAAAAGTAGAACAGTTTTCGAGATATTCGAAAATAATCGTTATTTATGTTTTTAAAAAAGATGATGTCACTTAAATGCAAATATCTTCAAAACTACTTGTCGATTTATGTATTTCTTTTTTTTAATGAAAGATAATAAAATTACTAAAATAATTATGGGTCGCTTGTGAAGATTAGTCAAGAAATGGCAGAGTTACAGTGGACAAAAGTTCAAACTTCACGAAAAATTTGATGATTTTTTGCAATTTTTCTCTTTTCAAGTTATTTTTTTTAAACCAAACAATTAAAAATTATAATGTTTTATTACATAGAACATTACTTTATTTCAATACGAACATTTTGCGCCCAACAAGACCCAGATTGGTGCAAAAATGACAAAGCTACGGAAGATTTAGTGAATTAACCCACTTTTCATTACTAACATTTAGCTTTGTATATGGACATTTCCATTTATCTTTTAATTTCTTTGAAATTTTGGTTTTTTGGCAAAAACTTTTTTTATTTAAATTCAAATAGCTATCTACTGATAGAAATACATAAAGGACTTCTAATGCAATTAGCTTACAAACACTGAAGGCCAAAAATCTTTATTTGCGGTAGTAAGCGACAATCAAACTTCCGAAATGTGGAAAAGTCGATTGAAATTTCATAAAAACGTATTCTTCAAAGATTTTAAATATATGGTCCATATATTTGTTCAAAAAAGATGTCTTTTTGAATTTGATGTGCCATCAATAATTAAAAAGTTATTTGGTGGTAACGTTTTGAAGTTAAAATTTCTTCATTTTCGATTTTTCGTCGCTTTTTTATCAGGAAATTTGCGCCGCTTCATACCTTTCAAAAGCTAATACAAAGAATGATAGATGTCGCAATTCCCTACAGTTTAAAACTGATCTCATGAATGTGCCCTCAATAGGAGCGGAGCACTAGCTAGACAAAAGTTGAGAGACAAAACGTGAAAGTCATCAAAAATCCACTCTTTTGCGAGGCACATTCGCAATATTACTTAAAAGTGGCCAGCACATCGCGTGATCCAAATATTTTTTGATTTTTTATAATAAAATCGATACAGCGTGTTAAAATTTTATTTAGCAAAAATTTTGCAAAAATCTGACATTTCACGATTTTAAACTTTTGCTTGTATTTTCACGCGAAAAGAATTTAGATTTAAAATATTCCCGTCAGACGATTGCTTGTAATGCGTATTATGGATCATGTGCAAAAATTGGGACTTAATGTAACTGCACGCTGAAAACGAGCCAATTTTGTCTCCAGATAAACCGCCAGGGCACACCCAAACCGCTAACAGAAATTCATTTCTATAAATGGCAATTGCTGGTACTTATAAAGCTTTATCCCAAAACTGAGCGGCATTAATAAATTTTGAAGATTGTGGATTTTATGCATCTTTCAAAATTGCATTAATCAGAAATTGCATCACTTTTAAAAATTCACAATTTTGCATAATGTACTAGTTTCTTAACTAATTTGAGGGTGCTAAATCCGAATATGACCTTTAATTTGGTTCATTGTCATTAGATTTCTCGTAAATTCCATATCAACCATTAAGAGAGCAACTTTTTAAAACAAACTTTTATCATAAAAATCGGATTGTATATCCACGTTAATGGACGTAATTTATCCGGTTTTTATCGGGGATAGTATGAAACATTAATTAACGCGGATTTTGTTAAATTCTAATAATAATTGTAATTTTGAGATTTTTTGTTTTCAATTAAAATCTTTAAACCGCCAAAACTTTCGCGCCGTCAGCTGAAAGTTCTTCACGCGAACGGATTGGAACTTACTAAATGCATATTTATACGCGTACTAAACGATTTTGATGTGCCCTCAAAAAAAATTTTAATATTTTTTAAACCTTAAAATCAAAAGTTAAATGGAAATGTTCATATTTACTTGTGTTTTTTTGATAAAAATCGAAAAGTGGGATAATTCAATTAATCTACTGTAACTTTGTCATTTTTGCACCGATCTGGATCCTATTGGGCACAAAATGTTCGTATTGAAATAAACTAACGTTCTAAGTGATAAAATTTTAAAAAATTTTATTGTTTAGTTTTAAAAAAATAAGTTGAAAAGAGCAAATAACGGCAATTTTCTCGATTTTCTCGTAAATATCTCGAAAACTGTTCTACTTTTGACCATTCTGACTTCATATTCGGATTCAGCGTTCGGATTTACATAAAAATTAGGTGTCAGATTCATTTGGTCACGACTTTGATGAAAATTTGTGACACAGTGTAATTTGAAAATATCTATTTTTGTATGAAATTTTGCTTAAAATCTTTATTTGCAATTATCTCATCAAATAAAAGAGTTACCACCATCAACAATTTTTTGTAAAAATTGTAATTACAATTTAATTTTCTGTTATCTTCTTATCAAAAAGAGATAGAGCAAAAAAGACGAAATCAGGTGATCACCATCATAAATTTTCTAAAATCTATTTTTTTTTATACCCTCCACTCTAGTGATAGAGGGTATATATAAGTTTGTCATTCCGTTTGTAACACATCGAAATATTGGTCCTCGATCGATTTTAAGTCGATCTAGCGATGTCCGTCCCTCTGTCTGTCTGTCCGTAGAAAACTAACGCTAGCTTTTGAAAAACTTTACAGAGGCTACTGAAGTTTGGCATATATGTTGGTTATTTACCTGGTCAGGTTGGCATTGCATCCAGCCAAATCGGTCCAGCGGTTCAAAAGTTATGAGCAAAAGAGTAAATTTCGGCAAGGCTTTTTCGCGAATTTACGAGATAAAAAACACGATAACTTTCGGAAGAAAATAATAAGACTGCTAAAACGTGGCATGTATCTTTGCCGTTCCCCAGCTCTGTTTGGTATTGAATTTCAGCTTAATCGGTGAAGTAATTCAAAAGTTATAAGCAAAACCCCGAATTTTCGATTGGGTTCATCTTAAATGCCACGTGGTAAACAAGTTTTAAAAGTATTAGCGGTAACTTAGCAATGCCTTCCAAACTTGTTTAGTTTTAAAGCAATGCTTTTTAAACTTGTTTAGTTTTTAAAGCATTGGTAACTTAAAAATTACACTCGAAAAAAATTTTACACTCAAAAAAATTTTTACACTCAAAAAAAATTTTACACTCAAAAAAAATTTAGTTTGTTTTTTACAAAAATGTCAATATTTTGTGTACATATATGTACGTGCATTTGCTCAGAAATATTTTTACAGGAAAAAAAAATTACACTCGAAAAAAAATTGGTAATTTTTTTTTTTTTTTTTTAATGACAACAAAAGAGTTTTTTACTGAAAATTCTTATCAAAATAGTTAATTTTTTTCACGTTAAAAATGTACTATTCTTTAAAAAGGCATTGTGGAGTGTAATCATAGATTCGGCAAAGTCGAATTTAACTTTTGTCCTCCTTTTAAAGCCTTTTTTCTTCTGAAAAAACACTAAAATTAGTACCAAGTATATTTTTAATTATACATTTTTTTCATCCACAAAAAAAAACTGAACAGTTTTTCAATCATCTAATAAGCTTTCCTTTTTTATTTTTCGTTTTTTTTTCTCTCTTTTTAGTAAATGGAAAAATTAATATCCGTTTTTACAATGATGGCATTATTTTGTAAGTTAACATACATACGAGTACTCGTCTACACATAAACATTAAAAATAGTATTTTCGTTGTTATTATTGCTGAAGGAATACATTGTAATTTTCAGCAGCATATTGTTCACATAAGGAGTGAGATCATAAAAATGTTAACACACATTTTTGCCTACAACTTTGGTGTAAAGCTTCCAAATTTTTTTTTTTTCGGCAGTTTACATTTTAAAAATATGTCAGTTAATAAATTAATTTACATCATGAGTTTTAATTTGCAATTTTTTACACAATGGACGATGAAAGAAAAGTGCGTTCAAAAATAATTAAATATTTTCAACAAAACCAAACATGGACATACAAAAAAATTGCCAAAGAAACTAATGTATGCCGCCAAACAGTTTCAAAAGTGGTAAAAAGGTATCTGGAACACCTAACAATTGAAAGGAAGCCGGGAACAGGAACAACGACTGGTTATCGTAACATTGGTAAGGCATATAAAGTTAAAAGCATCCTTAAGAGAGCTCCTAACACATCTGGCAGAAAAACAGCTCGGTTAGCCCAATGCTCAGACTTTTTTGTACGTAAAGTGAAACGTAAGGCGGGACTAAAGTCCTACAAAGTTCAAAAAGTTCCCGATAGAAACGCTTTTAAAAATTTGGAGGCCAAAACCAGAGCTAGAAAATTGAAATCAAATTTTATAAAAAAATACAACTGTTGTGTAATGGACGACGAAACTTATGTCCTGGC
The DNA here is from genome assembly GCA_963921195.1 of Pegoplata infirma. Lineage (NCBI taxonomy): Eukaryota > Metazoa > Arthropoda > Insecta > Diptera > Anthomyiidae > Pegoplata > Pegoplata infirma. The sequence continues at coordinate 183,842,665 of OY992538.1, read as the reverse complement.
TGATTTTGCGCAGCTCCCTGGTCAAGAATTTTATGTTTCCGATGTTCGAGGAAATGTTGCGGAAAAATTTCGGTCAAAAAAGCAAACGAAATTCCCCAAAAAATTCCTAGTATGGCAAGCCATATGTAGCTGCGGCCAAAGAAGCCAGTCATTTGTGACATCTGGCTCTATAAACAGCGAAATTTATATCAAGGAGTGTTTGCAGAAGAGACTTCTTCCATTCTTGAGTCAGCACAATGTATCCACTTACTTTTGGCCCGATTTAGCATCTTGTCACTACAGCAAGAAAGCGCTGGAGTGGTATAATGATAATAATGTGGTTTTTGTACCAAGAGAGGCAAATCCACCAAACTGCCCGGAGCTCAGGCCAGTGGAGAGATATTGGGCTCTTGTTAAAAAAGAATTAAAGGGCACAAAAAAGGTCTTCCAGGACATGCAAGATTTCAAACGTAGATGGACCACCTGCTCTAAAAAGGTGACAGAAACTACCATAAAAGCCTTAATGGGAGGGTTTCCGGAAAAAGTGGATAACTTTGTTCGTAGTGGTTAGAGTTCCATGCGGTTTTTTTGTTATGATTTTGTATTAAATTTTATTTAATAAAAATTTGGTTTGAAGTCTTAAAATTCAGTAGTCTGTTTTTTATTTAACTTTATGTGTGTTAACATTTTTATGATCTCACTCCTTATTAATTTTCATAATGAGTTGTTATTTCCTTTTGCCATATACTTGCAACAAACAATATACGCACGCACTTGGGTTTTTAAATGCATAAAATCATAGAGTGGAGTGAAATTGGAAGCATTTAAAAATTAGATTTTCAAGAAAATTAAAAAAAGTACCAAAAATATGAAAAAAGTACCAAAAAAATAAAAAAGTACCAAATAAAATATGAAAAAAAGTACCAAAAAAAATAGGATTATGTAGAAATTGTCACACAGACCCAAAAAATATTGTATTTGTGATAATTGAAAGATAACGTAAGAATTTATGACAGGGCAAAATAAATGTAGGGAATTTTTTAGGGCCAAAAACTTCGAACAATCCTTAAACAAACTGTACATGCATGCAATTGTGTTGTAAATGCATAAAATCATTAAAATAAAAAAAAGTAACAAAAATAAAAAAGTACCAAATAAAATATGAAAAAAAGTACCAATAAAAATAGGATTATGTTGAAGTTGTCAAACAGACCAAAAAAATATTGCATTTGTGATAGTTCAAATATTGCTTAAGAATTTATGACAGGGCAAAATAAATTTATGGAATTTTTTAGGGCCAAAAAATTCACCAAATCCCTAAACAAACAATACAGTCACTTACTTGTGTTAGAAATGCATAAAATCATAGAGTGGGCAGAATAGCATAAAATTGCATGTATGTAAAAACTAAATTTTTAAAAAAATTAAAAAAAAGTACCAAAATTAATAAAAAGTACCAAACAAAATAGGAAAGAAGTACCAAAAAAAATGTCAAAAAGGCCTTAAAATATAAATCTGTGAAAATTGTAATATTAAAAAAGAAGTTATGATAGATCAAAATAGATTTGGAGGATTTTATGACCAAATAACCAAAAAATTCACCAAATCCCTAAACAAACAATACAGTCACTTACTTGTGTTATAAATGCATAAAATCATAGAGTGGGTAGAATCGCATAAAATTGCATGTAAGTAAATACTAAATTTTTAAAAAAATTAAAAAAAGTACCAAATTTAATAAATAGTACCAAACAAAATATGAAAGAAGTACCAAAAAAATTTACAAAATGGGACAATAGAAAATGTCAAAAAGGCCTTAAAATATAAATTTGTTAAAATTGTAATATTAAAAAAAGTTATGGTAGATCAAAATAGATTTGGAGGATTTTTGGACCAAATGCCCAAAAAATTCACCAAATCCCTAAACAAATAATACACTTACTGACTTGTATTATAAATCCATAAAATCATAGAATGGGTAGAGTGGCATAAAATTGCAAGTATTTAAAAACTATATTTTTAGTAAATAATAAATAGTACCAAATTAAAAACAAAAAAAAAGTACCAAATTAAAAATAACAAGTAGAAAAGTTAAATTCGACTTGGCCGAATCTATGAATACCCTCCACAATGCCCTATTTAAGTGATAGTAAATTTTCTAACGTGAAAAAATAAAATTTTTGGTTAGAAATATTTTATTTTCTGTAAAAAAACTTTTTTTTATTAATTTAAAAAAAAAAAAAAAAATACAAATTTTTTTTTTTTTGAGTGTAAAATTTTTTTTGAGTGTATTTTTTTTTTTTTTGTTTTAGTGTAAAAAAACTTTTTTTTATTAGTTTTTGAAAAAAAAAAAATTACCAATTTTTTTTTTTGAGTGTAAAATTTTTTTTGAGTGTAAACTTTTTTTTGAGTGTATTTTTTTTTTGTTTTAGTGTAAAAATATTTTTGTGTGACAAAAATACCTTTTAAAATATTTTTCTGACTTTCAAATCTTTTTAAAACATGTTTAACGGGTTTTCAATACGTGAATTTAAGGTGAAACTAATCTGAAATTTACGGTTTTGCTAATAACTTTTGAACCACTGGACCGATTTGGCTGAAATTTAAAACGAACCGGCCCAGAGGAACGGTAAATATATATGTCACACTTCAGCACCCTCACAATTGCCGTTCGAAAGTTACCGTGTGTTTTATCTCGTAAATTCCAGAAAAACCCTTGCCGAAATTCACTCATTTGCTTATAACTTTTGAACCACTGGACCGATTTCGCTGGATTGCAATACCAACCTGACCAGGTAAATGTCCAACATATATGCCAAACTTCAGGTGCCTCCGTAAAGTCTTTCAAAAGTTAGCGTGTTTTCAACAGACAGACAGACAGACAAACGGACGGACGGACGGACGGACGGACATCGCTAGATCGTCTTAAAATCGATCGAGGATCATGAATATATATACTTTATGGGGTCCTAGACCAATATTTCGAGGTGTTACAAACGGAATGACAAACTTATATATACCCTCTATCACTAGAGTGGAGGGTATAAAAAAGTACCAAACAATCTAACAAAATCGAAGAAACAACTATGAATTTGGGAAAATTTAAATATTTTGTAAGAAACTACGACAGGTCATAATACATTTGGGCAGTTTCTTTAGGGCCAAATTCCCAAAAATTTCGCCAAATCCCTAAACAAACCATCTACGCACTTGTATTTTAAATCCCTAAAATCATAGAGAGGGTAAAATAGCATAAAATTGGAAGCATTTAAAAAAATAAGGTTTCATTAAAATTAAAAAAAAGTACCAAAAATAAAAGAAAACAAAAAGTACCAAAATGAAAAAAGTACAAAAAAATTAAAAAAATGGGATAACAGAAAATGACAAAAAGCCCCAGAAATATGGATTTGTGAAAATTGTAATATCAAAAAATAAAGCAATGATAGATTAAAAGAGATTAAGGGAGTTTTTTAGGACCAAATGCCTAAAAAATTCACCAAGTCCCTAAACAATACTCGCACTTACTTGTGTTATAAATGTATAAAATCATAGAGTGGCATAAAATTGCATGTATTTAAAAACTAGATTTTTATTAAAATTAAAAAAAGTACCAAAACATAATAAATAATAAAAAGTACCAAAAAGTACAAAAAAATTAAAAAAAATATGACGATATAGATAATGTCAAAAAAAAAACAAAAAATATAAATTTGGGAAAATTTAAATATTATGTAAGAAGTAAGACAGGGGAAAAAAATTAAATATGAAAAAAGTACCAAAAAAGAATAATGTTGATAATGTCAAAAATAACCAAAAAAAAAAATGAATTTGTAAAAGTTTAAATATTACTTAAGAATTTATGACAGCTCAAAAAAAGTGGGGGATTTTTTGGGGCCAAATTCCCAAAAACTTGATTTGGATTAAAATATTGAAAAAAGTACCAAAAGTATAAGAAATTACTTAATAAAATATGAAAAAAGTACCACAAAGAAACAAGCCGGAAAGGGTTATGCTAAGAAATCTAAAATTGTTTTAATTGACAAACCCAAAAACAAAACTGGATCTACAAAAAAAAGTACCAAAACATTTAAAAAGTACCAACATTTATTTTAATAAGCAAATAAATTAAAAAACCGTCCGACACACTTGTGTACACATGGACCAGATAGATGAATTCTGAAAGTAGTGCCGAAAATAAAATACACGTGTCTCCCAGTTTTTATACCCTCCCACCACAGTATGGGGGTATACTCACTTTGTCATTACGTGTGTACCGCATCTAAATATCGGTATAGGACCCCATAAAGTATATGGGGCATTCCATGTGAAATCGGACAGTTTGAAAAACTTTTTTTTTAGATTATCCCAATTTGTTTACAGTTTTTATTACCCTTCGAAAACTCCTTCGTGGTAAAATTTTCAAATTTTTTTGATGACCTGTTCAAAAGATATCGAATTTTTAAAAATTAGTAGATTGTTCCTTTACTCAAACTTCTTTTAATCATAACTTCTTCAATAATGGTCCAAATTTCAAAATTTTTTTTTTCAAAATTTTTGTTTTTTTACGTACTTTCTAAAAAAAAATCCCAAAAAATTCTTAAAAGCGCTCTAGTATGCGATTTTTAAGTTTTAAAATTTAAATCTCATTTTTGAAAATGTTTGTACTCTTCGATTTTTTTTTTAAATTTTTTTGTGTAAAACTTCTATCAATTCTACAAACTTTTTGCCCAGGAAGATCGTGGGATAACGATTATTACTATTTTTTAAAATTTTTTGAAAAAATTTTATTGTAATTTTTCAATCTTAAAATCATTTCTACTGCTCCAATGGTGCGTCATAGAGGGGTCCTTTATAAGACCGACCCCCATTAATTTTTACGTCTTAACATTTCTTTGGAACAAACTAATACCCTATCTCCAATTTCTAAGGGGGCTCCCACACAAAACTACATTTTATAAAATTTGTTCCATCCGCTCTAACTGCCCTAATAGTGCACTTAGAGCAACAAAATGTATGACCGACCCACAATATTTTTTTAGTCCAAACATTTTCTCTGAACACACCTACCCTCTATCTTTAACTGTTAAGGCGGTCCCCATACAATTTTTTTTATTTTTTGTAAATTTGTTTTATTTAATCAGCTTCTACCGGTCCAATGGTGCTTCCGAAAGGGGTCATTAGTGAGACCGACCCCCATTTATTTTTACCCTACAACATTTTTTCAAAAATTTTGAAAAAAAAAAATTTAAATTTGGACCATTATTGAAGAAGTTATGATTAAAAGAAGTTTGAGTAAAGGAACAAACTACCAATTTTTACAAATTCGATATCTTTTGAACGGGTCATCAAAAAAATCTGAAAATTTACCACGAAGGAGTTTTCGAAGGGTACTAAAAACCGTAAACAAATTGGGAAAATCTAAAAAAAAAGTTTTTCAAAGTGTCCGATTTCACATGGAATGCCCCATATATTTTATTGATCAGTGATCGATTCTAAAATATTCTAACGATGTCCGTCCGTCCGTCTGTCCGTCTGTCCGTCTGTCCGTCTGTCCGTCTGTCCGTCTGTCCGTCTGTCCGTCTGTCCGTCTGTCCGTCTGTCCGTCTGTCCGTCTGTCCGTCTGTCCGTCTGTCCGTCTGTCCGTCTGTCCGTCTGTCCGTCTGTCCGTCTGTAGAGGACACGATACAGTCCAAAAATAAAAGAGCTAGACTTCCGAGGTTTGGCACGAATCGGACCAAGGGGAAAAAAGTTCCCCCTTGGAGAACTAAACCAACCTAAGAAAAACTGCATGTTTTGCAGGGTTTTTTGTACTTTTGCTAAGCAAATGCAACATTTTTATCTTAGAAAAAGTTCAAAATCGCAAGGGGAAGGTGCCCCCTAAAGTCTCCCACCAACCCCCCCCCCCCACAAAAAAAAACGCCCCTGGATTTTTTTATATGTTTTTTTTTTTAATTTTGGAGGGTATAAAAGATTCGACACAGCCGAATGTAACACTCTCACTTGTTCTTGATCAATTCGCGTTTTTGCGAAAAATGACAATATAAAACGCTGTGATTTTCTAAAATAGTGTAAAATTAGTCAAAAAATGTATTAAACCTACTTCTGAGCTAAAAAAATTTTTATACATTTCTTTAATGAAATTTAAAGCCGGTCCTTTTCGTAGAACATATTAACCCCCTATCTGCCATTTTTAGGGGTCATTTTTGCCCTTTTTTCAAATATTCTCATTTAACACCATTAAAAAGTGCGTTTAAAGGGTTAAAATATTCTACAAAAATGTTCTGCATCTAATTTCACTAGGGGTTGCCAAAAGTCAAAAGCCCGTGCGATATAATCAAAATGCATAAAAAAGTAAAATTGTTAAGAATCTTTGGTGAAACGCAATTTAATAAAATATAATACTTGACAATTTTGCAACTATTGGCCTTTGATAACCCATAGCGAAATTTTTTGCGTAACATTTGTGTAGAACATTTTAAAACTTTAAACGCAAGATTTAATGGTTTTCTTTGAGAGTATTTTAAATATGGATAAAAATTACCCCTAAAAATGAGAGATAGAGGGTTAATGTGGAATAAGAAAAGAACCGCCATCAAATTTCACTAAAGACACCTATTAACGTTATTTTCATCAGAAGTATATTTCATACAGTTTTTAGACTTACTTCACACTTCTTTTGTAGAACACAATTTAACAATATATATTTTTTTTGCATTTTTCGCGAAAAACGCGAATTTATTTAAAAAACCTGAAAGACACGGGAATATCATTTTTATCCCCACTTTCTTTTTTAGTGCAAAAAAAAAAATTTTCATTTTTCGCGAAATCCGAATTTATCTAGAAAAACAGGGAGACATGGGTATTTTATTTTTGGCCCCATTCTCAGAATTTGTTGGTCCGGTTCATGTGTACAGCCAAAATTTGCAATAAGTGGAACGGTGAAATAAGTAAAAATAAATTTCTTTTCCATTTTAAAAAATTACTTGTTTTAGCCCACTCTCTCATTTACGTAAGGTACCAAATTGTTAACATCACATAGAGATGGGCGTGCATAAGACTACCAACACACTTTCGCGAAAAAAATTCCAAAAAGCTCACTTTCAGTTAATATCGCATTAATCGTTACGCACTCACAATCATGTTAGTAAAATATAGCTTCAATCACTCTCACACGTGATGTCGCTTGATCACACGTGAGTCATGTGAAATTCAGATCATGTGCTCATCTCAAATACAATGTTCATTCATTTCTTTACTTACGTACTTGTACAACACAGACAATCAGCTTTTATTTTTAAGCAGGCAAATAACAAACATGCATTTACTTACTGCGTAACAGGTCCTTAAAGGAATTAATTTAATAAAATTATTATTGAATTTAAAACAAGGAGATGAAAAGAGTACCAATGCTTTACATTACGGACAAGCTATGGTAAATTTTTAAACTTTTGGGTTTTCTTAAACAAATTTAAGATTTCTTAAGATTTCATACATATAAAGGTACCAAAATCTTTGGTACCACAAATCTCAGATCAATAAGTAAGAATTTCTAAAGGTACCAAAATTTTAGATTTTAGCTAATAGAAACCAAAGCCTTTAAATTCAACAAAAAGTCAGGAATTTCTAAAAAGTAGCAAAATTTTTAATATCGGCTCAAGCTTCTAAAGGTGCCACATTCTTTGGTACCACAATGCTTAGACAAAAAATTATAAACTTTTTAAAGGTACCAGAATAGCAAAAGAATCAGAAAATCCTCAAGATACCAAATTCTCAGATTACAAATAAGAGGCTTCAAAAGATAAAATTCAGCCAAAAAAAACTTTAAATTTATAAAGCTACCAACATTTTTTGTACTAATATCTTAATCAAATAATTTTGAATTTTTAAGAGTATACAAATTAACACAACAACTACAAATTCCTAAAGGTACCAAAAGCTTTGGTACTATAATCTCAGAAAAATAATTGTGAATTTCTAAGGATACCCAAATCTTAGATTTCGGCAAAAAAATGCGAATTTCTAGCGGTACCAAAGTTTTTGATACCAACATCTCAGACAAATAATTTAAAATTGTATTAAATCTTAAATATTATCTTAAAAATTCAGACTTTCTAAAGGTACCAAAATCTTTTGTACTAAAAAACTTCTGGCACATAAAAGCGAATTTATATTCTTAATTTTTAAGCAAAACAAATCCAAAATCGCAGCAACAAATGGGAATATGTTAGAGTTTAGCAAAAAAAACTAAAATTTCTAAAGGTACTAAAATCTTTGAAATGAAAATTTAAAAAAATAACTGTGAATTTTCAAAGGTGCTTAGGTGCCATTTTAAATATCAGCTGACAAATTTGTTCTCCTGGGGTACCAAAATCTCTGGTACCAAGATCTCAGCTATTGCAAAAGGTACCAAAACCTAAAATTAAACCACAAAATTGCGAATTTTCTAATCTTACCAAAATCTTTGGTACCAAAATCTTAGACAAATAGTTGTGAATTTTTGAAGGTAATAAAATCTTTGGTACCATAATATCAAACAAATAATTATGAATATTTGAAAATACCTAAATCATAGATTTCTAATGTTACCAAAATCTTTGGTACCAAAATCTCAGACAAATACTTGTGAGTTTCTAAAGGTACCAAAATCTCGGACAAAATGTTGTGAATTTCTAAAGGTACAAAAATCTTTGATTTAAGTTTAAAAATTTGTAATTCCCAAAGGTTTCAAAATCTTTAGTACCTAAATAACTGGCAAACAATTACAAATTTTTAAAGATACCAAAATACCTGATTTTAGCAAAAAAAAAAATGCGAATTTCTCAAGGTACCAAAATCTCAGTCAAATCATTTCAAGTTTCCTCAGATACTAAAATCTTAGGTTTTAGATGAAAACCGGTGGATTTACAAAAGCACCAAAATTTTAGACAAACAATTGTGAATTTCTATGGTACCAAGGTACCTAGATTCTTGTTAAAAAAATGTAAACTTACAAAAATTTTTAAATGTTTGCTACGAAAAGTAAATTTAAATTTCTAAAGATACAACCATCTAAGATTTCAAATTCAAAATTGAAAATTTTTTAAGGTAGCATAATCTCAGATATCTTATTGTGAATTTTTAAAGATTCCAAAATTTTAGATTTTTGTTACACAACTGAGAACTTCTAAAGGTACCAAAATCTATTATAATTTCTTTGAAATCAAATATTTCAGCTAAAAAACTGGTAATTTCTTAAGGTAATACAATTTTTGGTATTAAAACCTGCGACAAATAATTTTTAATTTTTAAAGGTTCCGAAATCTTTCATTTAAGATAATAATAATAATTGTGAAATACTTAGGGTACTAAAATCTAAGTTTTCGGCAAAAATTTCAGCTTCTCTTAAGGTACCAAATCGTAGATAAGTAATTGTAAATTTCTAAAGGTATGAAATCTAAGATTTTAGCTAAAAAAGTGTAAGTTCCTAAAGGCACCAAAATCTCAGACATAAAATTGTAAATTTCTAAAGGTTTCAAAATCATAGTTTTGGGAATTCCTAATGACACCAACATCTTTGGTACCAAAATCTCAGAATTGTGAATTTCTTAAAGTACTAATATATTTCTAAAAGTACTAAAATCACAGAAAATTATTCAAGACCGTTTTGATAGCACAGTATAATAGAAGAGAACTATAACAAGGGTTTTGTCGTGGCTGAGGTAGCTCAGTCTCGTGCCAGGATCTACTTAAGGCCCCTCAAACCTTTAGTAATAATAACACGATTTATTTACCCTTTTTGGGGTTTTACAATAAATATTCTTTATTGATCGTTTTAAAATTCACAATATATATATATTTAAATGTTTTACGATGTAAAAATATATCGGCAACTTAAATCCTTCGTCTCCACTCTCACTCACTCGGATTATTACGATATGTTGGTTACGGTATTCGTGAAACGTTTGTTCGGTGTGACTGGTACGGTACTCGGTATTCGATGGTTTTACGGTATTTGACTCGGCTTGGATGTTTCGGTATGACGGACGGTGTGTCGGTAGGTATGTACTTCGGCAGGTTGAATTCGGATTAGTACGATATGCTGGTGTTACGTTGTTGGTTGCGTATTCGGATGATGATGATTAGGCTCGAGGTTTCGGTATGACGAAGATGCGTCTCTATGTTTATAGATTTGATCTAGGACGGTAGATTTGATCTAGGACAAGACTCGGTGGCTTTCGTTACGACCCTCAGTTAGCAGCCCCTCGGCGGTGGAGGTTAAGACCCCTGTAATTAACTAAAATTAGCAAAGCTGTCAGCCGAAGCCGCAGGAGTAGTAAAGCTGTCAGCCGAAGCCGCAGGAGTAGTAAAGCTGTCAGCCGAAGCCGCAGGAGTATTAAAGCTGTCAGCCGAAGCCGCAGGAGTAGTAAAGCTGTCAGCCGAAGCCGCAGGAGTAGTAAAGCTGTCAGCCGAAGCCGCAGGAGTAGTAAAGCTGTCAGCCGAAGCCGCAGGAGTATTAAAGCTGTCAGCCGAAGCCGCAGGAGTAGTAAAGCTGTCAGCCGAAGCCGCAGGAGTAGTAAAGCTGTCAGCCGAAGCCGCAGGAGTAGTAAAGCTGTCAGCCGAAGCCGCAGGAGTATTAAAGCTGTCAGCCGAAGCCGCAGGAGTAGTAAAGCTGTCAGCCGAAGCCGCAGGAGTATTAAAGCTGTCAGCCGAAGCCGCAGGAGTAGTAAAGCTGTCAGCCGAAGCCGCAGGAGTAGTAAAGCTGTCAGCCGAAGCCGCAGGAGTATTTATTTATAAGGACAATCGATATCGATCGTCCACCAAAGTTTCAGTCAGGTTCCTTTTATTTAGGAGATACACTCAACATCCTGTTCTGTTGAACAAGTACTTGATCGTACCTAACTGGTTTGTCCACCACTGGTGAACTGCCTTTTGTTGTCTTAACCTTCACTATTCATATAAAAGGCAAATTAGACTCAACGAGAATTGAAACATAAATGTTTACCCAACCACAAGAATGTATGCTACTATTCAAAACACACGAAAATTAGGGTGACACATATATACCGTAGGTGAAATTAATAGGGTGGCCATTATTTACATGTGTGTTCATGCTTCCAGTAAATATAATGTACTTGCGACCCTTGGCCAATATTAGGGCGGTAAATATAGTGTCGTTGTATATATTAGGGTGGTACTTATACACCAGGGTAAATGCTGTATTTAGTTAAAAATCACGGCAATCAACGCATATAACTGTATTAAACAGCCAAAAGACAATTTAATATGTATGTAGCGATAGATGAGTCTATTTGCTACGTTACAGAACTTATAAATTCACTCGTAATAATGATTTCTTCTCTAACCATGATACTCGAATATGCAATCTTTTTCAATATTCACGGATTCTCAAAGCTTTGAATTTAATTCTGAATATCTAAAGATACGAAATTTCTTAAATCTCTTCTTTCCAAAAAGATGAAGTTCCTTTAAACATATCCTTTACAATATGTGTGAATTTGAGTGCTGTTTTTGTTTGTTGTCTGTATGTGAGTGTGCAGTGTCAGTTTTTTTCTGTGCATGCATGCACGCATTGCATTGCACTCGTCAACATTTTATGTGAATGTTGCGATGATCACGCATTTCACACATTACATTTTGCCATTTCCAATTTGTTTAACTCCTCATCATCATCATTGCATCGCCATCATCACATTGTTTGGATTTTGTAAAGTAATTTCGTTTTTCCTTTTTTTTCTATTTGTTTGAATGAATAGTACGAGTAAGTAAGTACTTGTTGGCATCCAACAAAGTTGAGTAGAGCTGAGTAAAAATTAAATGATTTTTTTTTTGTTTTCCTTTGGGCTATACATTGGGCTAGGTTATAAAGATTATGGAACAGAAATTAAGTGATAGTGCAGGCTAAGGTGTTAAATGCATTAAATAAATAAAAAGTACCAAAAACTTTGGTACTAAAATTTCATGCAAATAATCAAGAGTTTCTAAAGGTACCAAAATTTTTGATTTCTGCTAAAAAAAAGTATAAATTTCTAAAGGTACCAAAATCTTTAACAATTAATTGTGAATATCAAATGGTACTAAAATCTAAGACTTCAGCTAAAAAAATTAGGAACTCTTAAAGGTACCAAAACGTTTACAAATAATTGAGAATTTCGAAAGGTACTAAAATTTAAGATTTCACCTTAAATTTTAGTTTCTCAATGTACCAAAATTTCAGAAAAATAATTTTAGATTTCAGTTTTTTAATGATAATAGTCTAAGATTTTGTGCTTAAGAAAATTTAAAGTTTTTAGCTGCTATCTAAGATTTTGTTAACTTTAGAAATGTACAATTGTCAGAAACTTTTAATTTTTTTTTTTAGATTTTAGAACTTTTAAAAATTCACAACAATTTGTCGAAGATTTTGGTACTTTCAGATATTAAGTTAAGTCCTTTAGCTGAAATCTAAGATTTAAGTACCTTAAAAAATTCACAACAATTTGTTTGACTTTTTTGTACAAAAAACTTACATCTTGATAAATTTGGAAACTCCTTTTTTTAATGCTAAAATCTAAAAATTTTTAGCAAATTAATTGCAAATTTCAAATGGTACCAAAATCTAAGATATCATCCAAAAAAAATAGGAACTCTTAAAGTTATCAAAACGGACACAAATGATTGTGAATTTCTAAAGGTACTAAAATATAAAATTTAAGTTTAGATTTGGAATTTCTAAATATACCAAAATTTAAAATTATAAAATCTGAAAATCTTAGATTTTAGCTTTTTTATCGATTATAGTCTGAGATTTTTGTGCCTTTAGAAATTCTAATTTTTTAGTTGAAATCTAAGATTTTGGTACTTAAGAAATGAACAATTGTTGTTTGGGTATCCAAGAATCTTGGACCAAGATGTTGGTACCTTTAGAAACTTTAAAATTTTTAAGATGTTGGTACCTTTAGAAATTAACACTGCTTTGTCGTAAAGTTTGGTAACTTCAGAAATTCCCAATCTTTTAGCTGAAATCTAAGATTTTGGTACCTCAAGAAATTTACTTACTACAGTTTGTTAGATTTTTTTTTGTACCACAATCTAATATTTTGATAAATTTCAAAATTCCTAAGTTTTCGCCTGAAAGTTAAGATTTTGGTATCTTTAAAAATTCATAATTATTGGTCTGAGTTTTTGGGACTTTTAGAAATTCCAATTTTTTTAGCTAAAAAAGTAAGATTTTGTTATATATCGAAAGTTCTAGATTTTTTTTAACAGAAATCTTAGTACCTTTAGAAATTCCAATTTTTTTAGCAATTATTACCTGAGATTTTAATAACTGAAGAAATTCTAATCTTTTTTCTATGATCTAAGATGTTGACACCTTTAGAAATTCGAAAATATTTGTCTCAGATTTTGGTACCAACGATTTTAGTACCGTATGAAACTCTCAATTTTTTCATATCTTTAAAAATTCAAGATTATATACTTGTCTGACAATTTAGTACCAAAGATTTTGGTATCTTAAGAAATTATTAATTTTTATACCCTCCAACCACAGTATGGGGGTATACTCACTTTGTCATTCCGTGTGTAACGAATCGAAATATCGTTCTAGGATCCCATAAAGTATATATATTATTGATCAGTGATCGATTCTAAGAAATTCTAGCGATGTCCGTCTGTCCGTCCGTCCGTCCGTCTGTGGAAGACACGATACAGTCCAAACTAAAAGAGCTAGACTCCTGAAGTTTGGTACTAATATGTCTTATGGTATTGGGCTGGTTAAGTTCGAACATGGGCAAAATCGGATCAGGGCGGAAAAAAGTTCCCCCTTGAAGAACTAAAGCAACCTCCGAAAAAACGCAATTTTTTATAGGTTCTTTGTGCTTTTGCTAAGCAAACGAAACATTTTTATGTCAAAAAAGTACAAAGTCCTGCAGTTGGATCCAGAAAGGTTGTTTCCCATCGCCAAAACCCACCCCCACCGACAAAAAAAAATGCGCCCCTGTTTTTTTTTGTTTTTTTTTTGACGTGTTGGAGGGTATAAAAGATTCGGCACAGACGAATTTATTTGTCTGATGTTTTGGGACCTTTAAAAAGTATTCAAGAATATGGTACAACATTTTTTGATGAAATGTAAGATTTGGTATCTTGAGAAATTCACAATTAGTTGAAATCTTAAATTTTGGTACCTTTAGAAATTCACAAAAAATCTCAATTTTTAGATAAAATTTTAGATTTTTCAGAATTATTTGTCTCAGATATTGGCACTCTTAGAAATTCACAATTTTTATGTGAAATCTAAGATTTTGGTACCTTTATAAATTCATAATTATTTTTCTTAGAATATGTTTTGGCGTCTTTAAAAATTCCCAATTCATTTGAAAAATAATATTTTGGTGGGCAAATCCACCTCAAACCACTCAGCATTCGGATTTGTCACCTTCGATTTAAACAAAATTTGACAAATATATTGCAAATGTATAGTGTTCCTAAAATCATTACCTTTCTGGCTCCAAAACCTTTCGGTTTTCGAAATATGGTGTCTTGAAAATTGGCAAAAACGTAAAATTTTCAATAAGGTGCACATACAAAGTCACCCATAACTCTAAAACTATAATACCCACAATTACGAAATAGGTATCATTTGAAAGCTGAAAGGATAACCTTATAAGTGGCATGCACAATTTTTTCTTGTAACGAAAGGTCAAAGGTCATATTTCAAGGTCTAATGTTCAAAGACCTATATCTCAAAATCCGATATTTTAAAATTCTCAAAAAAATATATGATAACAATCAAGTCTTTCCTTCCCTACATTTGTATCAAAATTTCAGGGTGGACACTCATATGGTTCCAAAGTTACAGAGGAAAACGTGCTTGAAGTCAAGATTTTCTCTACGAGTTCATATGCAAAAGCTTACACACACAAAGCAGCATAGCATGCTAGCATGCTGCTAGCAGTAAACAAACAATGGGACGGACCTAAAAACTGAACCCATTATTTATTAATATTTCGACCTCCTGAATTTGATTTCACTATCAAAACTGAAATTTATCGTAGGGTTTTCTTGTTTTCTTACAAGGAAAATCTTCAAAGTGAACATTAGACCGGGTCGAAAAAAAAAGTTCCCATTGTGCGGGCTTTATTTTAAAGCTTACCTCGAAAAAGTTCCATAGCCAAAATATTAGATTTTTAGGTCGCGATTTGGTACCGCCGAAATCGTTTTTTGTTCATAGCTTTGTCATTTGATGTTCGATCGTTGTAAAAAAAAATTTGTTAGAAAGTCCTCAGCGAGTACTAAATTTGACCCATATCTGGTTTTGACCTCTGAGGTCATCTTCGTGTTATAAGTGTTAGTTTCTCAGCTTTCTACCCACCTAAATGATCTTTATTTTTCCATTAAATTATAGCATTAAATAATTCATGAAATTCTTCCCTTAGAAGTACCCTCTTAAATTAATTAACAAAAAAGTTACATTCAATTTTAAATTTCCATAGAAAAAGATTTAAAACACTTGTTCGTATGTATTTAAATACAAACTAAAAAAATTAAATATAGTTTAAAGGCATAATAACAAGTGTTTTTTCTAATTTTCTTTATATTGTATATGAAAATCTTAAATCAAATGTAACTTTTTTGTTAATTAATTTAACTGGATACTTCCAAGGGAAGGATTTTATGATTTTCTTAGTGCTATAATTTAATGGAAAAATAAAAATCATTTAAGGGGGTAGAAAGCTGAGAAACTAACACTTATAACACGAAGATGACCTCAGAGGTCAAAACCAGATATGGGTCAAATTTAGTACTCGCTGAGGACTTTCTAACAAATTTTTTTTACAACGATCGGACATCAAATGACAAAGCTATGAACAAAATACGATTTCGGCGGTACCAAATCGCGACCTAAAAATCTAATATTTTGGCTATGGAACTTTTTCGAGGTAAGCTTTAAAATAAAGCCCGCACAATGGGAACTTTTTTTTTCTCCTTTATGGTCGACCCAGTCTAGTGAACATACGTAATTTCTTTGAAATTTATGCCCATGAAAGACAACAAATATCTAACATCGACCTGTCTGGGCTTATTGGGGTTAATTTAGTTTTAAAGGGTTAAACGGGAGTAAAAAATTACCGATTTTTAGTAATTTTAAATTTTAGGTACATTGATGCCACTTATATCAGATCCGTTTCATTTGAAAAAAAAAAAATTTGGCGTCTGTTTGAGACATTTTATTTGTTGCATAATTGTTTTCGTTAAAAATATGTTAGTTTTTGTAAAACAAATTCATTATTTGTACTATTTTCTATATAAATTAAGCAATCACATGCATTTTTTATTGGCAGTTTTTCTTACAGGGCGGGTTTCATCCGAATTTAAAAAAAAATATATTTATTAGTGTGTCCAAAATAAAATAAGGCAAAATTCAAAGAAGTTCGAAACATTAGTGTTTCCATTTCTAAACCATTTTTATGCTTGATTATATTCTTTTTTATGAGCTTTATTCCGCTTTGAACATACGGTTCCCCTACCCCATTCCTATTTACCTACTATGGAAGAATATACGTTTCGAATGAAACCGATCTGTTATATATGGCATCAATATAAAGTACCTAAACTTTAAAATAACTGAAAATGGGTAATTTTTAACCCCGTTTAACCTGAATGTAGGCCGACAAGTTCAGACTGGTTTATTTTAGATTTATTTTTTCTAGCTTGTGTATAAATTTTAAAGAAATCAGGTATGTTCACTTTCGAGGACTTTCCTTGTAAAAGAACAAGAAAACCCCTACAATATAACTCAAAATACATAAAAAGTTTTAAGCCTTGTTCTAGGCCCGCACCTTTGTTTACGACTATGTATATTGTTTTGTTTGTGCAATATTTTTTATATGAACTCGTAGAAAAAACCTTGCCTTCGAGCACGTTTTCGTCTGTAACTTTGGAACCATATGAGTGTCCACCCTGAAATTTTGATGCAAATGTAGGGAAGGACTTGATTGTTATCATATGTTTTTTTGAGAATTTAAAAAATATCGGATTTCGAGATATAGGTCTTTGAACATTAGACATTGAAATATGACCTTTGACCTTTCATTACAAGAAAAAATTAAGCATGTCACTTTTAAGGTAATCCTTTCAGCTTTCAAATGGTACCTATTTGGTAATTGTGGGTCTTATAGTTTTAAAGTTATGGGTGACTTTGTATGTGCACCTTATTGAAAATTTTAAGTTTTTGCCAATTTTCAAGACGCCATATTTCGAAAACTAAAAATATTTGGAGCTTGTAAGGTAATCATTTTATGAAAACAACGCATGTGAAATATTTTTTGCGAATTTCATTAAAATCGGAGGTGACAAATCCGAAAATCACAGTTTTCTGTGCGGTTTGACATGGAATCACCCTGGTACCTTTAAAAATTTAAAATTATTTGTCTAAAATTTTGGTACCTTTTATTTTAGTACGTTAAAAATTTTAAGTTTTTTAGCTAACATCTAAGACTTTGGTGTCTTCAGAAGTTTAAAATTACATTTCTGAGATTTGGAACCTTTAGAAAGTACTAAAGATTTTGGAATTAATTTTTGAAATTAATTTTTTTTTAAAGACATCTTGAATTTATGTATCTTAAGAAACTGAGATTTTTGTACCTTTTGAAATTCCCCAGGTTTTAGTTGAAATCATAGATTTTGGTACCTTTATAAATTCAGAGATTATTTGTCAGAGATTTTACCATGGAATTTGGTACCCTTAAAAATCCCTATTTTGTAGCTACATTTTGTTTGAGTTCTTGATACCAAAGGTCTTAGTACCTTTAGAAGTTACCAATTTTTTTAGCAATTATTGTATGAGATTTTGAAGCCTAAGGTTTTGGTACCTTTAGATATTAACAATTATTTTTCTGAGATTTTGGTAGCAAAGGTTTTAATGTCTTTAAAAATGCAAACATTTTTAGATAAAATCTAAGACTTTGAAACCTGTTGAAGTTTAAAATTACACTGTGCAACACCCAAAATCGGAATGGGATGAAACCAAAAGCAAATGAAAGATGACATATTCCATAACAAACCCCTCAAGGCTTTTTTCCAGTTCAGAGCTAGATTTTTTTTTACACGCATTTAAAGTTAGTGCACTTTTATTATAATTATAATAATAAATGCTTGAAAATTGTATTAGTGGCGAATGATTAATATTGTAATTGCCTTTAAATAACAATCATACGCAACGGTGTCCAGTGTTTTATGTTAATAATTGCCTTTAAATAACAATCATACGCAACGGTGTTTTGTGGTTTATTTGAATAATTTGGCTATTCAGTAAATAGGTACTGGACCGATTGCAGCAAAATTCATACCAGTCATAGCTAAAGTTTGGAAACTGGACCCTTCATGTTCAATAAGGGCACAACCAGGGGCCTTTAAAGTAGGATATGTTTACTACACACAAACTTTAAATGCTTTAAAATCACCAACTTTAAATGCGTGTAAAATAAAATCTAGCTCTGACCTAAAAAAAAGGCCTTGTGGGTTTTGTTATGGAAAACGTTAGCTTTCATTTGCTTTTGGTTTCATCCCATTCCGATTCCGAAAGTTCGATTTTGTATCACTGTGTTATTTGCCTGTTATTTTGGGAAAGTTCAAAAGAAAGTTCAAAAGTTTTCGATAATAGCTTAAGTTAAAGACTTTGGTATCTTTAAAATTTTAACTTAATTATTTGTCTGGTATTTTGGTTCTTTTAGAAAGCAGTAAAGGCTTTTGTACTTATAGAAATTATTTTTTTTAATAAAATTTAAAATTTAGTTGTCTTCAGAAATTCACAAACATTTATCTGAGAATTTAGAACCTTTAGAAATTGCCAATGTTTTGCCTTGAAAAATTTACAATTATTTTGGTACCAAGGAATTTGGTACCCTAAGAAAATCCACATTTTTTAGCTAAAATCTGAGATTTTGGAAAGCATTATAAATTTTGGTACTTTAGAAACTCATTTTGTTAATGAGATCTTAAATGTTGTTGTCTTTAGAAATTCACAATTATTTGCCGAAGATTTTGGAACCTTTTATATTTTCCAATGTTTAAATTGAAATTACAGATTTTGGAACCTTTAGATATCTACAATTATTATTCTGAGATTTTGGTACTAAAGATTTTAGTACCATTAGAAATTCCGAATTTATAAGCAATTAATGTCTGAGATTTTGGTACTTTTAGAAATTCCATTTTGTTTTGTTAAAATCTGAGATTCTAGTACCTTTGTCTTAGATTCTGGTACCTTTAGAAATTCCCAATTTTTTAAGATGAAATCCAAGTTTTTGGTATCTTTTCAAATTCATAATTATTTACCCAGGAAAATTTTTTGGAACAAATTCCGAATACATTCTACGGTAATCACAACAAAATTTTCTACACCCAAAAAATTTTGTAGTTGATTACAACTTAAATATCAACTATTTTGTAGGTGAATTACCACTAACTAAAGTTTAGTTGATTTTCTTAAGTTGCTGATAACTACGAATAAATCAAAATATAAAATCAACTATATACAGCTGCGGTCAAAAAAATAGCACCAGGATAAAACAAAATTTTCATCGTTGGGTTGTTTTTAACAATATAAACTTATGTCACTGAAAACGTGTCATAAGTTACTTACAA
Source organism: Pegoplata infirma (assembly GCA_963921195.1). NCBI lineage: Eukaryota > Metazoa > Arthropoda > Insecta > Diptera > Anthomyiidae > Pegoplata > Pegoplata infirma. The sequence goes on along the minus strand of OY992538.1, from coordinate 183,823,063 downwards.
GAGTGTGAAACAATATTACATAAGAAAAGGCAAATTTGGTTTTTTATTTCATTAAAAATTTTCAGAGTTTTTAAAAAAACTTCAAAAAGACTCAGTCAAAAAAATAGCACCACAGTACTTTTTGTATTAAAATTAAATCCTTAAATTTGAAAAACGAATGGATTATGAATTCAGTATTGTTGTGATATCTTTAAAAATTAAAAAAAAATTGTCGAGTGCTCATTGTTGACAATTACCTCTGTACAACGTTATTGTTCGAGATTTTGGGATCTTTAATTCGAAATTGAGTTCCAGATTTGCTGAACACCCACCCAAAGGGCTTCATTACAAGTTGGTTGTATTCAAGACACTCCCTTCTCTATATTTATCCATTAACTATCGAATTGATCTAGATCTCGGGACTGACCAGGCCATTCCATCACGTTTACTTTATTGTCCAGAACCAATTTTTTGCCAATTTCCCGTCATGCTTTGGGTAATTGACGTGCTAAAGGACCTAAATTAGTGGCATTTGCTCAGAAACTTATGGTAACATTACTTTCTGGAGGATATAAACGTTAAGTGTATATCCACGATTGTCCTAGTCCAATATGTGAGCCATGGTCCAATATATGAACCCCACTCCACAGTAGGAAAATATCCCCCACACCTAAGCACCATTTTAAGTTATTTTTATGTCGAATTTTGGATTGAAATCCGCGTTATAGGGTCTTCTGACATAGGTATGTGATCCCATGTCTCCAAATAAAACAAAAATGGATTCATTTGTCCATACAACATTGATCCACTTTTAAGCTGGTCATCCTTAATTTACTTTTAGCAAACTTCAAACGACTCGCAGCATGCTTAAGTGAGAGTAGGCGCACTTTTCCGAATCTACAAGCGTTAATGTTGTTGTTTTGTAATCTTCGATGAACATTTTCGGCATTTGCTGTCCTTTTTTAGCTCTAGAGCTGCCATAAATGGGACCTTCTTCCATTGTCTTTGCAAACACCTAACCACTTATGGTGACAAACGTCGCTTGTGACTTTTCAAGCTCTATTGTGAATTTTGTTGAATTTTCAATAATTTTATAAGCGCATCCAACCAATTTTCCTGTTTCAGAATATGGTTTATGATCAGAAATTATATTTTTTACAAAAGCACATTTTTGAGGAGTGTAATGCTTTCCACGTCCTATTTTTATGATAATAAACATCAAATTTTGTAATGAATTATTTTTTTTTATAAATAAAAACTACATTACTTTAGTATTTAACACTTTTATTTTAATAATTTAAGCAATATTAATTTTTTTAATGAAATTTTTTCATTCGGTGCTATTTTATTGACTGCACTTATTCAGAGTTTTTTTTAAAATATCGATCATTAAAAAAGAACCGTCCACAATTTTTGGAAAAAGTAAAAACATTTAAGGGGTATACACTTAGTATAAGGGTATTACATATTAACTTTAAACGAATACACACATAATATTTTGTTTTAATTGGATGAATAGAGATTTTGTCATTGGTGCTATTTTTTTGACCGGCACTGTAAGTCGTTACTATTACCAATATTTAGTTGATTTCAACTTATATTTGACATATTTTGAAAAAATAGCTGAATACAACTATATGAACAGTTGAAAACAACTTTAAATAGCTAAATACAACGATTAAATAAATAATTTTATTTTTAACTACCTTTTTAGTTAATAATAATTATTAAATTGCTGTATTTTGGTTGCTTGCTAATTAGAATAAGGTAAATATTTTTTAATTTAAAATAAAAAACGACCTGGAAGTTTCAAGAGATTTTATTTAAGTTAATCAAAAGTCTTACTTCACTAATTTAGTATCTGATAATTTTTATATGGAAAAACTGTTTCAATTTTTCTATAGAAAAGAAAATTTTGAATTTTTCTATAGAAAAAAATGTCTCAAAATGCCAGAATTTTTCTGTAGAAAAAATCTGAGAATTTTTCTATACAAAAAATGTCTCAGAATCTGAGATTTTTTCTATAGAAAAAATGTCTCAGAATCTGAGAATTTTTCTATAGAAAAAATGTCTCAGAATCTGAGAATTTTTCTATAGAAAAAATGTCTCAGAATCTGAGAATTTTTCTATAGAAAAAATGTCTCAGAATCTGAGAATTTTTCTATAGAAAAAATGTCTCAGAATCTGAGAATTTTTCTATAGAAAAAATGTCTCAGAATCTGAGAATTTTTCTATACAAAAAATGTCTCAGAATCTGAGAATTTTTCTATAGAAAAAATGTCTCAGAATCTGAGAATTTTTCTATAGAAAAAATGTCGCAGAATCTGAGAATTTTTCTATAGAAAAAATGTCTCAGATTCTGAGAATTTTTCTATAGAAAAAATGTCTCAGAATCTGAGAATTTTTCTATAGAAAAAATGTCTCAGAATCTGAGAATTTTTCTATACAAAAAATGTCTCAGAATCTGAGAATTTTTCTATAGAAAAAATGTCTCAGAATCTGAGAATTTTTCTATAGAAAAAATGTCGCAGAATCTGAGAATTTTTCTATAGAAAAAATGTCTCAGATTCTGAGAATTTTTCTATAGAAAAAATGACTCAGAATCTGAGAATTTTTCTATAGAAAAAATGTCTCAGAATCTGAGAATTTATCTATAGAAAAAATGTCTCAGAACCTGAGAATTATTCTATAGAAAAAATGTCTCAGTATCTAAGAAGTTTTCTATAAAAAATGTCTCAGAACCTGAGAATTTTTCTATAGAAAAAATGTCTTAGTATCTAAGAAGTTTTCTATAGAAAAATGTTTCAGAAGCTGAGAATTTTTCTATAGAAAAAATGTCTCAGAAACCAAGAATTTTTCTACGGAAAAAATGTTTCAGAATCTGAGAATTTTTCTACAGAAAGTGTCAGAATCTAAGAATTATACAATAATATTTTTACAATAATATTTTTCTACAGAAAAAGCCTGAAAATCTGAGAATCAGATACATAATGTTTATACTAAGAAAATTTATGATTCTGAGACTTTTTTAATATAAAAATTCTCTGATTCTGAGACAATTTTATACACAATAATTTACAGATTCTGTAACAATTTTTCTCTAGAAAAAAATTCTGATTTTCTGTAAAAAAAATGTTTCTAAGGCTTAGAATTTTTCTTAAGAAAAATCAGGATAATTTACACAAAATCGATTACTATTTTAAATTTGCGCTGAATTTTCCTCATCCCACTTTTAGGTTTTCTGTGTCACAATGTATGCTGTGTTTTACTCCGCTGGAATTCATTCGCCTTATTCCTGTAAACGAACATTTTCAATACAATTTTAAACAATTTATGCATTTGGAACTTACCAAATAATTTTTGAAACATCTATGTATAAAAGAAAACTTCCACCAAATTAGTTTATAAAAATAATTTAAAATTTAATGAAAATAATTTTTCGTATTGCCATTTTGTGATGTTTAATATTTTCGTTTTGGCAGATTTCCTTTTCTTTTTTCAAAATTTATGGTTGTCAATATAAAATAAAAAGAAAATTAAAAAAACAGGGTAACTTATAATAATTGTTTTTAACGAAGTAAATAGTTGGTGGCGATTACAATAGTTATTTTAAATAATTTTTAATTCAACTATAGAAATCCTTAACTACACAACTACAAAATTTTTTGGGTGTATGTAAAATTATTTTTAAAAAAAACTACTTGCTCTAAAAAACGATTGCTTTCGGGACAATTTCAAACAAAAATCATTGATTCTGGAATGTTAAGTAGAACCGGTTGCAGGGTAATATGATGTGTTCTGGAACCGATTATTTGGAACAGAAAATGTTGCTGGGTATCTGAGAATTTGGAAACAAAGATTTTAATGTCTTTAGAAACTCCTATTTTTTTTTAAATTAAAGATTTTGGTACTATTAGAAATTCATAATCATTTGTATGAGATTTTAGTACCAAAGATTTTAATACTTTTAATTTTTTAACTAATATCTAAGGTTATGGTACCTTTAGAAATTCCTGAAATTCATTAAATTTAAGATTTTAGTACCTTTAGGAATTCACAATTATTTGTCTTAGATTTTGGTACCTTTAGAAATTAACAATTTTTCAGATGAAATCTAAGTTTTTGGTACCTTTACAAATACATAATTATTTGTCTGTGACTTTGAACACATAGATTTCTGTATCTTAAGAAATTCCCGAAATTTAAGTTGAAATATAAGATTTGGGTACCTTTAGAAATTCACAATTATTTGTCTGGGGTACCAAAGAGCAACAAAAAATCTTGATTTAAAAAAAAAAATCTATAACTTTGGTACCTTTAGAATTTATTTGTCTGAGATTTTGGGACCTTCAGAAAGTACTAAAATTTGTTGTACATTTAAAATTTATATTTTGTGACGAAATAAAGAATTTTGGTGTCTTTAGAAATTTACAATTATTTGTTTGAGATTTTGGTAGCTTTAAAAAAAGTTAAATTCTAAAATGTTGGCACCTTATAACATTCATAATTACACTGCGGAACTCTAAAAAATAAACAAGATATGACTTGTAGCAACATTTCTTATGCAAATTTGGTTTAAAGCTTTTCAATTTAAGCCCTTAAATTCGCGAATTTCTTCATTTTCTAAGGTTTTCGCGAAATAAACAGCCAAATTGGTCTTTGATAAAAAACTTGCTTTTAATGAATCAAAAATGCATCCCTAACAATACGAATAGTGGACAAAAAACAGCTTTGTTATATGGACCATCATGATGAAAATCGCGAAAACCCGTTTTATTGTATATGCCAGCATCACTTTACGAGATGATTTAAGGTTCCATCTTTTAGTATATAATGTGGGAACCTTAAACAACTAACTGACCAAAAATTCGGCCAAAAAAGTTTTCATTTGCAAAAGTTATCTTAACAAAAACTATTATTTCAGTGTTTGCGATACAATAATTATAGTTTTTGTTAAGATAACTTTAGCAAATGAAAACTTTTTTTGACAAATTTTAGGTCAGTTCATTGTTTTAGGTTCCCACATTATATACTAAAAGATGAAGCCTCAAATCATCTCCTAAAGAGATGCTGCCATATACAAAAAAACGGTTTTTCGCGATTTTCATCATGATGGTCCATATAACATAGATGTTTTTTGTCCACTATTCTTAGTGTCATGGACGCCTTTATGATCCACAAAATGCAAGTTTTTTATCAGAGACCAATTTAGCGGTTAATTTCGCGAAAACTTAAAAAATGAAGAAATCCGCGAATTTAAGAGCTTAAGACGAAAATCTTTAAACCAAATTTATTTTCGAAATATTGCTACAAGTTATATCTTTGTTTTCCATGCCATAAAATTTAAAAATCGTTAGCTTTGGAATTTTTTTTGTTAAAAAAGCAGCTGAAAATCAGCCAATCTTTAATGACATTTTACAAGAAAACTGTACCATACATCGAAAAATGGAGTACGCCATTCGATTCAGCATGTCCGAAATATATTGAAATGATGGTCCCACCTCTTGTTTTCTAAAATAGTGGTTAGTTTTGTCACGCAGTGTTATTTGTCTGAGAAATTAAGTACCCTTTGAAGTTCTCAATTATTAACTTTACATCTAAGATTTTGGTACCTTTTCACAATTTTTAAATTGAGATTTTGTTACCTTTATAAATTCTACATTTTTTAGCCAAAAACTGGTCTATATGTTAGAGATGATTTCTTTTTCACCACAAAAATGCTCGCCTAGAATTCTAAAATCGAAAAAATATTTTTTTCTGTATCCCCCTTAATAAAATCACCAGCCCATTATGACACCATATTAATGTTGATGTTTTATGATAATGAAAAAAAAAATTACACAAAAAAAAAACAAGAGAAAATCTTTCAGAAAGTAAGTGTGAAAATAATACTTATTTGCGAATTTTAATTAAGACAAAGTGCCTTTTATTTTCATTATTATTATAGACCAAAATCTCTTTTAAACTTTTTGTAAACATGTATAAAATTGAATTTTATCTCAAATTATTTGAAAACTTAATTGAAAATTATGTTTAAGTTATTAGCAAGCTACACATTTATGTATATAAATGCACATAAACTAGTTAATTTCTTCAATAATAATTAAAATCTTATTGTTCAACCACAATCCTATAATTATGTTAATTCTATAATAAATTAACCACAAAATTTAATTTCATGCTTAAGTTATTTAAATGTTTTTGAAAATATAAATATATGTATATGTAGTGAGTGGTATTAACATACATTTAAAATAAATTCTTATAGTTGTGGATAAAATAATATATAATAAGTCGCCCTAAGTGGCAATAATCAGTATCTTTGGAAAAATGGGAACACCTAACATTTGTGTCTAAAATATAGACCATGTCTGGCAATGTTTGCAAAAATAAGTACTTAGATCAGAATTGATGAAGGAGAGGAAGAAGAATAATGATTACTAAAAATAAAAGTTTGTTTACACATAATTACAATAACAAAGTCTTCTGTTAGAAAAAACAACAGCAACGACCACACTCGAATTGAAAAAATCAGATTTAGTTGATACTTGCTTAACAGCCTACTTGGCGTATCGGTCTAGAGTGATTGTACGTTACAAGCAGTTAATAGCAAAGTATTACAGATGATGATGAGTTCAATCCTTGTCGGCTGCGATCTGTAAATAATTTACACATATAGAGTTTTTTTGACTATTAACTAAATAAATTTGACATTAAAAGTTTTTCTGAAGATTATTATAACTGGATAATATGAAACTAGTAAGAAACAAAGCAGGATGTCTTAAATTTTTAGAAAAATTAAAAATTTTTCTTTCCCACTTTTCTCAATTCAAAACCATATATTAATAGCACTATATTCCTCATTGTTACATCCTGACTATCGTTTGACGAGAATGTTTGAAAATATGGCCAGATAAAATGATTGGCCTATTCCCATCTAATCAGATTCACTGAAGGAACCCGCAAATAAATTAACTAATTTTTTAGATATTTTTTTTAAATTTGTTGAGAGTCGGTTAAAGATCGTTTACAATAATTTATAAAAAATTTAATTCCATGAACATTTTTTTTTCCACAAAAAGTAAAAAGTTTAAAAAAATACAAAATAAAACAAATATTGCTATAATTTTAACCACTACTGTAGTTATTTGAGTGCCTGTTAATATTAATAGATGAAAATCTTCTAATCTTTCAAAATACATAAACCCAATATTATAAATATATTTACGGATCATCAAATAACATCAATTATAACACTGTGCAACAGCTATTTTACAAATACATAGGGTCTTAACTAAACTAACAAGGGAAGTCTAACTGGTATCACCCTACGATCTTCACAAAATTTGGATATGTTGTTCAGAACGAAAATTAATTCGACACGTATTTTGTTTTAGGGGACAAACTCAATTTTAGGGAGGGGTCGATTTCTACATTGGAGCTAGAGACTTGAAATGTGGACTGTAGGTTCAGCTCCCAGAATATAGAACCATTAAGGCTGGTTTTTTGTCAATGTTGACTCTAAGGGGGTAAAAAGGGTAAAAAAAAAAATACTTTTGGTATCTTTAATATTTCCTTAAATAATGGTCCTAGGTAGAAACTTGAAATTTGGAATGTAGGATCCTTTGCTGAAAAAAACATTCTGGAATAAGTACTTTTTAAAAATTTGTGTTCTAAGGGGGGTAAAGGGGTAAAAGGTGTACTTTTAGTATTTTTTTTTTTTAATTCTTAAAGTAATGGTCATAGAAACTTAAAATATGGAATGTAGGATCCTTCGGTGAAAAAACATTCTAGGGGGTAAAGATGTAAAAAATTGTACTTTTAGTACTTCCCTAGTAAAAAAGTTTTGACATAATGATATATAATTTGATACAATCGTATTAAATTATATATGATCTAATTTGATCTCAAAATTGGCTGTATCAAGTTGGATCAGATATTGATCTAAATGTATTATTTTAGATACACAAATATAAAAAATGATACAATTAGATCCTAATTTTGGTCACATCCAATTAAATCCACTTGATCTTATTTTATATAAATTAATATAGATTTATAAAATTAAATAAAGTCAGATATATTTATATATAACCTCATAAATAAATAGAGCCACAATAAATCTTGGATAAAATTAGATCTGAGCATATAAAAAGTCATATATAATTTAATATGATTGTATTAAATTATATATCATCATAGGGTTTTTATATTTCCTAATATAATGATTAGGAATGAGATTTTCATGCACTAAATAATCAAAAATATGCGCTTAAAATATGCGCTAAAAAATTCAAAATATGCACTAAAAAACCTAAAAATATGCACTAAAAAATGAAATGTGTGCAATAAAAATATTGTTTTTATAGGAAAACTTCTTAAAAAGCAAAAAGTAATGCCGTGTTTAAATAGTAACATTTAAAACCTGATATAAGCAAGATTTTTTAGAAATTAAGACAATCTATTAAATTTTAAAGAAATACAAGTAGAAGAGTTAAATTCGACTTGGCCGAATCTATGAATACCCTCCACAATTCTCTTTTTAAAGGTGGTATGATACTTGCTAGTTTCTGTATTGGATTTTATTAGGATTGATCGAATGAAACAACAAATGCGAGAAAGAACAAGAAATACAATAAAATAAAAACAAAACAAAAAAACAATATTACCAGCTATTATTTTCAAAATAACAAGCCCAAAATAGCTAAAAAATGCCGAAAACAAATGTAGAACCGAATAAAATTGTCAACACTGTTAACATTTTATTCTGGAAATGTCAATTTTAAGTTGAAAGTTTTTATATTTTTTTTGACAGTCACTGCAAAACTGCAGAAACTGCAGAAACTAATAAAATTGTCAACACTGTTAACATTTTTTTCTGGAAATGTCAATTTTAAGTTGAAAGTTTTTATATTTTTTTTGACAGTCACTGCAAAATTATCGATAACATACGTATATTTTTTGACTTTTAAGTTTTTTTTATGATATTGTCATACTCTTTACACTTGGTCAGTTTTCCTATGAAAATATATTTGCACTGTTCGCCAAAATATAAAAAATACAAACCCTAGCAACACCTTAAGTGATAGTAAATTTTCTAACGTGAAAAAAAAAACATTTTTGATTAGAAATATTTTACTTACACTCAAAAAAAAATTTTTTTTTTTTGAGTGTAAAATTTTTTTTGAGTGTAAAATTTTTTTTTTGAGTGTAAATTTTTGTTTAGTGTAAAAAAGTTTTTGAGTGACCAAAATACATTATTAAAAATTTTGTGACTTTTAAAAAATGTTTAATGTTTAACTAATCAGAAATTCACGGTTTTGTTAATAACTTTTGAACCACTGAAATTCAACACGAACTAGGCCAGGGGCACGACAAATATAAATGCCAAGCTTCAGCATCATCAGAATTGTCTTTCGAAAGTTAGCGTTGTTTTTATCTCATAAATTCATGAAAAACCCTTGTCGAAATTCAGTCTTTTGCTCATAACTTTTGAACCACTGGACCGATTTTGCAGGATTGCAATACCAACCTGACCAGGTAAATGCCCAATATATATTCCAAACTTCAGAAGCATCGGTTAAGTCTTTCTTAACGGACGGACGGACGGACATCGCTAGATCGTCTTAAAATCGATCGAGGATCATGAATATATATACTTTATGGGATCCTAAACCAATATTTCGAGGTGCTACAAACGGAATGACAAACTTATATTTTTTTCGAGGTGTTACAATTGGAATGACAAATTTATATATCGTGAACCTATATTTAAAATATGCCAACTCAAATTTGGCGGAAATGAGTTTCCGATGGCAAATAGCTCCCCTATGTAATACCTATCTGCCATAAAAATTTCAGAGCAAAAAAAATAATTTGTTGTCGTTTTACATCCATTTTTGTTATTCTGCTAACTCAAAGTACATATTTTTTTGGTGGAAATAAATGCCAACTCCCATTGTAAATTTCCAAAAATTTTTCAAAAAATTTTTAAAAAAAAAATTAGATCACATATCTTATTGCATTTGCCATGCTAAACACAGATCTTGTAAAGATTTTGATATATAATGACTGGTTCTCGAGATATTGTCATTTTGAAAATATCGGTTAATAGTGTTTGCAAAAAAAAAATTGCTTATATTTATGTAACTTTCAAACTATTTATCAGATTGAAACATTATGAATGGGGCAAATAAAGTCAATGATATAAGCTTTCAAAATAGTTTGGAGTGACCCAATTGCAATACAGCGTTAGTTACAGAGTGCCAAAGTTGACCACCCTGAGATGAAAAGGCTTTCGGGGCTAGTAACTTTTAAAAATATGCAAAGATTTTAAATTTTTTGTTCAGTTTTTGCAATTACCGTACTAAGGATAAAAAAAACCAAAAAAAAAAAAAATTTTTTAAATTTTTCCAAAAAAAATGTATTTTTATTTTCCGACAAAATATGCCAACTCTAAAAAAATATTTGTTTTTTGATATAGTAATAAATGCAATCTCAAAAAAATACGCAAACCAGTTCAAAATATGAAATTTTTTGCATCGGTATAAATTATTTAGAATATTTAAACCATTTTATGGACGGTACATTGTTTATTTTTGCAATAATATGCGAAATAACTAGTTTTTTAGCTCTCCTGAACAGTAAGCTTTTTCGAGTTGGCATTTATTGAATATAGTTCGACGATATACCCTTTTATACCCTCACTAGAGTGGAGGGTATAAAAATAATAATATTTAATGGGAGAATATCCTAATAAAAAAAGTATAGTTATCATAAGTTCTTGCTATGTTAATTCATAATGGGGAACATAAAAAGGCCTCGAATCAGAATAAACTCTTTTTAATTGCACAATTAAAAGGTCGAATAGATAACTAACTTTTTATCATTTTATTAAAAATTAAAACACACTTGAAAAAAAATAATTTTCTTATTTTCAAAATAAATTTTTAAAATAATTTTTGAAACAAATAAATTTCCATTTGTGTTTTTGATAATTTATGCCAAAATATGCACTTAAAAGTTGGAAATATGCACAAAATATGCATTTAAAACCAAAATATGGTAAAATATGCATTTTCACCAAAATATGCAAGAATATGCAAAAGCAAATCGAAGCAATTTTAACGCAGATTTCCTGATTCAGGAAGATAATTGGTCGATATGATTTTTAAATTATTGACAAAAAACATGCATTTGCATGAAAATCTCATCCCTAATAATGATCATTGACACCTCAAATATCGAATGTGGGATACTACCTTTTAAAAAATTGCCTTTTTTAAAAATATCTTTTTAAATAGTACCTTTTATAAAAGAACCTCTAATAAAATGTAACTTTTATAAACAATATCTTTTATAAAAAGTACCTGTTATAAAAAGTACCTTTTATAAAAAGTACCCTTTATAAAAAGTAACTTTTATAAAATGGTGCTTTTATAAAAAGCACCTTTTATAAAAAGTACCTTTTATAAAATGTACCATTTATAAAAAGCATCATTTATAAAAAGTACCTTTTATAAAAAGCACATTTTATAAAAAGTTACTTTTATAAAATAAACCTTTATAAAAAGTACCTTTTATAAAATGTACCTTTTATAAAAAGTACCTTTTTTAAAAAGTACCTTTTATGAAAAGCACCTTTTATAAAAAAGTACCTATTATAAAAAGTACCTTTTATAAAAAGTACCTTTTAAAAAAAGTAGTTTTTATAAAAAGTACCTTTTATTAAAAGTACATTTTTTAAAAAGTTCCTTTTATAAAAAGTTCCTTAAATAAAAAGTACCTTTTATAAAAAGTACCTTTTATAAAAAGTACCTTTTATAAAAAGTACCTTTTATAAAAAGTACCTTTTATAAAAAGTACCTTTTATAAAAAGTACCTTTTATAAAAAGTACCTTTTATAAAAAGTACCTTTTATAAAAGTATCTTTTATGAAAAGTATCTTTTATAAAAAGTACCTTTTATAAAAAGTACATTTTTTAAAAAGTACCTTTTTGAAAAAGTCCCTTTTTTAAAAATTACCTTTTTTAAAAGTACCTTTTATAAAAAGAACCTTTTATAAAAAGTACCTTTTATAAAAAGTTCCTTTTATAAAAAGTTCCTTTTATAAAACGTACCTTTTATAAAAAGTACCTTATTTTTATTTTTATAAAAAGTACCTTTTATAAAAAGTACCTTTTATAAAAAGTACCTTTTTGAAAAAGTACATTTTATAAAAAGTACCTTTTTTAAAAAGTACATTTTATAAAAAGTACCTTTTTTAAAAAGTACCGTTTATAAAAAGTACCTTTTATAAAAAGTACCTTGTATAAAAAGTACTTTTTATAAAATGTACCTAGTAAAAGTACCTTTTATAAAAGGTACCTTTAAAGTACTAAAAATTACATAAAATGTGCAGTGAGCAAAAAAAGAGGAAATAAAGACTTAAACATTTTGTATTTTCATGGCTTTTATGTCGAATTTTAAGCGCATAAATTTGTAAGCATATTTTTGGTTTTCCTGGTCATGACTCGTAATGCATCTGTCTCTCAAAAACATACCCGGTGAAAAATGTTTATTTATAGATAAACTAAATTTGATCAATATACCTGATCAAAAAAATTGATGACAAATACAGAAAACCAAATCTCCGCAAAGGATTATAATTCTTCATGTTTGAACATTTTTTATCGGGAAGATTATATCTTTAATATCTTAACCATCATACAATCATAAATACAGAATTTTATTAAAAACAAAACAAACAAGTAGTTGCAACCACATAAACATGATTGATATAAATCCTTTGGGGCATTATATACAAGTTTTACAAATACATAACATATAATTTATGTTTTTTTTTTTTAATTTACTAAACACTTTAAAATGTTGTGAATATGCAAATCTTATTTTCAAGTCTTAACAATTTTTCTATATAATTGTATTACAAATATTAATTTAACTAAAGAAATGAAATGAAAAAAAAAACAACTCAAGTTACAAATTTCTGTAAAAGTTATTTTTTCAGTGCGGTTTTTAAATTAAAACAAAAAAAAAACTTGTTGGCATTAATTTTTTGTGGTTTTTTTGTGTAATTTTTGTGTCTGAAAATTGAATTCTTTAACAAAGTTTCACACATGCCAAAACCTCATGGTTGAAGTTTTTTATTTTTAATTAGTTAAATGAATGTGTGAAATTTTTTTCATAATCAATTAAAAATAAATAAAAAAAAATTGTAATATTTTAAATTGTCAAATCTATAAATACCCTACTTAATATGAAACAAATTGTGACTAAAAATTATATTTAAAAAAAATTTTTTTAGTGACTTTAATTTCTTAATTGTTAAAAAAAAAATATTTTTAAAAATTAAATCTATTTTGTAAAAATTAAATTTGAGTGTAATTTTTTTTTTTTTTTTGAGTGTAAAATTTTTTTAAGAAAAATGTCTCAGAAACTGTGTCAGAAGACGCAATCTTTCTTCAGTTAAATGTTCTACATAGAAAAATTTTATCAGAAAAATTTTTTATATAAAAACATTGTCTCAGAAAATTTTTTTATATAAAAAAAATTGTCAGAAAATATTTCTCTATAGAAAAATTTTGTCAGAAAATTTTCTCTATAGAAAAATTGTGACAGAAAATTTTTCTCTATAGAAAAATTGTGTCAGAAAATTTTTCTCTATTAATGTTTATTTGTCAGAAAATTGTTCTATATAGAAAAATTGTGTAGAAAAATTTTTTTATATAAAAAAATTGTGTCAAATACTTTACTGAATTGAAATGTTGTGTCAGAAAATTTCTCTATAATGAACACTTTTCTCAGATTTTTTTTTCTATAAAGAAAATGGTTCTCAAATGAAAAATTGTGTCGGAATTTTTTTTTAGATGTCTGCGAATATTTTCTATAAAGAAAAATTGTGACAGAAAATATTTTATTGTAAAAAAATTGTGTCAGAAAAATTTTTTTCAAAATATATTCTTGTCAGAAATATTTTCTATATAGAAAAATTGATTCAAAAATATTTGCTACATAGAATAACTGTGTCAGAAAAGGTTTCTATAAAATTTTACTATAAATAAAAATTTTGTCAGAAAATTGTTCTACATAGAAATGAAGGGCTTATTGTAAAAACTCGATAAGCATCATTTTATTTTATGGCTATTTTTGCCTTAAAGCTTTTGAAATTCTGTAAAAAATCGAACTTTTATAGAACTTTATTCTCACACGGTGCCCTGGAGAGGATTTAAATAAAATTTTGGTGTTACTCCAATTTTTAAGCGGATTATGTTTTTGGACTATAAAAGAAAGAAAATGAGCTAAAAAAGAAAAAAAAGTACTAGGCGCTTTTTTTTTGGCGGGCAAAAGATGAATTTCAAAAAAACAAAAACGAATTTATTCTTTCAAATGCATTAAAAATTTGTTATACAGATGTAAATTCATCACATATTCATTTGTCAGTGAGATTTAAATATATATGTGACATATATTTTCAGATATGAGACTTAAAAGAATAATTTCACTATTTAGTGAGACTAAATCAAATTTCTTCTTTAATATAATGAAAATTTTAACTCTAGCAGTTACTTCACATTTAATATTGATCCTGTTTCTAGATTTTGAAGGGGGGAAGTAACCCCAACAATACAAACAAAATTTACAAAGGATTTTTGGCGAAATAAACAAAATTAAAAAAGGATATTAAATCCATCCATAATAGGGGTATAACCAAAATAAGAACCTATCATGCCGGTATGGGCAATGTTATACTGACAACAAAAAACGTTATACGGCGTCATTTTGGTCAAAAAACCTTCGGCACCAATTGCATTTTCAAAAACCCCACAAATTTAATTTTTTTTTTTATGTTTAGAGGTGGGAATCCTTCCCTTCAACGGTTTTTTGGGTTTTTGTCGTTTTACAACATAAATGAAACAAAAATAAAATAATAGTATGGTTTTCAACATTAGAAATATGGGTTGCCTGAATAATTGAAAAAAATATTAACGAAAACTTCATCGCGATCGGTGCCGAACCTTTTTTAACATTCGCGGAAAAAAGAGCTCACATTTCTTATTGATTTTTCATGTACTTTCTCACTATGATAGGTTCTTTTTGATATTTGCAAAAAAATGCAAATGGTTATATCCCTAATCCATAAGTTTCGCAATAAACAAATAGTCCAAACCACTTGCTGTATCTCTTTTTAAACTATTTACTTTATTTTACTCTTCCTTAGGCATTTCAAACACATTTTTAATGATTTTTACTATCGTTTTTTGATTTTTCTTAGTTTTGAAAAAACATTTTTATCAAAAAAGTATTAATTCTTTTAAAATTATATGAATCACTAAGGTCTAAACAGAGGCAACTTTGTGTTTTGCTGTCCGTCTAAGTAGTACACTGAAAACTTTTAAGAACTTACATTTATAAATAATTTACAAGAACATATTTCATTTAGTTTCAATTAATAGTGAAATTATTCTTTTAAGTCTCATATCTGGAAAAATATGTTACATATATATCAAAATCTGACTGATAAGTAAATATGTGATGAAAATACATCCGTGTATACAAATTTTAATGCATTTGAAAGAATAAATTCTTTTTTGTTTTTTTTGAAATTCATCTTTTTGCCCGTCAAAAAAAAGCGCCTAGTACTTTTTTTTATTTTTTTGCTCATTTTCTTTCTTTTATCTTCTAAAAACATAATCCACTTAAAAATTGGAGTAACACCAACATTTTATTTAAATCCTATCCAGGGCACCGTGCTCAAGATACTTGTACAAAGGGTTTAAGCAAGACTTCTGCCAAAAATCTTTCAATGGAACATCAGTAGAAGGTGAAATACACCAAAAAATAAAATCTTGCTTATCAAGTTTTTTTCAGTAAAATCTTCCAATATTGTGTAGCAAAATTTTTTCATAAAGAAAAATTATATAAGAAAATTTTTCAATATAGAATAGTTGTGTCAAAAAATTTTCCTATATAGAACAAATGTGTCAGAAAACTTTTTTATACAGAAAACTTGCGTCAGAAAATTTTTATATATAGAAAAATTGTATCAGGAAATGTTTCTAAATTTTTCTATGTAGAAAATTTCTCTATATTGAAAAATTGTGTCTGAAAGCTTTTCTATATGGAAAAATTGTGTCAGAAATTTTTTCTATAAAGAAAAAAAATGTCAGAAAAAATTGTGTAAAAAAGTGTTTCTACACATTTTTGTATATAGAAAAAATGTGTCAGAAAATTTTTCGATTTAGAAAAATTGTGTCTGGAAATTTTTCGACATAGAAAATTTGTGTCTGAAAACTTTTCTGTATAGAAAAATTGTGTCTAAAAATTTTTCTGTATACAAAAATTGTATCCAAAAATTTTTCTATCCACAAAAATTGTGTCCAAAAACTTTTCTATGTAGAAAAATTTTGTCTGAAAATTTTTCTATCCACAAAAATTGTGTCCAAAAACTTTTCTATGTAGAAAAATTGTGTCCGAAAAGTTTTTTAAGTAGAAAAATTGTTTCCGAAAATGGTTCTATATAGAAAAATTGTGTTCAAAAATTTATACAGAAAACTTAAAAAATATTTCTGGGAAAATTATTTTTTATATAGAAATTTATTGTTTGAAACATTTTCTTCATTGGAAAAGTGTGTCCGAAATATTTTTTTTATAAAACTTGTGTCCGAAATTTTTTTTTCTATATAGAAATGTAGTGTCCGAAATTTGTTCTAAGTAGAAAAATTGTGTCCGAAATATTAATATAAAATATTAATATGTTAATAGAAAAATTGTGTCTAAAAATTTTCTATATAGAAAATTTCTGTCCAAAAATTTTTCTATGTAGAAAAATTGTGTTCCAAAATTTTTCTATGTAGAAAAACTGCCCAGCAAAACTTTGGTAATGGGTAGTGATTATATAACACATTACCAGGTAATGTATATAACTTATTTGTAGCATTATTTTATGATGTCTTACCAAACATTTGTTCCACAACTTATTATTTTCAAGTGAAAAATAATGCATTACTAATAATTTGCTACGTAATGCATGATTATTGGAAAAAATGTATTTCATATTTGTTATTTCTAAACATTAAATCATGGATGACTTATATTTGGTTCATAGATGGGACTAATTAATTAAAGGGACCAATTAATTGATGGTTTAATTACCATTTAATTGATGTCAATTGTAATGAAATTTTTTTCATTACCATTGGTTGTATCAATTGTACCAATTGAATTACTAACCAATTTAATTACTAATGAAAATTAAAAAAAAAATAATTACCATTGGTATGGCATCACTTACAAAAAATAATTACCATTAGTAAAAGTCGTCACAATATTGTCAAAATTGTTAATATTTGGTAATATCTGTTGTTTTTTGTTATATGGTGTTTTAGTTTTTCACATTTTATAAACCAAACACACGTTGATTGCCTTTGCATAACACAATATTTGAAATTTTTATTTGCGTTTTGTTTTTTGTCTTTAACATTTTCATATTTTTTTGAAAAACATACTTTGATGTTTAAATTTTTAACTTTTCAAAAAAACAAAAATGTGTAAACCAATGGTTTTGAAACCAATTATAATTGGTGTTTTTCAACAATTGGTGCATTTCATTACCATTAGTAATTATTTTTTTAATTAAAAAAATTTAATTACCATTAAATGGTAATGAAATTTTTTTCATTACCATTGATATCAACCAATGGTAATTAAATTTCAATGGTAATGAAAAATTCCCATCTATGATTTGGTTGCATTATGTATTATTTGAAAGTTTGAAATAATGTATTATTTATAATTGGATGCATAATGCATTACAATAACATAAAAAATAATTATTTTATAAAAAAATGCATAAGTTTAAACTAGAGATGGGCTCACGACAGGAAAATTCTAACGACACACACTCACGAGCATATTTTATCTAGTTACACTCACTTACAATCACGTTAGTAAATTTAATACAATATTACTTTTTCACTACTCGTAACACCTTATATATTATCTTCTGATATGCTATATTCTTTCATTTCTCGTAACCTATAATATATCATATATTTTACACCTTACTCGTATTCTTCGTTATAAATTTATGACTTATTTTATACCTTACTGGTATTCTTTGTGATAATGTGGATGTATTACTTTGAGTCTCATCGCCTGTTAAAATCATCAATGCTGCAATGTATAAAATAAGAGATCCTATACCTTATTTTATACCTTATTTGGTAATCTAAGTTTTGCTGGGTGTGTACGAAAATTTTTCTATATAAAAAAATTGTGAACGAGCATTTTTCTATAGAAAAAAATTGTGTACGAAAATTTTTTTTTATAAAAAAGTTGTGTCCAAAAATTGTGTCCGAAAATTTTTCTATTTAGAGAAATTGTTTTATATAGAAAAATTTTCGAAAACAATTTTTCTATTTAGAAAAATTGTGTGCGAAAAATTTCTATGTAGAAAAATTTATACAGAAAACTTAACAAAATTTTCTGTCAAAATTGTTTTTATATCTCACAAAATCCACCAGAAAACACATAACAAATGCTATTTTCTGACCTTAGGTCCTTCGATTTTCTTTATATTAACGGTATGCATTCTCAATAAAGCCAATAAAACATATCCATTTTCAGTTTTTTTAATTTAAAAAAAATCGCGATTTTTTCGCGAATTTAATTTTCTTCAAAAATTTAAAAAATCAAAAAAGTATGTTAATTTGAAGAGCCATATCTTCTAAAGTATCTATCGGATTTCTACGATTCAAAAAGCATTTGATTCAAACGTTCGTCCTTTTTTAAAAAGTTTTTTCAAAAAAAGTGCATTTTTGATGAAAATGCAATCTTTGGATGCATTTTTCAAAACTTTCTCCCCCTTCAATTTTTTTGAAACCTGCACAATTAGAAAATATGACATTTTTTACACAAAATTTAGTACCGTTTTTTTTGTGACGGCGTTTCAAAAAATTTTCGTGATTTTTTAAAAACTACTTATTTGATTTTTCTCATACAAAAAATTAATTTTATGTTTATTTTGCAATTTTATCAAAAAAGTATGTAACTTTGAAAAGCCATTTCTTCGAATGTGTCTATCGGATTTCTACGACTCAAAAAGCATTCGATCAAGCTCTTTGTCTCCCGCTCTTAATATTTTGGAACTTTTTAACAGAAGGTACGAAAACTGTTAGACGAGGAAAATACGATAATGTTAAATTTACATTGTTGGTCTGACAAATAATGCTAACTTTTTATATCGAAAAAGCGCTTAATAAATTTTAAAAAAATGTATCAATTTATAATTATTATGGTAATATTATTTAAGAAATACCTTTAAAAGTGTTTAAAATAAATTCTCAGCAAATAAAAAGTCATTGGATTTCCCGATAATCCACAAAAAAAAACTATTTTTACAGCTAGATGAAAAAAAAACGCTAGCTTTAGTCTGAAAATCGCCAAATTGAAACACTTTTTTTTTTGTTTATATCGAACTTAAGGGATTTTTTTTGGTTTGATCAAACGTCCAGTTCGATGGCGGACTTAGCAAAGGGAATTTAAGAGAGGGTTTAACAGAGTAGGGAGACTTCACATATCTTTAAGTATTGATAGTCTTCAATGTTGGCAATCGATACCTTTTCAATACCGTTATCCGTTTCAAAACCCTTTAAATTGAATACCGGTACCAATACCAATACCGAAACTCAGTTTTGGTATCGGATACCGGTATCCAAAAACCTTTTCCTTCGGTATCGGTACGTACCGGTATTGAAACGGTTTTTCTTAAAAACCATGATTGTTTACAAAAAAAAAATTAATAGAAAGTTTGTAATTTTTTTGGTTTTTGTAAATGAAAAATCGTACTCCAAATGCCTCACCGAAGTCTCATAAAAATCAAAAAAATCTTTTGGCACCACATCGTGAATTAAGTAAAAATTTCAAAAAAAGCCATACTGCAACCGCGATGCGAGAGCAAAAGAAAATGATTGAGTTTCACGAAATTTTTATGGATTCATTTTGGCTCCCAATAGAAACTTTCTGGACCCCTTTCGTATAGTATAGTTTTTTGGGGATTTTTATTTAATCCGTGATGTGGGTGTCCGAGGATTTTGTTGATATTTACAGGACTTCGGGGTATTTGAAATACTAGCAGGTGGTTTTCCATCATAGTATAATTTTTTGAAGTGGCTCAAGTCGTAGAAATCGTCCATAAAGTCCCATAATTCGAAAAAAAATTGTTTGCAATATTTTTGAATGTGAGCTTGTCTAGACAGGGAAGACCTATTTTTCCAAATTGATAACACCAACAAAAAAAAATTGGTTGCCTAGAAATAGGATGAAATATGTAATTTGTTGGGGGTTTTATTTTAACCGCGATGCGCGAGGGAAATACATTTTATGGAGTCATTTTGACACCCAATAGAAACTTATTGGACCACTTTCAGCTCGAACAAAAAAAAAAAGGTAAACATCGATACGGCCTTATACATATTTATGTACAAAAGACATAGGAAAATTTCCAGCAAAAGCGGTCCAAATCGTCAAAATTTATGAGCAAAAGACTGAATTTCGGCAAGGGTTTTTCGTGAATTTTCAATATAAAAACACGCTAACTTTCGAAAGGCAATCCTGAGTATGCTGAAGCCTGGCATATATATTTGCCGTTCCCCTGGCCTGGTTCGTATTTAATTTCATCCAAATCGCTCAAGTGGTTCAAATGTTATTAAGAAAACAGTGAATTTCAGATTGGTTTCACTGTTAAACCAGCTTTAAAAAAATTGATGAGTCAGCAAATTATTTTACAACCCGAGTAAAAAAGATTATATATGTTTATATTTAATTATATAAAGACATCATATATATTCATATAGAATTTGATGCGAAAAATGAGTCGATAAAACCATATAAAGTTGAATTAAATTTGATATAATTTGATGTGATTTTAATATAATTTTATATGATTTGATGCGAAAATTGGCCCCTTTTTTAGAAAAATTTATGCAATTATATATAATTAAATAAAAAAAAATCCAAAAAAAAAAAATTTTTTTAATAAAAAAAATCCCAAAAAAAAATTTATATTAAATTATATATAAAGAACTTAGACTTTTTTTATTAATTTTGCATTATATATAATAACATATAAAATTTAAAAAAAAATGTTTAAGGTTTAGTTTTGGAACTTCAACAAAAAAAAAATTTCTGGACTTAGAAAAATTTTCAAAAGTTATATCAAATTAAATATAAAGGACTTAGATTTTCTTTTTTAATTTTACTCATATAAGATTACATATGATTCAGAAAAAAGTTGCATAAAGTTTTATATAAAATGTCTTCAAATATTTTGTTATATTAAATTATATAAAACAAACATACAAATTTTTATATTTCATATGTAATTATATAAACTCACTCTAATCATATGTTATTATGTATAACTTAACATTTTCTTTTATATAATTTTATATAAGAAAAAGATACGAAGTGTAAATATATATAATCTTATATGATAGCAAAACAATTTACGTATAAATTTATGAAATAATATATGTTTATATAAAAATAAGTAAAATTATATATAATCTTTTTTACTCGGGAAAGTATTCTTGTCACTCACAAAAATTGTTTTACTAAAACAAAAAAACTTGCACTCGAGAAATAATTTACACTCAAAAAAAATGTTGTCAATTTTTTTTTTTTTTTTTCAAAAATGACTAAAAAAAGTTTTTACTCAAAATAAAATATTTCTAATTAAAATTTTTAATTTGATTCACGTTAGAAAATTAACTATCACTTTAGAACGTATTGACGGATTCATGCAAGTCGAATTTAACTTTTCTACTTGTTTTTACAATTTTTTTTAGGTTTTTATACGTTTTTTTTATATTTTTAGCAATTTTTCGATAATACCGGTACGTACCGGTATTGAGGTTTCGGTATCGGTAATACCGTAACCGATTCAACTCAAATACCGTAACCGATACCGATACCGAAATAAATAAAAAATCAATACCAATACCGATATCGATACCGTTATTCGTTTCGATTGCCAACCTTGATAGTCTTTGATTCGATTCAACTGATTATCCGTTTTTAAACCAATGCACTAACAAAAAATATTTTTTTTAAAAAATGCATTTTTGATGCAAATGCAATTTTTGGATGCATTTTTTAAAACTTTCTCCCATGGACGTATACAGGGGGTGGGCACAGGGGGCACGTGCCCCCCCCTTTTCGATTTGAAAAATTTTAAAGTTTAATAAAAAATAAAAAAAAAAAAATTAAAAAAAAATAATTTCTATCGAAATATCAGTGAAATATGTTTAAAGACTCTTAATAATGGTTTTATCTGATAAAAATTATGTGTCAGGTCATGAAAATAAATTTCTATTAAAAATTTTCGAACTATATTCAAAGACACTTTTTCAAAATTCAAATCTGAGATATTATTTCTATAGGAAATTCTCAGATTCTGAAAAGTTTTTTCTATAGAAACCTTTTTGAGATTCTAATAATTTTTTTTATATGGCACAATAAAAAGATTTTTTTTAAAGCCTTCGACCTTGAATGTTTTGAAGATGGAACGCGCTCACTTACGAATACGTAGCAGAAGGTCCACAAAAAGTCGCGTTCGATATATCGGGGAAAAATTAATACGCTTAAAAAGTTTGGTAAGATGATTTGGAATAAGGAGGTTACACTCTATTTAGTTCGTATATTTTGATTTTGGAAAACAATTTTCTCATTTTTTGCAATTCAATGGATTTTTGCAAAAAGTGCTTAATTTTGATATTTATCGCAAATACCAATTCCAATGTAACATTTGTGATGACACATATTGAGCGTGTTCAGCAGAGAAACCTGCTATTCTGCTGAACGCAATTTTTTATGAATGTTTTAAAATATTAGAATAAATGATTGTTTTTTTTATATTTTCATTTATTTTATCTGTGGAAATTACTTTTTTATGATATTTTTGTTTATTTCCTTAAATAACGTAAAAAAAAAAGAAATAATTCCAATAAAACAGCTTATTTATCAGTTTGTGATCAAATGTAGCACAATTTTTTAACGCTACCAGTGATGAGAAGCGCTCACTCAACATGTTGACTGAAATGTCAAAAATTAAACCGTTCAGCAGAATGTTGAGGAGCAGCTGGGTAGCAGCTTTCTCTGCTGAACGTACCTATTGTTTCCAAGAACCGTTTCTTAAAAAAAACTCTGAATCTTAGTATTTATCAGACATTATTTTCATTAAAAATTTAGTTTTTCCTGTAAAAGATTTTGAGATTTCTAGAATTTTTTTTTATAAAAAAATTTGTATTAAAAGACATTTTCGTTTTATAATAAAGATAAAATCGTGGGGGGGGGGGTGTTAGTTAAAAAAAAATAGGCGATGACAAAAAAATTCTGGGAGTTGTGCCCCCCCGTTTTCAAAATCCTGGATACGTCGCTGCTTTCGCCCCCCGAGTAAAAAAAATTATATGACGCAATATATAATTTAATATGGGTTCGTGTCTATTTTGATATAATCTTATACGAAAAATGGTTTCATAAGATTTGATCGAATATTATCTAATAATATCAGTTTATATAACTTTATATCGACTTTGATACGAGTTTTGGTCTAATCCAATGATATAAAATTATATCCAATTATATTAAAATTTATACAATTTTATAAATCGGATGTTTTTTTAGTTTTTAATAAAAAGTTGAAAAATTAAAACAATAAAAATTAGTTGTTCTTGAAAAAAACTTAGAAAAATTTCAAAAAAATGGAGACATGTTAAATTTTATATAAACCACTTAGAAAATATTCTTATAAAAACTTTGTCCTTATAAAAACTCAGAAAAATTTTAAAAAATGAGTCATATATAATTTTATATAAAACACTTAGAAAATATTTGCGATAAAAAAATGTTCCTTGAAAAAATATTCGTGATAAAAAAGTGGTGCTTGGAAAAAACTTAGAAAAATAAAAAAATATGAAGTCATTTGAAATTTTATATAAAACACGTTGCAAATATTTGCGATAAAAATATGTTCTTGGAAAAAACTTAGAAAAATTAAAAAATAATGGAGGCATATAAAATTTTATATAAAACACTTAGAAATTTGGAATGATGCATGGGACCAGATGTTACAACATATAATTATGTATGGCGATATCTTAAAAAAATCGCACATCAAAATTTATTAGGTATATAAATTTATCTCGCAAGACATAGTGTCACACATGATCATATATGAAATAATATGACTATATAGAAGTATATAAGATCATATTAAATTATTTTTACTCGGGCCCCTTCAATTTGTTTGAAACCTGCATAAATCGAAAATATAGCATTTTTTTCATAAAATTGGGTGCAGTTTTTTTTGTGACGGCGTTTCACAAAATGTTCGTGACTTTTTTAAATTTCGGAGATATGGATTTTCAAAGTTACATACTTTTTTAATAACACAGCTCAACAAGAAAATGCGTATTGGATTCTGGTTAGTGATTTGGATAGTGTCTGTTGCGCTGATTCCAAATCCGGAGCCCAAATTTTTCTATCACATCAGGATTTTGAGTAATTCGCGGTTAAAGTGCCGAAAAAGGGCATTTTTGACTCGTTTTAAAAGCTTATAAAATAAGATCCTGACATGCAAATGACTAGGTATCAAGCTCGTTCGAAAGCCTGTAATTTTCTCTTAAGGATAAGATAAAATGTTCAAACAATTTAATTTTCTAAAATGGTTAAAAAGTCATTAGCAAAAAACCTTCCATTTTTTCAATATTTAGTTTATTTACACAGTGCTTTTTAACAAATTTCCATACAAATTCATACGTAAATTTTAGATTTAAAGCACTTGTGGCTAATGATTTTTTTACCATTTTAGAAAATTTAATTCCAAGAAGATTTGATCTTGTCTGAAAGAGAAAATTACACACTTTCGAATGAGCTTGATACCAAGTCATTTGCATGTCAGGATCTTATTTTATAGGAGTTCAAAAATGGTCAAAATGCGTATTTTTTGACACTTTAACTGCGATTTTCTCAAAATTGTGACGTGATAGAAAAATTTGAGTGACCATTTTGGAATCGGGGCACCAAACCCTATCAACTTTTTTTGGTTTCATCCAAAACGCAGCGACAACCCTAAGATTTGTAGAGCGGTGTAATATAAAAAAAATTTTGTATAGAAAAACCAATAAGGTATTTTTAAAAAAATTACGAAAATTTTACGAAACTCCGTCACAAAAAAAGCGGTACGCAATTTTGTGTAGAAAATGCTATATTTTCGATTTATGTAGGTTTAAAAAAAATTGAAGGGGGAGAAAGTTTTAAAAAATGCATCCAAAAAATGCATTTGCATCAAAAATGCACTTTTTTTAAAAAATATTTCTTTTTATTACAATAATATAAAGTAAGACTATCGTATGAATCGAATGCTTTTTGAGTTGAAGAAATCCGATAGATACTTCCGAAGATATGGCTATTCAAAGTAGCATACTATTTTGATTTTTTCAATTTTTGAAGAAAATTAAATTCGCGAAAAAATTGCGATTTTTTCAAAATATAAAAAACTGAAAATGGATATGTTTTATTGGCTCTATAGAGCAAATGTGTACCAAAAATTAGATAAATTTGAAGACCTTCGGTCAGATTTTATAAAATCTTTGCTGGATTTCATGATATAGAAGTTTATTGTTTGAAAATTTTTCTTCATAGAAAATTGTGTCCGAAATATTTTTATAGAACAATTGTGTCCGAAAGTTTTTTCTATATAGAAATGAAGTGTCCGAAATTTGTTCTATATAGAAAAATTGTGTCCAAAAGTTTTTCTAAATAGAAAAATTGTGTCTAAAAATTTTCCATATAGAAAACTTTTGTTCAAAATTGTGTACGAAAATTTTTCTATTTAAAAAACTTGTGTCCAAAAATTTTTCTATTTAAAAAAGTTGTGTCCAAAAATTTTTCTATATAAAAAATTGTGTCCGAAAATTTTTCTGTATAGAAAAATTGTGTCTTTAAATTTTCATATGTAGAATAACTGTGTCCAAAAAATTTTCAATATAGAAAAACTGTGTCCAAAAATTTTTGAATCTAAAAAAATTGTGACTGGAATTTTTCTACATAGAAAAATTGTGTCCGAAAATTTTTCTATGTAAAAAAATTGTGTAAAAAAATATTTCCATATAGAAAAATTGTGTCCGAAATAGGAAAATTGTTTCCAAAAATTTTTCTATATAGAAAAATTGTGTCAGAAAGTTTTCTAATTAGAAAAATTGTGCCACAAAATTTTTTATATGAAAACAAAAAAATTTGTCCGAAAATTTATATAGAAATCTTAACAAAATTATCTGGGAAAATTTTTTTATATAGAAATTTATTGTTTGAAAATTATTCTTTATAGAAAAATTGTGTCTAAAAATTTTTCTATCTATAAAATTGTGTCCGAAAATTTTTCTATGTAGAAAAATGTTGTTCGAAAATTTATGTATATAAAAAATTGTGTTCAAAATTTGTATAGAAAAATTGTGTCAAAAAATTTTTCAGTACACAAAAATTGTGTCAAAAAATTTTCTATGTACAAAAATTGTGTCCAAAATTTGTTCTATAAAAAAAATGTGTCCGAAAATTTTTCTCTATAAAAAAGTTAAGTCCGAAAATTTTTCTATGTGGAAAAATTGTTTCCGAAAGTTCTAAATAGGAAAATTATATCAGAAAATTTTTCTATGTAAAAAATTTGTGTCCGAAAATTTTTCTATTAAAATTGTTTCAGAATTTTTTGTCGATATGAAAAAATTGTGTCCGAAAATTTTTTATATAGAAAAATTATATCAGAATCTGACACTTTCTTTATAGAACAAAAGTTTTAGAATCTGAAACTTTTCTATATAGGAAAATTTTCTGAGCAGTTTTCTGTATAAAAAAAATCTAATTGTAAGACAATTTTCTATATAGAAAAAAATATCTGAAACAATTTTGCTGTTTAGAAAAAAATCTCTGAAATATTTTTTTAGAAAATTGTCTCAGAAAATTTTTCTATATGTATTGGTGTCAGAAAATTTTTTTATAAAAAAAATTGTCTAGAAGAAAAAGTAAAGAAATTAATGTAAAAATCTAAAAATCGTTACAAAAAATTAGCCTAAATTTTTTAATAAGTTTTTGCAATACAAAAAAACTAATATAATATGTCACCATGGCAAACCGTTCGGTTAGTTGGGCTGCTGCTTATTTCAGAGACTTTGTGGTAACATTTTGAAAATCATGCTTTACGTTTGTATTTGTATTCCCCCATTACAATTGCTATTCCTTATTTTCATTTGTGTAACATTTGATAATGGCTGGATTTTTCAGCCTCAAATAAAAACAAAAATAAAATGAAGAAAAACTCGAAAAAAAGAAGCCCCTCTTGCTAATGTTATGAATTCATTTTGTGGATTTTCAATGAAAATGTTCGTGAAACTGACTAAAACAGAATTTGTTGCATAGTAGCCTAGTACATTTAAGTAGTAGGCAAACAGAGATGTAGTTGAGGTATTTTGCAATATGGCTGTGAATATTCTTATTTGTCAAAATTTTTTTTTGTTTTTCTTTTTGACAAAATTTTAAAAAAATATCGGGACTTGTAAAATTTTTCAAAATTTATGAACTTTTTTTCTAACATGATTTTTGTTGAAATTTTTTACACCAAAACGCAAAAAATGTGTCTGGGGCTTTGAAATTTTTAAATTTTGTTCGAGGCTTGGTAAAAATTGGAAAATTTAATTTTTTATACCCTCCACTTAGTGATAGAGGGTATATATAAGTTTGTCATTCCGTTTGTAACTCATCGAAATATCGGTCTGGGACCCCATAAAGTATATATATTCATGATGCCCGATCGATTTTAAGATATTCTAGCGATGTCCGTCTGTCCGTCTGTCCGTCTGTCTGTGGAAAATGCTCTCGCGGACAAAATATTGCACAGAGATGACTGAAACTTAAAATATATATTGGAAGTTCTCCCGAGAAGTTTGGTATTGCATTTGAGCGATATCGGTTCAGCGGTTCAAAAGTTATGAACGAAAATGTAAGCACACCTAAAAAATTTCAGTACATTCAACATAACCTAAAAATACAAAATGCTCTAATTCGGCTTCTGGTTGACATATGTGAACATAATTGAACACCAAATGGTATTTAAACAAGTACGAACATATTTTTTGACAAAAAAAGAAAAAAATCGCGGATTTTTTTTTTTACCAAAATTTTTTTACGCGGAAATTTTTTTTCAAAAGTAATTTCCTTTTAAATAAAGTTTTTTGCAATAATCTTTTTGAAATTGTGGAGGGTATCACTACATTCGGCAAGGCCGAATTTAACTTTTTTACTTGTTAAGAACTTTTTTGCTCCTTTCATTTTGCTTGTTTCTCGTGTGATTTATTGTTGTTCTTCCTTTCGTCGTATTTTTTAATTGAAACATCAAAAGTTATTTTTCAATGCAACCCTGAATGCATACTACTTATGTACTGTGCATAGCAGACAATGCTGTAAGTCATTTGTATGAATGTGTGTGTTTATATGATTTGTCCATGAACAATGTATGTGTGTGAGCGGCATTCGTTGCCATGTGTCTGTTAAAGAGATGAGTGACTGACTGGCCTTAAGGGACAATTTCTATGCAAAAACCCAACATTTAGGTGAATTTTGCAAAAATGTTTCATTTCACTTTTGTCACAGCCTAAAGGGAGGATAGTTTTTTTATTATTATTAATTGTAACTTGGTTTTTGATTTGTTTTGGTTTTGGTTTTCAAAATGCAGATGGAAATAAAAATTGTTTTAAATGTAAAAAAAAATTCTAAAAACTAAATTTAAAAGTGGAAAGTGTAATATTTTCGTCATAATTTTTTTCTAAGATTTAAAAATAAACAAAAAATCCCTCGGGAAGTCTTGACTTTTGGGTCAATAAGACTGGCTAAGCTAGCTGGCGCTAAAACCGTCCACTCGTTTAGATAAAGCTTCAATTAGAGGACGGTATGTCTAAAAATAATTTAAGAATATAAAAGTTTCCTTCTTCAAAATCTACACTATATTCCAACCCCATTTTTGAGGAATTCGCAACTGGTCATTCCATTGTTACAACTGCATATCGGTTGTAACAACCGAATTGCAGTTCTCAGTGCCACATTGCGGTTGGCATAACCAAATTGAGGCTATGACAATCCCACTACCGGTTGCCACAACCTTTAAAATGAGGTTCAAATATTTACTTTTTTTTAATCTGACAACAATTTGTTTAACTACAGATTTTCCTTAATATTTTTTGTATTTTTCCCTTTAATTTTCTTAAGAGCTTAAGAGTTCACTTAAAAATGAATTATTTTGAAAATTTTACGTTTAGTCGTTTTTAAAAGAAAAAACATTTTGATGTTCAGTTTTTATTAATGACTACTTCTGTCCTTTGTTTCAAAAATAACACACTAAAAAATAAAGACTTTTATTAACATTTAATTTTTAAAGTCATTTATTTTTGTTCTGTAAGTAAATTTTCTGTCTTTAAATTTTTAATGATTTGTGTAAGTAATTTTTTTTTAAATTGTTGATATTTTTTAATGAGATATCATTAGTTTTTACCTACACAAGTAGGTAATTTTTTTGTAGAAAAAAAATTGAAAAATTTTTTTATAGAAATATAAAAACATGTTTCTATTAAGTGACTTTGGCACGATGGGTAGAGTGTCTGGTCGGAATGTAGTTGATTGCGGGATCGATTCCCCAAAATTTTATTAAAAATTTTTAAAAAAATATTTTAATAGAAAATTGTAAAAACATTAAAAATTAATGATTTCGTAGGTTATTTTTTTGGAATTTGTTGGTAAAAATAACAGATTTATCATTAATTTTTAATGTTTTCGTTGGTTATTTTTTTTCGAATTTGTTAGTAAAAAAGAATGAAAAAACGCAATTTTTTAATGTTTAATGTTATTTACTTTAGAAAATTTTGCCAACAGTACTACTATTCAAGGGGTGATCTAGCCCTAACGGCCGGCACTGCGACCCTTATGGGTCTTTTGTGCCAAGATCCATTAATCTAATTCAAACTCTGTTCAATGTTCCTAATGAACATTATAACAGAGGATGGAGAAGCTAGCTTTATATCCGCAGAATTAAGCAATTCTTTGTCTAAAAACCGTTTTCTGATCCTACATATTGCGACGCACTCACATAATATGTGTTGCGTTGTTTCTATTTCCTCAAGACAAAGTCGACACAAAGACGATGCACAAAGGTTTAAATTATGCAAGTGATAATTTACCTTATAATGCCCGGTGAGAAAACCTGTCAGTAACCTAATGTCACCTTTGCACTGTGGCCGAAATCACTGATCTAGGGGCGCTTAAGTCAAAATTAAAAAATTAAGATCGATAAATGTTTTTGCACTGCATCGTTTACCTATACTTTTTGTTTTGCTTTCAATATCCGCACAGCTGTAAGCTGTCAAATATACATTTTCTGCAGCAAGTGTATTAAAGGAATTTGGGGCCTAATTATTTAGTGAGTTTTTCTTGACACTTTTAAGTCAATTGCTTACACATTTTGAGCCAAAAAGGTTTAATTGAAAGTAAAAGCTATGTTTTAACTAAAAAATAAATTTTTGTGGCCTGTGTGTATCTAGTTTATTATTAGTTCATTATAGAAGTTTACATTTGTGATATAAACTATAGTTTCATGGACTGCAACTTTTAAAATTCGATCGTATTCGGTCCAATTCCTATTTGGTTTATTATCTTAGGTTATTTTTGTTGTGACGTTTCAGTATGGCGTGCTAGTTCGCGCAAGTTGTTCGGTTTTTAAGGGTCTATCTGCCTATCCAAATAAACAGTATAAACGCGATACAGACCACAATTTTCAATCGATTTGGCTAAAATTTGAAATTTAAGATTTTTTATCGAAAGAACAAAACCTATTAAATTTTTGACAAAATCGGTCCATGTTATCCCATAGCTCCCATGTTAATTTCCCCTTCCAGTTTTACTTAAAAATCCCTAACAATAGTATTTTAACAAATATCCTCTTGAAATTCGATTGTTAAATGTTTTTTGTAGCCATAAATAATCACTCTAATTTTTAACGGAATCGGAACATTTTAACTTCTAGTCCTCATACAGACCACCCTCCCGATATTCACATAAATTTCCCAAAATACATAAAAGCACTGAAATAAATAAATATGGTTAAAAAATAAATTCTTTAAAGTTTTATAATCACAAATATGCATTGGGCTTTAATATTTTACATTTCCGAATTAAGCGCCGCTAGATTGGGGGGTTCGGCCACTGTGCTTTGGTGTGATTAAGTATACTTCCATATGATAATGGCGCGATTAGTGCTTTGGATTGGCGTAGACCTCCTGAATTTTCCCACAAGTTTAAGAAGTCGGTTCTTTCCAAACCCTTAATCATGTTCGAGAAGGTGGACCAGTTTACCCCACAATAGGGTTCGGGTCCGGTCATAGGAGTAGCGGAGGCATTTCTAGCAAGCTCATCCGCTATCTCATTACCCTCAAAACCTCTATGACCAGGGATCCAAAATAGAGTAATTTTGTTTCTCCCGGCCAGCTGTTGAAGGGTATCAAAACATTCCATTGTCAATTTGGATTTAAATTCCCAAGAAGACAACGCCTGAAGTGCTGCCTGGCTATCAGAGAAGATTGAAATATGAGTACCCTTCATACCCTTTGCAATATTAACTCTAGCGCATATTGCAATAGCCTGAATTTCAGTCTGAAAAACTGTAGGCCACCTACCCATTGGTTCGGAGATCCGCGTGTTTGGACCGTAGACACCAGCGCCAACTCCAGAGGACATTTTGGATCCGTCAGTATACCAGTTTAGGCTTCTAGTATCCACATATGGACCACCTTCATCCCACTCTGGTCTACTCGGTATCACGATCTCAAATTTCCTTCCAAAGCGAAGCACAGTGTTTATTCTATCCGTCGGCATATCTAGATTTTCCCTAATTCCTATTGAAGAAAGAATATTGGAGTGGCCGTTCGAGTTGCGAGGGTCAGAGTAATCGATATTCATTCTACGCGCAGCCATAGCTGCCGTAGATCTAATAAAGATGTCGAGAGGTGTGAGACCCAAAATGGCTTCTTGGGCCAAAGTTGGGCAGGTTTTCATAGCACCCGTGATTAGAGTACAAGCCAGACGCTGTACCTTGCCTAGCCTTACGGTGGCATCCCTCTGCATAGTCTTCGGCCACCATACTATTGCAGCGTACGTCATGATCGGTCTTACAATCATCTTGTAGATCCACATGACCATTTTGGGGCTCAATCCCCAGGTCCTACCAACAATCCTATTCGCTGCCCATAATGCCGCAATAGCCTTTTTGATAGTGCCGTCTAAATGTGAATTCCAAGTAAGTTTCGTATCTAAGATAACTCCTAAATATTTAACCTCCTTAGAGAGTTGGATAATAGTATTCCCTACGGAAATTATACCTAAATTGAGATTTCTTCTCCTAGTAAACGGGACTATAATAGTCTTGTTAGGGTTAATGGAAAGACCCTGTTCAGTGCACCAGCCCATTATCAAACGTAGAGCGTTGCACATAATATCTGAGATGATATTGTCGAATTTACCAGTTACTATAACTACTAAATCGTCCGCGTAACCGATTGCTTGATAACCCATATTATCTAGCCTCTGAAGCAAGTCATCTATCACCAGGGACCATAGTAGTGGAGATAGGACGCCGCCCTGAGGACAGCCTTTAACGGCATTCACTGTGACTCGAGTGCAACCCATAGATGCGGTTATTTCCCTGCTCTCTAGCATGTTCTTAATCCATCTACATGTACCCTGATCTACACCTCTACACCGAAGTGCAGATTCAATGGAGTTATAACCAGTATTATCAAAGGCTCCCTCAATATCCAAAAAGGCACAAAGAGCTATTTCCTTGTCCTTATGGGCTTTTTCTATAACTGTCACCAGATGATGTAAAGCCGAATCAGTAGATTTGCCTTTTGCATATGCATACTGATTCCTGTGTAAAGGATATTGGTCCAAGTACGTGGATCTTAAGTGAAGATCCAGTAATCTTTCCATAGTCTTCAGTAGGAAGGATATAAGACTTATGGGTCTATACGATTTTGGCAATTCAGCCGGTCTATTTCCAGCCTTAGGTATAAATACAACATTTACCTTCCTCCAAAGAGAAGGGATGTGTCCAAATATAAAGCTAGATCTAAAAACAGATACTAATGTATCCAAAAGAAAGTCTAACCCATTCTGCAAAAGAGCGGGGAAGATTTCGTCCCCCCCAGGGGACTTAAACGGATCAAAGGACTTAATGGCCCATCTAACCTTATCCGGGTCGAAGATGACGCCTGAAAGATTAGATGTTCTCCTACAAAATCTTATGGGGTCGTGTATAATATTATTTCCTGAAGGATCACAAATGATCGAATCAGGAAAGTGAATTTGTAATAACAACTCCAAAGTCTCCTTTCGGTCCTTGGTATAGATACCGTTATTTCCCCTTAAGAGACCCATCTCGTTGGTAGAGGATTTCACTAACGTTTTATGTAGTCTTGCGACTGTAGGAGTATCTTCTATGCTTTCACAGAATTTCCTCCAAGATGCCCTTTTGGATCTTCTAATTTCCTTGTTGTACTCAGTCAGTGAACTTCTATAAGTATCCCAGTTCCCAGTACGTTTGGCCTCATTAAAAAGTTTTCTAACTTTCTTCCGCATATCATCGAGAGCACCACTCCACCATGGGACCTTACGTCGTACCTTTTGTTGACGTATTGTGCTGCTTTCATGATACGAGGATTTAATCACTTGATCAAGATGTCCTGCTGCCACTTCTAGGTCCCCTATGGAACCAATATCGGTGATCAGCAGGTCAGCTTTTGCCAACAGTAAAAAAATAAATGTTGATGTTTGTTAAAACAAATGAATAATTACTGGGATGGTTTTCAATTGTTTATTCACTGGTTTTAAATGTGTTTTTCATTTGTTTTTGCCTACAAAATATTTTGAGTGTTCCTAAAAATTACATTTTGAATTGCCATCCTTTGTTAATTTCTCAGGAACTTAATTTAAAATTTCAATATTTTATTTTTTAATACATTTAACTCATCAATAACCACAATCATGTGTATGTCTACAGTGGTTTCGTTTTTAAAAATTGTAAATTGAAGTCATTCGATATACAGTAAGGTCTCTTTATAAAAATCAAGTAGAAAAGTAGAAAAAGAATCTATGAATACTAGTGTGGTCTTAATGGGCGCTTCGCGTTTCTGATTCTTGGGATTGTACTGAGCAAAAAAATCCACTAGACCAGCGGTTACCAACCTAAGGTACGCTAGACTGGCATTTTTATATCAACTTTCGATTTTCCCAAGTGTCCGGGCAAATTTTTATTGTCCAAGGTCTAAAACTTATGTGGTACAAATTTGAGGTCAATCGGATTAAATTAACCCGTGGCGCCCGGCGGTCAAAGTTTTGGATTTTTGAAAAATTTAAAAAAAAAAAAAAATGTTAATTTCTTTCGACACATCGAACGGTTTTCGAGATATCGCCATTTAAAATTTGCAAAAAATGGCGGTTTTTTCCTACGTTCAAGAATTTTTTTAAAAAACATCACAATTTTTTCCCCTCGGCCATTTCATAGAGCTTAAGACAATCTTTCATTTAAATCTAATTTGAGCCAAATCCGATCATTTTATCCCGGGGCGCCCTTCGGTCAAAGTTTTGTATTATTGGTGGAAATTTTTCAAAAATCCAAAACTTTGACCGAAGGGCGCCACGGTATAAAATGATCGGATTTGGCTCAAATGAGATTTAAATGAAAGATTGCCTTAAGCTCTTTGAAATGGCCGAGGAAAAAAAATTGTGATGTTTTTTAAAAAATTTCTTGAACGTAGGAAAAAACTGCCATTTTTTGCAAATTTCAATTGGCGATATCTCGAAAACCGTTCGACCGATTTTATTTTTTTTTTTTTTTATATTCGTGCTCACCGCATCAAAATTAACAAATATGATGTGTCGAAAAAAATTTAAATTTTTTATTTTTTTTTTTTAATTTTTCAAAA
Organism: Pegoplata infirma; assembly: GCA_963921195.1. Classification (NCBI taxonomy): domain Eukaryota; kingdom Metazoa; phylum Arthropoda; class Insecta; order Diptera; family Anthomyiidae; genus Pegoplata; species Pegoplata infirma. The sequence goes on along the minus strand of OY992538.1, from coordinate 183,788,009 downwards.
ATCCCAAACTTTGACCGACGGGCGTCACGGGTTAATTTAATCCGATTGACCTCAAATTTGTACGACATCCGTTTTAGTCCTAGTAGAATAAAAAAATGCACGGACTTTGAAAATTGGAAAAAAAAATTTTTGGCCATACACAAAAATGCCAGTCTAATACCATTTTCGCATACCATTGGTACGCGTACCACTAGGGGGTACGCGAAAATGTTCGCGGGGGTACGCAAAATTTTAGTAATTAGGACATTCGTTTTAGATTAACCTTTCAATACTGGTTCCGTATCTGACTTCCAAAATTTCCATAACATCAGAATTTTAAGAAAGTTGAGGTCAAAGTTCACAAAAAACTAATTTTTGTGCAATTTACAGGGCATTTTTTTGCGATATTTTTGGATGATATTTTGAGATCTGACTACTTGTTTTCGATTAACCTTTCGATGCTGATTCCGAATATGGTTCCCAAATTTTTTTATGATGTCAAGTTTCGGAGAAAATGTATTTCAAAGTTCTAAAAAAACGTGGTTTTGGGCATTTTTGAGACGGATTGTGATAGAGTGGAAATTTTGGTGCCATTTTGTTAATCTCAAAATGATTAATGTTTATTAAAAAATAAAAACTGTTTTATTCGACCTTTAAAATATTATATTTCGAGTAGGTTTATTCTAGCTCGAGGTCATTATTTCCTTTACTAATTAAAATTATGATATTCTCATAGAATAATTTTCAAAAAAATATTTTTCTGTTTTAAATTTATTTATGTTGGTCATTTTTTGCAAGACCTAATCGACACGTGTTTCAGAATTTGTCAGATCCCATTGTCAAGATTATTTAGCAAAAATAAAAACACTATACTACAAGTAGCAAAGGGTTTTTTATGACAAAAAACTAAAAAAAAAAAAAGAATTAAAATAAATAAAATTATTGTACTACCACCCCCTGTGATGGGTTTTTGGAACTATTTTTAAGAGTTCAAAAAACGTCCGTTTGTTTTATTTTTTTGAATCGAATATTTTCAGGCGTTTTTGCTCTGCAGAAAACCAGTTCAAAATCCGCGTTTTCAGATGCATTGAACCACCCCAAGGAGCGAATATTTTTGCAAAAATATACCACCATTGTTTTGATCTCCCCTTAATCCTACAAAAAAAATGATAATACCCGCAATCAAAAATTTCAAAATTAACTCTAATATTTATATGTGAAGTTTTTTAACGAAAACAAACAAATCGTTAAGTGGTACGCGGCTGATAAAATTTAAAATTAGGGGTACGCGAGCCAAAAAGGTTGGTAACCTCTGCACTGGACCATACGTCTACGGTAAAAATCGAGCTTCCAAATTTTGACTTGCAGTTTTTTCTCAGACCTTTTTTTTTGGAATATTTGCAAATTTTCTTGGGCTCATATTTCGTAAACTTTTTGAAATTTTGACTTATTTTCAAAAGTAAAGTTGTAGCTCGGGCTAAAATTTATCTGAACATACTACTTAGAAAAAACTTCGTTTTCATGTCCAAAAAGTCGAAAATGTAGAAAATGCACCACTTTTTGTCACGTTTTTTTTTTTTTGATATTTTGGCATGTAACAGCCAAAGCATTGAGATTTTCGATCCAATACTAAGACAAAAATTGTAGCCAAGACAATAGTTAAGAACTCAATAGTACATTGCAAAAGCATTGGAACGCTCCATCAGGCACTTTTGGCCTTGTGAAAGTTTTTGCACTTTTTCACTTTTACAAATCCAAAACGGCCTGAAGGAGCGTTCCAATGCTTTTGCGATGTACTAGAGAGATCTTAACTATTGTCATGGCTACAATTTTTGTCCTTGTATTGGATCGAAAGTCTCAATGGTTTGGCTGTATAGGCCAAAATATCAAAAAAAAAACGTGACAAATAGTGGTGAGTTTTCTACATTTTCGACTTTTTGACCATGAAAACGAAGTTTTTTCTAAATAATATGTTTTGAGAAATTGTAGCCCGAGACAATAGCTACAACTTTGCTTCCGAAAATAAGTAAAAATTTCAAATAGTTTACGAAATATGAGCCCAAGAAAATTAGCAAATTTCCAAAAAAATAAAGTCTGAGAAAAAACTGCATGTCAAAATTTGGAAGCTCGATTTTCACCGTAGACGTATGGTCTAGTGCAGCGGTTACCAACCTTTTTGGCTCGCGTAACCCTAATTTTAAATTTTTTCAGCCGCGTACCCCCTAACGAGTTTTTTGTTTTCTTTAAAAAACTTCTTAAGCTGAGATAAACACAATGATGGTATTTTTTTGGAAAAATTTTCTCTCCTTGGGGTGGTTCTATGCATACGAAAACGCGGATTTTGAGCTGATTTTTCTGCAGAGCAAAAACAGCTGAAAATATTAAAACAACGGAAGTTTTTTGAGCTCGTAAAAAAAGTTCCAAAAATACATAACAGAGGGCGGAAATATAATGTTTTTAACTTATTTGTAATTTATTTTATACAAGGCAGATCAACAATTCCGTGACTTTTCGCATGAAACACCATCACTCAGAAAATTATGTAACTTACTACATGGTAGTTTTTTGTATATTTTACAGTAGTTAGTCGTTTTCAACTACAATGTAAGTTGTTTTTGTATGAAAAATAGCAAACAACTATTTCTGTTAGTTATTTTAAGTCGTTTTTTTAACAACTAACAAAATAGTACTGTGATGTTGTAACAGTTATTTAAAGTAGTTAATTTTATTTTTTTATCTCTGAAAAATATTCAAAGTTTTTTCAAAAAAATAAAAATAAATTTTTGTTTTTTTATTTTTCAAAAAATTATGTCTAATGGAAAAAATTTGGTCTTCAAATTTTTTTTTTTTTTAATTATGTATTGATTATTTTATTGTTACTAGAGATGGGCGCGTGAGTAATTTTTGACTCACACTCACTCACGCTCACGACAGGAATTTTTAAATCACGTGAGTAAATTTAATTCAACTCACACTCACCTGCACTCACGCAAGCTTCACTCACACTCACGTTGACTCACACTTATTTATACAAAAAAAAAATTTCAAAAACTAAAATTTCAAAAACTAAAATTTCAAAAATCATTAAAAATTTTCAGCAAAATTTAAAGTTCAGCGAAATTTTGCATTTTATTTTGCTTTTTTATACGTCACAATCGATAGTAATGGCTGTGATTGCTAATCCGGACAGTTGTATACAATGATGGTATACAATTGATGGTAGAGCGCCTGTTCTACTATAGATTGCTAGCAATCAAGTGTCTATATGAAATTGCTAACCATTGCTTACTATCGAGTTTGGCGTTTGTAAACGTCAAATGTAACACTGAACACCCTCTATGGTTGCTTTGTTGGTTGCTAATCTAGAACGGGTGTTATGAAATTAAGCCATATTTTACAATTTTTTGTTGCTTTTTTGGTACAAAAGGAAGTAAGAAGAGAAAATAAATCACGCAAACTCACGCAAAAAATCGACTCACGCACACTCACTCATGCAAAAATCTTACTCACGCACACTCACTCACGCAATTTTTTTCTCCACTCACACTCACTCACAATCACGTGAGTAAAATTGAAATCAGTCACACTCACGCGTAATCACGCGTGAATCACGTGAATCACGCTCTAATCAGCTCATGTGCCCATCTCTAATTTTTACTACATTTTAGCTGTTTTGACTACAAATGTAATTAGTTTTCACCACATAATAAGTCAGTTGTTTTTGTCAGTTAAAATAACTAACATTGCACATTGGGGCAGCTATATGGGGGCCCTTGGCAAAAAGTCAAAAACTGAAACCGTGAATTTTTAAAAACGGGTAGCACCAATGGAAAGACAACAAAATTCTGCATATAACCTCATACTTATTTTTTATTTTTAGCTTAGGGCCTTCCTATAGAAAGGGTTCAAAGTCAAGCAAATATATGTTATATTAATAAATTAAAATAATTTTAATTTGAAGGCAATGTTTGGTGCACTTAAAGATACATAAAACGTCCACACTCCGAAATATTTTGAATGCCTCATGATTAAGAATTATGTTAAGAACATTTCTGGACCGCTAAAGCTATTAACACATGCAAAAAAGTTATACTTTTAGGGGATTTTCAAATAGGCTATTAAGAAAATAAAAATTAATAAAATTCATAATTTCAAAGGAATAAAAGTATACTGCGAATTGAACTGAATTGATACTACTCATATGTGGAATATAGAGCGACATGTATACAACAAGATTCCAAGTAAAACGGTTGCCTTAATTTGCCTTTAGGCCATGTTATCGCGGTTGTAAAAACCCCTCTAAAATCGAAAAAAAAAAAAAAAATATTAAGTGTTTTATAGAATTTAATAAGAAATCTTACAAATTTCGATATATAAGAAAATAAGCAACAAAGGAGGATTAAGCGATTTTATATAAGGGGTTCCGCACTAAATTTCCAACTCACAAATTTTATTCGAATATATGAGTAGTTCCACACTAAATGTCCAACTTGAAAATTTTATACATATTTATTCCGACATTACTCTTTCGATTATCAATTCTGAAGTTACTATTTCGATATTCTTAAAAAATAAATACTATTTGGCGATTTTATATGCGGTGTTTCACACTCAATTTTGAATAAACAAATTTTATTCATATCAATTTCGAAGTTACTGTTTTGATAATCTTAAAAAATAATAAGTTAGAGGGATTTATATATGAGTGGTTTCACACTAAATTTTCAACTCACAATTTAATCGTATCCATTTTGAATTTATTTTTTTATTTTCTTGGAGGAGAAATATTAGAAATATTTCGCTTTTGTAAAAAGTTTTTTTTTTTCTAAATTGTTCATCTACGAAGATTTAGCTTTACATATATAGCACAATTTAGTTGACCTGTTTTTTTTTTTTAATAGTTTCAATGTTTATGCAACAAATAATTTTGTAACTTCAAAAAAAATTTTAAATTTATTTAATTTAATATTTTCTTTTAGCTAGTGTTTAAATTTGTTGAATTTTTTATGGATTTCTGTTTTTTTGATTTTATTCTTTGTTAAATATAAATTTGTATTGTTTTCGCAAAATCGAAAAAAATGGTTTTATACACACTTTTTACTCGCTTTTTTACATTTAATTATTTTTACTTGATTTGTTTCCAAAAAAATTCGCACAATTTTTTTGCATGTTTTTTTTTGCAAAATGCTAAAAAAATATGATATTATTAAATATTTCTTATTCACATTTGTTAAAAAAATAGTTTTTATTGTTTCTGAATTGTATTTTTTGATATTTTTTTTTGCATTTTTTTTTGCAAACTCTTACAGAAACCAGAAAGTATATGTATTTTATTATTCCAACTGAGTTTGTTTTTTTTAACGTAATTAAAGATTTTACAAACAAAAAAATACATTAAATGAACATAATATTGCAAAAATTTCAGAATTTTGCAAGGTAACCATGAAATTTTATAATGCAAATATGATCTACAGATTGTCCCCTTTACAACGGTACCACACACTCTTATTAAAAATAAGCGGTTTATTTAATGCCAAGAATCGTATATGTTTGCCCCAATGTGCATTGTTTGTTGATTTAACTGAAAAAGTAGTTGACCCCAAAACATCTTACAAAGTAGTTATTTTAACTGACATTTTCAGTTGATTTTACAAACATAATTTTTTGAGTGATCATATATACAACGAAATGGCATTTGAGCTTAACAAAATGGTACCAAATTTTCCACTTTATCGCAACCCGTCTCAAAAATGCCCAAAACACGGTTTTTGAGAACTTTGACATACATTTTCTCAAAAACCTGACATCATAGAAAAATTTGGAAACCATATTCGGAATCAGCATCGAAAGTTTAATCGAAACAAGTGGTCAGATCTCAAAATATCGCAAAAAATGCTCTCTAAATTGCACAACCATACGTTTTATTATAAACTTTTACCTCAACTTTCTTAATAACCTGACGTTATGGAAAACTTTGGAAGCCAGATGTGGAACCAGCATTGAAAGGTTAATCTAAAACGAATGTCCAAAATTTTGCGTACCCCCGCGGACAGTTTCGCGTACCCCCTAGTGGTACGCGTACCATAGGTTGGTAACCGCTGGTCTAGTGGACTTTTTTGCTCAGTACAATCCCAAGAATCAGAAACGCAAAGCGCCCAATAAGATGTTCAAATCGCCCCACCCTAATGAATATCCTCCACAAGTTCATTTTAAGTAATAGTAAATTTTCTAACGTGATTTTTTTTTTTAAATTTTGACTAAAAATTATTTTTTTTAAGCAAAAAAAATTTTTGTTGGTCATGTTTGTAATAAAGAAATGAAGTAAGAAAATTTTAGTCGGTCCAGACTGACCATACCCTATACCAGTGTTCCCCGGAAAAGAGATCCCAAGTCCAAACATGAACCGGTTGGATATATGTTTTGTTGGATCTACACCTAGAAAAGTTTTACAGTAACTATTTACGGTTATTCAAAAAGTTTTTAGGTAAAGTTGTTTTAAACGTTTTATCGTTTGTTTTTCATAAAAACTAAATTATTTAAAGATTTATACAGTTGTTAAAACAATAAACTACAAAAATTTACGGAAAACATTTTTTATCAGTTAAATTATTTGTAACTGATTATACCGTATAATTTTACAGAAGTACGGTTTTTGTAGTTTGTTATTAAAAAAATTTTATTTTTACTTCACAAAATAAAAAATTGTAAACAGTTAAAATGACTGAAATATCGTTTGTTTTTACGGAATGTCTAGTCATTTATTAACGTTTAAAAATAACTGAAAAAGTATGTTGTTTCAAGTGAAATATAAGTAGTCCATTTTTTAAAAGGAAAAACGATTGTTTTAAATGTTTTTTCAGTTGAATTTACTTACAAAATATTTTGAGTGTACGTTTTGTTTTCGTGTGCCATACACACGAAAACCAAATTTGAGTGAAATAGATTTTTTTTTGTTGCTCAGAGTCTGAGCCTTTTACTATAGGAAAAAAATTCAGATTATGACTCTTTTTCTATAGAAAAAATATTTCAGAATCCGAGACTTTTTCAATTAGAAGAAGTTTTCAGAATCTAAAAATGTTTCTATACGAAACAAATCTAAGAGTCTGAGACCTTTTCAATAAGAAAAAATCTCAAAAATGCTTTAGAGCATGATACCATTTCTATAGTAGAGAATTTAAAAATCTAAGACTTTTTCTGTGGAAAAAAGTTCTTAGAATCCGAACATTTTTCCTATGGAAAACGCAATTCTTTAAGAAAAATGTCTCAGAATCTGATATTTTCTATTTTGGAGGAATTTCTTCTATTGAAAAATTCAGATGGATACTATTTCATACGACAAATGTCTTAGAATCTGAGACTTTTTCTATGTATACGAAAACTTAAAACTTTCTTTAAAAACAATTTAAAAAAAAAATATTTAAATATGATAATAAAAAACAAAGTTCCTTTTAAAAAGGGTTCTCACGACCCCATAAAGTATATTTACGACCCCATAAAGTATATTTATTCATGATCCTCGATCGATTTTAAGTCGATCTAGCTATGTCCATCCGTCCGTCAGTCCGTCCGTCCGTCTGTCTGTCCGTATAAAACACGCTAACTTTTGAAAGACTTTACAGAGGCTATTGAAGTTTGGCATATATGTGGGCCGTTTACCTGATCAGGTTGGTATTGCAATCCAGCCAAATCGGGTCAGTGGTTCAAAAGTTATGACCCAAAGAGTAAACTTCGGCAAGGGTTTTTTGCGAATTTACGAGATAAAAAACTCGATAACTTTCGAAAGACAATATTGAGACTGCTGAAACGTGGCATGTATATTTACCGTTCCCCATGTCTGTTTGGTGTGGAGTTTCAGCTCAATCGGTGCAGTGGTTCAAAAGTTATAAGCAAAACCCCGAATTTCAGATTGGGCTCATCTTAAATGCCACGTTGCACACTGGGCCGAGATGGTAGTTTTTTTGGCCAAAAGCCTCTACAGGTCGTAAATGTTAATCGATTTTGTTGAAATTCAGAATATAAGCTCATATTAGGGTAATAAATAAGTGACTTGAAACTTTTTGGAATCGGACAAACAAGGAAACTTTTTCAGGGTGGACACTTAATTTTTAATAAAATTTACAGATGTTATAGATGAAACAAATGAAGAGACACTTGTCTTTTGTTTATGTTTTTGAATTGGAGATGGTCTCTGGTCCCGTGATTTGCGTGACTCGAAAAAACAACGTGATTCACACGTGAGCGTGAGTGATTTTCATTTAAATCACGTGATTTAAAAGTTTTTAAAAATTTAATTGAAAAAAGAGTTTAAAAATAACGTGATTCACGCGTGAGCGTGAATGATTTTCATTTAAATCACGTGAATATACATTTTTTTGAAATATAATTGAAAAAAAGTTTATAAAAAATTGAAAAAAAAATTGTTTTTGTTTTGAAAACCCCCTTTTTATACTCATCGTTATCAAAAGTTCCACGCCCTTTTAAAAAACTGTCTGGGCCAGAATTATCCTTTCTATCCACACTTTCCAAAAAAGTTGCCCGCTTGTGCCCGTTTTCAAAAATGGAACTTAAATAAAATTTATAAAAAAATTAAAAAAATTATTTCATTTTTGAAAACCCCCTTTTAAAAACTCATCGTTATGGAAAGTTCCACGGCCTTTCAAAAAACTGTCTGGACCAGAATTATCCTTTGTATCAGCACTTTCCAAAAAAGTTACCCGCTTGTTCCCGTTTTCAAAAATTGAATTGGAATATGAGCTTATAAAAAATTAGAAACACATTTTTTTTTGAAAACCCTCTTTATAAACTCATCGTCATAAAAAGTTCCACGCCCTTTCAGAAAACTGTCTGGGCCAGAATTACCCTTTTTATCAGCACTTTCCAAAAAAGTTGCCCGCCTGTGCCCGTTTTCAAAAATTTACTTCTAATAAGGGCTAATAAAAAATTGGAAAAAACAATTTTTTTTTCTGAAAACTCCCTTTTTAAACTCATCAAAAGTTCCACGCTCTTTCAAAAAACTGTCTGTGCCAGAATTATCCTTTTTATCCCCACTTTCCAAAAAACTTTTCCGCTTGTGCCCGCTTTCAAAAATTAAATTGAAACAAGAGTTTATAAAAAATTGGAAAAAAATTGTCTTTTTTTGAAAACCCCCTTTTTAAAGTTATCGTCATCAAAAGTTCCATGCCCTGTCAAAAAACTGTCTAGGCCAGAATTACCCTTTTTATCAGCACTTTCCAAAAAAGTTACTCGTCTGTGCCCGTTTTCAAAAATTTACTTCTAATAAGGGCTAATAAAAAATTGAAAAAAAAAATTTTTTTTCTGAAACCTCCCTTTTTAAACTCATCAAAAGTTCCACGCTCTTTCAAAAAACTGTCTGGGCCAGAATTAGCCTTTTTAACCCCACCTTACAAAAAACTTACCCGCTTGTGCCCGTTTACACAAATGGGATTAAAATACCAAAAATTAAAAAAAAAATAAAAAAATGTTTGTAAAAACCCCATTTTTTAAAACTCATTGTGAAAAAAAGTTCCACGCCCTTTCAAAGAACTGTCTGGGCCAGAATTATCCTTTTTATTCGCACTTTCCAAAAAAAAAAAATTCCCGCTTGTACCCGATTTCAAATATTTAATTGAAAGAAGGCAAATGATATTGAAATATTAAAAATTTGAAAAAATAAAATATTTTTTTATGAAAACCCCTTTTTTAAACTCATCGTTATCAAAAGTTCCACGCCCTTTCAAAAAACTGTCTGGGCCAGAATTATTCTTCCTATCCACACTTTCCATAATAGTTGCCAGCTTGTGCCCGTTTTAAAAAATGTAATTGAAATAAAATTTAGAAAAAAATTAGAAAAAATTTTTTTTTTTTTTGAAAACCCGTTTAAAAAAACCACTTTTTTTAACTCATCGTTATCAAAAGTTCCACACTCTTTCAAAAAGCTGTCAGGACCGCCTAACCGGGTAATTATTTTTTTTTTTCAATGTATTAAAAACAAATTTTAATACGAGAAAAAAAATATTTTTCGTGTAACCGGGTTTTTTTCGTAACCGGTTTTTTTGTGTATTCGGGCTTTTGGGTAACCGGGTTTCATTTTATCCCGTATTAATATAGAAAAACACTATGTATGTACTTTAGGAAAAACTTGAAAATTGTTAATTCACAAAATTAATTTAATTCAATAAAAAAGGCTCATTTTAACAACTTTAGATTTGTTCATCTCCCTTTCTGTTGATATTATGTACGCAGATGAAAAAACGGGCAAAAGCGGGCAGGTCAGTCTGAAAGCTAGTAAACCAACGAACATTTTGGCATCCTAACTTTTGGATTATGTCGCGGAACATTTTGGAACAACTATATCAAATGGAACAATTTTTCAAAATTTATATAAAAATATCAAAAAATCATCAAAAAAAATATTGAAAAAGAGCTGTTCATACCCATTTACATGTTGTACTTCCCTTTGTCAAATAAAATAATCCAAAAAAAAAAAAAAAGTGGTCCCATCTTAATAATGTATAAATTTGAGTAGCTTTTTTGATAACGGTATATGGAGATTTAAACATACATATTTTATCTTTGATGGATCATTCCAAGAGAATGGGTGTACCGATTTTTACAAAAATTACAGACAAGGTGCAGCAAGTCATACTTAATACAATAGTGCATTCGCTTTTTTTAATTTAATAATTTAGTTTTTTTTAGTTTTGGCCAAAAAAACTACCATCTCGGCCCAGTGTGCGTTGTAAGAAAGTTTTAAAAGCATTAATGTAACTTGGCAATGCTTTTTAAACTTGTTTAGTTTTAAAGTAATGCTTTTTAAAGTTGTTTAGTTTTAATAGCATTGGTAACTTAAAAATTACATTCGAAAAAAAATTTTACACTCAAAAAAAAGCTTACACTCAAAAAGAAATAGTTTTCTTTACAAAAATGTCAATATTTTGTGTACATACGTTCACTCAGAAATATTTTTACAGTAAATATTACACTCGAAAAAAGTTTTACACTAAAAAAAAAAATTTGTAATTTTTCATCTTTTTTTTAAATGACAAAAAAAAGAGTTTTTTACTCAAAATAATATATTTCTTATCAAAATTGTTAATTTTTGTCACGTTAAAAATGTACTATCCTTTAAAAAAGGCATTGTGGAGGGTATTCATAGATTCGGCAAAGTCGAATTTTACTTTTCTACTTTTTTTTATTGAAAAATCAGCTGCAGTTTTTTGTCAAAAACTACTAAATTTTATGGCTTACCCATCACTTTTTTTGTTCGCTCCTTTTAAGAACGGTTTTCTTTTATTGATTGAAAACTCGGCTGCTATTGTTCGTCAAAAACTACTAAATTTTATAGCTTGCCCATCACTTTTTTGTTCAAAAAAAATATCCCTGTTTTTCCTCGTTCAACAACGTTGCACTGATGTTTTTTTTTATTCGAAGTAAAAAAAATCCCCCCCCCCCAACACAAAAGCTGTAGCCGCCTCTGCCTGTACCACAGAGTGGTGTAGGGTATAAAAAACATTGACTACATTTTTTTTGAGTTTAAATTTTTTAGTGTAAAAATTTTTTGGATAACAAAAATACTTTAGAAAACTATATTTTGAGTAGGTTTGTTCTAGCTCGAGGTCATTATTTCCTTTACTAATTAAAACTGTAATATAATTACAAAATAATTTTCAAGAATACCAAAAGAATATTTCAAAATACCACAGGGATTTCAATGACAAATCGTTACTAATCAAACTAAAATCTTAATACATATATTCAACTCTACTCCCATTGGGAATTAGAAGACGAAAACTGTACCATCGTAGTAAGATCACGATCGTCTACTAACCAACAAATATAAAACAGGTTTTATATGGTTCGAATTGAGAAAGGTGTGAAAGAAAAATTTATTTTTCTAAAAAAAAAAAAAGACATCCTGGTTCGTTTTTTACTAGTTTCATATAATCCAGTTATTATAATCATCACAAAAACTTTTAATGTCAAATTTATTCAGTTAATAGTCAATTATATTCTATATGTGAAAATTATTAACAGATCGCAGCCGCCAGGGATTGAACCCATGATCTGTAATGTTTTTGCTATCAACTGCCTCTTAGATACGATCACTCTAGACCGATACGCTAAGATGGCTGTTAAGCAAGTATCAATTAAAATATGGTTTTTCAATTCTTGTGTGGTTGTTGCTGTAGTTTTTTCGTACAGAAGAAGGTGTAATTGCATTATGGTGAATAAATTAAATTTTTTAGTAATCATCATTCGTCCTCCTCTCCTTCATCAACTCTGATCTAAGTACTTATTTTGCAACCTTGCCAGAACATGGTCTATATTTTGAAGACACAAATGTTAGGTGTTGCCATTTTCCAAAGAAACTATTATTGCCATATAGGCCGACTTAAAGTCGTTATTTTCAAATTTTTGTTTTTCTGTAAAGACAGTTGAGCTCAGGCTCTAATTATAATTATGTATTATAATTTTTTTAATCATGTTATATATGGTTTGAATTGAGAAAGGTGTGAAATGAAATTTGAACAAATGGTTAGCATGCCAAGGTGGAATACCCCTAATATGGTACTACGCTTGCAAAAAGCCCATATATTTATGGTGACCATTTTTTTCTGAACTCAAATCAGTACCCCCAAGTTTTTTTGTTTGTTTTTTTCCTACACTCAAAATAATAACTCTGTTAAATACTCTGTAAAATGACTGTAATCTCAATTCGACAGATATTTTACAAAGTTATCTGTCGAAATACAGATTTTAAGAAAATACTTTGTTTTCTTGTGACCGAAAAACAAAATTTTATCTGTAATTTTACTTTTTACTTTGTAATCTCTATTTTATAGATAATAAGCACAGTTTTTTTTTTGTTAAAATACGGATTTTAGAAAAATACTTTGTTTTATTCTCGTAACCAAAATACTAAATTTCATTTGTAATTTTACTTATTGCTCTGTAATACAGTTTTTAAATAAAAATCACTTCAAAAAACTTCCAAATATGACCGATAAACCATTCTTTAAAAAGTGTCTTAAATTACAATAAAAACTGGTAAATTTTACGAATATGACGTGTAAAATTGGAGTTACTCGTTATAAACTCGTAATATTCACAAAAATTAAAAAGTAAATTTACAATTTGGAAGCATTACAATTTTAATTTTAAATATTTTTTCTTTTTAATTTTAATTAATGTTTTTGATGCAGAGAAGTTTTACTCATAAAATGGATTTAACTAAAACTTTGTAAATTTACAAAGTTTTTTTTTGTAAAATTTTGAACTCATAAAATGCATTTAACTAAAACTTTGTAAATTTACAGAGTTTTTTTGGTAAAATTCTTTTTTGTTTTATCAATATTTTACAGATAATTCTGTAAATTTACAGTTTTAATTATCGAAATCATTTTACAGAGTTTTCTTCGTAAAATAACAAAAAATCTTGCTGGTTGGAAATCTATGGTATTTTCTGCTGGCTCAGCAGAGTATCTCTGTAATTTAACAGAGTGATTATTTTGAGTGTAGAAATAACTCTTTGAAAATTCTTTGCTATGGGAAAATACTGGTGGGTTTTTAAAGAATCAAAAAATGTTTGTTTAACAAAAAACTCAATTAGTATTTCAGTAAAAACGACTGTTGAAAAACAACTGTTAAAAAACAACTGCCCTAAACTGTTGCAGTTATTTTTCATTAAATTAAGTTGACTTCAAACAACTTCCTTTCTGTGCATTAAATATAACAAAAACCCACAGGTTTTAAGAAAATCCCTCAGATTCTGAGGACTTCACTTAAGTTTTGATAACTCTTCCAAGTTGTTTTTAAATAGCTCTGATGTTCTGAGCGCTTTTTTCAATAAATTCTGATGACATTACCTCATCGAACATCTCAAAATCATTTGGATTAGTGCAATTACGTTATCTTTCTTAAAATATAGAAAATTTATGCTAGTCTAAATAATCTTATGCTCAGATACATTTTTGCGTTAAGGAACCTCTTGATTTACGAACTCTAAGCTCCTTAGAATTAATTCAAATTATCTCATTGTCAGACTTAAGTTATAAAAAACTACTCTGACGACTTATTACACCATCCAACAAATTGCAACTTTTGGCTGTACACATGAACCGGAGACGAAAATTCGGAAAGTTGCGCCAAAAATAAAATACCCGTGTCTCCCAGTTTTTCTAGATCAATTCGCGTTTTCGCGAAAAATGCAACAACAAAAAAAGTTTCCACAATAGAAAAAAATTATGCTATTCAGAAAGTGGGGTTAAAAAAGAGACACGGGTGTTTTTCGCGAAAACGTATTTTTTTTTTGGCCCTACTTTCAAAATTTTCGGGTCCGGTCCATGTGTACAAAAGTATGTCGGACGGTGTTATATGGAAATTCAAGTTTTCATATAGAATTTTCGAATGAAAATATTTTTTATGTTGAAATGTTCAAAAATCAGTACAATCAGTACATATTTCAAAAAATCAGTACAAATCAGTACAACGCTCGTGATCAAAAATCAGTACATGTACTGATCAAATCAGTACTAATGGTCAGCTTACATATATTTGAGCATTTGACACAACAGCATATTGTATTATCCAATGGAGAATCGTATGTAAACCTATTTTTAATATGTTGTTGTTGGTTATTTGACAATGGTACAATTTTCGTCTTCTAGTTCTCAATGGGAGTAGAGTTGAATAAGTATTAATATTTTAGTTTGATCATTAAAGATTTGTCATTAAAATCTCTTTGCTACTTGTAGTATAGGGTTTTTATATTTGCTAAATAATCTTGACAATGAAATCTGACAAATTCTAAAACACGTGACGATTAAGTCTGGCAAAAATTACCAACATAAATAAATTTTAAACAGAAACATAGTTTTTTTGAAAATTATTCTATTCAAATATCATAGTTTTAATTAGAAAGAAAATAATGACCTAGAATAAACCTATTCAAAATATATAATATTTTAAATTTTGAATAAAACAACTTTCATTTTAATAAAAATATTACCATCCGCTTCTGGTACATTTCACTGTATAACAAAAAAAAAATAGAAAACCACTACTAGATGTTCTAGTCTATAAAATAATATTCTGAAGTAAAACCACAAATGTTGCCTGTTACTTCACCCTAAAGACTACAGTGGCTTAATGCAGTTTTCTACAGCAAAATGTTTAGCTCCAACAGACACACGCTCTCTGCATTGCACTGACATGTTGCAAACACAAGCAAAAAATGTTCAGAGTTGTTGCTGCTGTTCCTTATATGTCTGCATTATTTGACGTGTGTCATACTGACAGCTCATATTGTTTGCAAATGTTGTTGTTGTTTTTTGTTTTGTGGCTGGTGTTCCCATGTTCAACAATTGAAGATATGTTCTACTTTTTTCTTTTTATTTTCTACAAACTTCAACAAAAGAACTTTTGAAATTTTGTGGGTGGCATTTTTGTGGGTGATATTTTTGTGGTAATAGTGGAGCAAGTGTTGTAACTTCTATTGTTATTTCTTGTTTAAACTTTATATATCTCCATGCTCGTACATATTTGAACTATAATGAAAAAGAAAAACTCTCATCTGTCATTTAAAGATAAAATGAAAAATTATTTGTAGAGTTTTATACGCTAGAGTAAAAATGAACCGGATCTAATTACACTAGTTAACAAATTAAAAAAAAAATGCGTACAGCGAAATTCGTGAAGTCCAAAGGTTCAACATTGGAACAGTTTTCGGGATATGGCTAACTTTTTAAATTTTCAACTTTATAAAAAAGTGGTTTACTTAAATAAAAATATCTTCGGACGAAATCAGTAGAATTATTTTTTTTTTATTTAAATTATTATAAAAATAAAATTTTATAAATTTTAAAAAAAAAGAACCTTTGATAACAAGTACCTTTTATAAAAAGGACCTTTTATAAAAAGTACCTTTTATAAAAAGTACCTTTTATAAAAAGTACCTTTTATAAAAAGTACCTTTTATAAAAAGTACCTTTTATAAAAAGTACCTTTTATAAAAAGTACCTTTTATAAAAAGTACCTTTTATAAAAAGTACCTTTTATAAAAAGTACCTTTTATAAAAAGTACCTTTTATAAAAAGTACCTTTTATAAAAAGTACCTTTTATAAAAAGTACCTTTTATAAAAAGTACCTTTTATAAAAAGTACCTTATATAAAAAGTGCCTTTTATAAAAAGTACCTTTTATAAAAAGTACCTTTTATAAAAAGCACCTTTTATAAAAAGTACCTTTTATAAAAAGTACCTTTTATAAAAAGTACCTTTTATAAAAAGTACCTTTTATAAAAAGTACCTTTTATAAAAAGTACCTTTTATAAAAAGTACCTTTTATAAAAAGTACCTTTTATAAAAAGTACCTTTTATAAAAAGTACCTTTTATAAAAAGTACCTTTTATAAAAAGTACCTTTTATAAAAAGTACCTATTATAAAAAGTACCTTTTATAAAAAGTACCTTTTATAAAAAGTACCTTTTATAAAAAGTACCTTTTATAAAAAGTACCTTTTATAAAAAGTACCTTTTATAAAAAGTACCTTTTATAAAAAGTATCTTTTATAAAAAGTACCTTTTATAAAAAGTACCTTTTTTAAAACGTACCTTTTATAAAAAGTACCTTTTAAAAAAGTACCCATCATTAAAAGTACCTTTTATAAAAAGTACCTTTTAAAAAAAGTACCTTTTATAAAAAGTACCTTTTATAAAAAGTGCCTTTTATAAAAAGTACCTTTTATAAAAAGCACCTTTTATAAAAAGTACCTTTCACAAAAAGTACCCCTCATTAAAAGTACCTTTTATAAAGAGTACCGAAAGTACACTTTTTGGTACTTTTTTATTTCCTGAAATAATAATCATAGAAACCTTTTATATTTCACGAAAAAATGGTCTTAGAATCTCAAAATTTATAATATAGGTAAAAAAACATTCTCAAAAAAAAAACGTTTTGGAAATACCGCTTCTTAGTGGGGTAAAATTGCTAAAAAGTGCATTTTCGGTACTTTTGATATTTTCTGACGCAATGGTTCTAGAAACTTAAAATTAGGATTGTAAAATTCATTTTAATCTTTTAATTATTGCTAACACAATGATCCTAGATAATTGAAATATTGAATGTAGGATCCTTCGGTGAAGAAAAAAACATTCTGAAAGAGGTACTTTTTAGAAATTCCGTTTCAAATATGGGTAAGCAAGTGTTCTTTAAGTACGTTTTTTTTTTTTTTGGTTCCTATGATAATAATCTTAGAAACTTAAATTTTGGAATGTTGGGTCCTTCGGTGAAAAAACATTCTGCTAAAATATTTTAAAAAATTCCGCTTCTAGAGGTGTAAAAAAGTGCATTTTTTTAATACTTTTTATATTTCACGAAGTAATGATCTAGGCACTGAAATTTTGAATGCTCAATCGTTTAGTGAACATATATTGTGGAAAAATTTTTTTTTGGAAATTCTGTTTCTACGGAGAGAAATTAAACTTACATGGAACGAAACGAAATGGAATTGGAAATGAAATAGAGTAGAAAGGGGAACAAAATGGAATAGAGCAGGGAACAATATGGAATGATACTCAAATTTTTCGTATTACCTTTTTTACTCCATATTTTTTCTCCCTATATGTTTTTTCACTCAAACTTTTTTATGCCTTCCACTCTAGTGATAGAGGGTATACATAAGTTTGTCATTCCGTTTTTAACACCTCAAAATATTGGTCTAGGACCCCATAAAGTATATATATTCATGATCCCCGATCGATTTTAAGACAATCTAGCGATGTCCGTCCGTCTGTCTGTTAAAAACACGCTAACTTTTGAAAGACTTTACGGAGGCTCCTGAAATTTGGCATATATGTTGGTCATTTACCTTCAGGTTGGTATTGCAATCCAGCGATATCGGTCCAGTGGTTCCAAAGTTATGAGCAAAAGACTGAATTTCAGCAAGGGTTTTTCGTGAATTTATGAGATGTAAAACACGCTTACTTTCGAAAGACAATTCTGAGGATGTTGAAGCTTGGCGTATATATTTGTCATTTCCCAGGCCTGGTTCCTATTGAATTTCAACCATGCGGTCCAGTGGTTCAAAAGGTATTAGCAAAACCGTGAATTTCAGATCAGTCTCACCTTAAATTCAAGTGTTGAAAACCCGTTTAGTCACAAAAGTATTTAACAACGTATTTTTGTCACTCAAAAATATTTTTACACTAAAAAAAAAATACACTCGAAAAAAAATTTGCACTCAATAAAAAATTTAGTAAATTATTTTTGTTTCTTTCAAAAATTACGTAAAAAAAAGTTTTTTAACACAAAATAAAATATTTCATCAAAAATTTTATTTTTTTTACATTAGAAAATTTACTATCACTTAAAAACGGTATTGTGGAGGGTTTTTTATGATTCGGTCAAGCCGAATTTAACTTTTCTTCTTGTTTTAATTTTAGATCCACACAAAAAATCAGGAGTTTAGTTTTCCGCATTTTTCCAGAACTCGCATTTAAATATTGGATTTTAGAAAAAATCTGTAATTCTCTTCTTTGTATCAATATTGCGTATGAGTAATATTATTTGCTTTGGTTTCGCAAATAATGTTACTCATACGCAATAAATTATAGATTTTTTATGAAATCTAATATTCAAATGCGATTTTCTTGAAAAATACAAAAAATCAACTCCTGATTTTTTTTTTTGTGTGCATAGACAAACATCTAAACTTTGTAAAAAATAAGATGTGGCCGGATTTTTGATAAAATTACCTTCTTAAAAATTAAAAATTTCAGAACAGGTTCCAAAAATTTTTAAATCGATAGCCCATAAAACCCCACATAAGAATGTAAATTTTTAAGATTGAGGTGCATTTCATTTTAATTTAATAAATATTAAATCAAGGGAACTCGGCACAAATTTGGATTTAATTTGAATTTAATAAATATGAAATCAAGCAAACTCGAAGAAAATTTGGCCATTTTTCCAATAGTTAACCATTATTTTAAATATTTTTAAATATTCCAAACATTATCATTGATCTCAAATTTCTCATATTTTCCATCTAGTCTAACATTTTTTGCTATCTGGCTTTTACCCCCAGTTTCTGTAATACGAACGCCATTCGTCTGCGACGAATTTGCATGTATTTTGTTTTTGTTACAATAACATTCCTAAGATAAGCCCCCAGTTTCTGTAACACGATCGTCATTCGTTCGAGACGAATTTGTGTGTATTTACAAATTCGTCTCGAACGAATGACGATCGTGTTACAGAAACTGGGGGCTAATCTTAGGAATGTTACTTACAAAACCTTGTAGATTTTATAACAAATCATAAATTTAAAATTTCTATAATTACTTCCAAACAATAAATTTAACAAAGATTTGTTATAATTTTTGCAAAAGTTTAAACTTTGAGAGATTTTTTTGTTAATCTTTTTATCAAAACATCATATAAGTAGAAAGAAGTTAATATTTAAATCCTTCAAAAATGTTACACTACTTTTGAATTTAAAATCTCTTATAAGATTTACAAAACAAAGTACAACAAAAGTTTTTCATGCTTGAATTTTGCTGTTACTTAATAAAAACATGATGGGTTACTTTACGGTTTTTCATTTTCTTTTTTTTTTGTTTGTTGCAGATGAATGTAGTAGTTGTTGTGGATTTACAACAAAACAAAACAGTAAAACTTAATTTCGCTAATAACATAAATAATCTAGTCTGTGTAATGTGTGTGTATGTGTGTTTGTGTTTGATTGTAGTTGTTTATAGGCAAGGATTTTACAACTACATACAAACAGACACACAACATCCTTTATAAGTATACATTCCTTCAATTCCTTGAAAACCTACACAAACAAATATGGAAACATGTTCATTAGGACGGCACTTATTTAAATGGAAATTTGAGACTTTCCAAATAAAAAATGTTTTAGAATCTGAGACTTTTTCTATACAGAAAAATTTGTCTCAGAATCTGAAACTTTTTCTATATAAAAAAATTTGTCACAGCATCTGACAATGAGACTTTTTCTATATAGGAAAATTTTTTCCAGAATCACGAGACATTTTCTATATAGAAAAATTTGTATCAGAATCACAAGACTTTCTATATATTGAAAAATTTTTCTCAGAATCAGAGACTTTTTCTATATAGAAAAACTGGACTCAAAGTCTGAGACTTTTTTATATAGAATAAGTTGTCGCAGAATTTGAGACAAAAATCTGAGACAATTTTTTCTATATAGAAAAAGTCTCCGATTCTGAGACAAATTTTTCTACATAGATAGTGATAAGATTCTACCAGGTATCTACTTTTTTTTAGAAAAAATATCTTTTTCTTTTTTTTAAAAATTAAATTTTTTTAGAAAAAGTACTTTTTTAGAAAAAGATACTTTTTTTAAAACAAAGTCCTTTTTCTAAAAAAGTGGTAAAAAATTTACTTTTTTAAAAAAGTACATTTTTGTCTACAAAGTAAATTTTTTCTAAAAATTACTTTTTATTTTATAAAAAGGTACTATATTTTCTTAAATAATACTTTTTAGGAAAAAAAGTAGCATTTTTTCTAAATAAGTACTTTCTTCCTGAAAAAGTACGTTTTTAAAGGTGATATAGTACTATTTTACCAAAAAAAAGTGCTACTTTTTCTAAAAAATCACTTGCTCTCTTAAAAAGTATTTTTTTCTATTTTTCTTAAAAAAGCACTTTTTTTTAATATATTTTCTAAACAAATGGTATTAAAGTACTTTGTTTAGAAAAAGTACTTTTTTAGAAAAAAGTGCTTCTTTTGCTAAAAGTATTTTTTTTAAAAAAAGGTATTTTTTTTTAGAAAAGTTCCTTTTCTAAAAAAACAGTACTTTTTAAAAAAAGTATATTTTTTTAGAAAAAATTACTTTTTTCTTAAGAAAAAGTACCTTTTTTTAGAAAAAGACCTTAGAAAAAAGTACTTATTTTAGAAACATATATTTTTTTTTAGAACAAAGTATTTTTTTTTCTAAAAAAGTTGTAAAAAATTTACTTTTTAAAATAAGTACTTTTTTGTCTAAAAAGTAAATGTTTTTCTAAAAATAACTTTATATTTTAAAAGCACTACATTTTCTTAAAGAATACTTTTTTGGAAAAAAAGTACCATTTTTTTCTAAATAAGTAATTTTTACGTTTTTTTTTAAAGGGTGATATAGTATTTTTCTAAAATAGTACTATTTTACCAAAAAAGTGCTACTTTTTCTAAAAAAAATCACTTGCTCTCTAAAAAAGTACTTTTTTCTATTTTTCCTAAAAAATCACTATTTTTCTAATATATTTTCTAAAAAAGTGGTATTAAAGTACTTTGTTTAGAAAAAGTACTTTTTTAGAAAAAAGTGCTTCTTATGCTAAAAGCACTTTTTTTAGAAAAAAGTAATTTTTTTAGAAAAGTTCCTTTTTTTCGAAAACAGTACTTTTATAAAAAAAAGTAAATTTATTTACAAAAAAGTACTTTTTTCTTTAGAAAAAGTACCTTTTTTAGAAAAAGTGCCTTAGAAAAAACTACTTTTTTTTAGAAAAATATATTTTTTTTTAGAATAAAGTACTTTTTTTTCTAAAAATGTTGTAAAAAATTTACTTTTTAAAAAAGTACTTTTTTGTCTAAAAAGTAAATGTTTTTCTAAAAATAACTTTATTTTTTTAAAGTATTGAGCAAAAACACCTCAATTCAACCGAGGAGTTGACCGCACCCCTTCCAAATTTAATGAAATTAAGTACTGGGGTTTACTTTAACAAAAAAGAGATTTTGCCAATTTTTCAGGCTTCTGGGGATTCCAGTATTCAAGATATGAGGTCTTGAAAATTAACAAAATCGTGTATATTTGACAAAAGTGTTCCGAGATAAATAAAGATAACTCGAAAAGTAAAAACACTACAGGTCTCAGTCATTTTGCAAATAATAGGGTATGAGACAGCCTTTAAAATAGCATTCCCCAAGATTTTTTTTGAAAAAGGTCAAAGGTCATTGGTTTTAACCTTAATTTTTGGAGAGCTATATCTCAAAAAACGATATTTTTAAAATTTTGGAAAAAATATATGTTGTTAAGAATCACCTATACTACTTAAGTTTAAATTTTCAGGATGGAGGCTTCATTGGAACTTTTTATATTAATAGAAACATTGTGACAGGAAAGAAAAAGCGGTGTAATTTCCCTTAGAAAAAAAAAATATTTTTTTTTGTCTTTGAAATTCTGGTACCAAAACTAATTTTTCTGAATGTTTTTGACGTGCTGAGTCAAAATATGACCTGTGAACTGGTCTATCGTTATTACTTTTCAAGATATATGCACCTGTCTTATTACCTATTATCTGCAACCGGACTGAGACCTGTATTGTTATTACTTTTTGAGTTATATTTATTTATCTCAAAACACTTTTGTCAAATATTTACGATTTTGCCAATTTTCAAGACCCCATATCTCGGGAAGAAAAACTACCAGAAGTCCAAAATTTTGGTACTATGATTTTTTTGTAAGGGCCCAACTATATTCCAAGTTTCATCAAATTCGAAAGGGGTAAGGTCAAAAATGCTACTTTTTTCGGTTGAATTGAGGTGTTTTAACTCTATTATCTTAAATAATACTTTTATGGAAAAAAAGTAAAATTTTTTCTAAATAAGTACTTTTTTCCTGAAAAAGTACTTTTTCCTAAAAAGCACTATTTTTATACCCTCCAACCACAGTATGGGGGTATACTCACTTTGTCATTCCGTTTGTAACGCATCAAAATATCGGTCGGAGACCCCATAAAGCATATATATTATTGATCCATGATCGATTCTAAGACATTCTGTGAATGTCCGTCTGTCCGTCTGTCTGTAGACAACACAATGCAGTCCAAAATAAAACAGCTAGACTCCAGAAGTTTGCCACAAATATGTCTTATGTTCATAGGCAGGTTAAGTTCGTGAATGGGCAAAATCGGGATAGGGGGAAAAAACTTCCCCCTTGAAGAACTGAACCAACCTCTGAAATAATACACTTTTTTAAATGTTTTTTTTTGTATTTTTGTTAAATAAATGAAACATTTGGTTTATTTATCGCGATTAGAAGCTACTTTCAAAGTCCCCCACTGACCCCCATTACCTCCCCCCCCCCCCAAAAAAACGCCCCTGAAATTTTTTTTTATTTTTTTTACAATTTGGAGGATATAAAAGATTCGGCACAGCCGAATTTAACACTCTTACTTGTTTCTAATATAGTTTTTAAAAAAGTGGTATTTAAGTACTTTGTTTAAAAAAGTACTTTTTTAGGAAAAAAGTGCTTTTTATGCTTAAAGTACTTTTTTTTAAAAAAAAACTAATTTTTTTAGAATAAGTTCCTTTTTTTAGAGAAAAAAAGTACTTTTTTAGAAAAAGAACCTTTTTTAGAAAAAAGTACTTTTTTAGAAAAATATATTTTTTATAAGAACAAAGTATTTTTCTTTTTTTTTAAAAAAAGTACACAGAAAAAAATAAAAAAAATATTTAATTAAAAAATTCGTAGATTTAATTAAAAAATTAATTAAATCCGGACCAATCACTAAAATGCGCAAATAAATTAAAAATATTTGTATGTCGTTAATTAAAAATAAATGGATATTTATTTAATTAAAAACTTAATACTATAAATTAAAAAATTTAATTAAAATTTAAAAAAAAAATAATTAAAATTTTAATTGTATAAATTAAAAAAATTAATTAAAAATATTATATTAAAAAATAATTTTTAAAAACATTCTTTTTGAAGAAAATAGCTTAAAAAAAATATTTCTTCAAACTTTACCAAATTTATTTATGCCGTAAAGACATAGTCAGTTAGATGATTTTATAAAGTTGATTATAAACCTTTCATATACATACACATAAAACTATAAACAAAATGAGAATCCAAAAACCTATGTGAAAAAACAAAAAAAAATTCCAACAAACTTTTTATACTTATGTATTTTTTTTTGTATGTAATACAATGCAAGAGAAAAACACACACTCGCACACACACGGAAAACAAAACAAAAAAAAAATAAGTAAAGCTAGAAATTTAATTAAACATTTAATTATATAAATTAAATTCTTAATTCATATTAAATTTGAAAACAATTAAAATATTAATTAAAATAAAGTTAAAAATTTAATTAAACAATTAATAATATTAATTAAAAGTTTAATTAATATTAAATTAAAAAACAATTAAAATTTTAATTAAAATAAAATATACGATATTATTTTCTGTGTAGTAAAAAATTTGTTGTATTTTTTGTCTAAAGAGTAAATTTTTTCTAAAAATTACTTTATTTTTTAAAAAAGGTACTATATTTTCTTAAATAATACTTTTTAGAAAAATAAGTACCATTTTTCTAAGTAAGATTATTTTTCTAAATAGTACTATTGCACCAAAAAAAAGTGCTACTTTTTCTAAAAAAAAACACTTTTTCTCTATAAAAAAGTACTTTTTTC
Source organism: Pegoplata infirma (assembly GCA_963921195.1). Taxonomy (NCBI): domain Eukaryota; kingdom Metazoa; phylum Arthropoda; class Insecta; order Diptera; family Anthomyiidae; genus Pegoplata; species Pegoplata infirma. The sequence goes on along the minus strand of OY992538.1, from coordinate 183,763,587 downwards.
TATTTTTCATAAAAAATCACAATTTTTTCTTAGAAAGTACTATTTTTTCTAATAAAGTACTATTTTTTGGTATAAAATTCATTAAGTTTTGCTGCAAAATGTTTTTGTTCACATAAAAAGTTTATACTCACTTTTTTGAGAAATACCCGGGTATTTTCCAATATTATATATAAGACAATTTTTCTATATAGAAAAAGTCTCAGATTCTGACACAATTTTTCTATATTCAGTGTTATTTATTTCAACACTGAAAATGCATTTTGATTACGTAAACAAAGTTTTAAAGTTGGATCAACAAAGATTGCCTCGAATTCTTGCGGAGAAAGTTATTGAGAAAAAAATTTATTGGGCAGAAGAGTGGTCGAGAATATGTCAAAACATTGACTTTATAACTGATAATCCAGACACGCCGTTAAGTGCTTATTGGAAACCGATTTTGGACCAATTAAAATTTAAAGAACGTGGCGATAATATTGCAAATGCAGTTAATTCACAACATCACGATCTTTACTCGAAACTTAATTACAATGTTACATCAGTACTAGCGACAAACTTCTCATCACAAAGCACCAGCCTTATAATAAAAGCCAGAGGTGGATTACTAGACTTGAATAGCAGAGCTTTCAGGAATGATGCGAATGTCATATGTTCAATCTGTAATTTAAATGTACCTGAAGACACTTCCCACTTTATTGGAGTATGTCCAAAATACAACGAATTTAGGATAAAATTTTTTGGAAAATCTGAACTAGATAGTAACGAAGTTATACGTATACTAAATGGCTCAAATTTCAACTCATTATGTAAATATTTAGAAATTTGTATTAAGTATAGGAAATTAATAATTAATGAATTTGTTTTATAATTTTATTTTTCTTTAAAATTTTTCTTGAAAACAATAATAATATAAAAACTTGTATAAATATGTAAATAAAATAAACAAAATTAATTTAATTGGAAATAATAGTAAAGTGCCAATCTGGCTCACAACATTAATGTTAAGCCAAACTTAGATAGTAAATATTGTAAATTATCTAAATGAAATATTGTAAATTACATAAATGTACATAAACAATTTTTTACATATATCTATTAATAAATAATAATAATAAAAAATAATATAGAAAAAGTCTCAGATTCTGAGACAAATTTTTCTATATAGAAAAAGTCTTAGATTCTGAGACAAATTTTTCTATATAGAAAAGTCTCAGATTTTATTATTTAGAAAAAGTCTCAGATTCTGAGACAAATTTTTCTTTATAGAAATTTTTTCATTTAGAAAAATTGTCTCAAAGAAAATCTAAATTTTTTTCAAAAAAATTTTCCACCCTACTATATTGTATATTGTACATAACGTAAGTAATGGCCTTTTACTCATACATCTTCATATACATGCATACAAAATACAACACATAAAATTTAAGGATAAAAAGGTTAGTGATGCGTAGAGTTTTACAAGAAAGGAGTATAACGAACAATCTGACTGGGGTTTTGAACTAAATCTGATGGTATCATCAATTTACACGTTAAATCCATTTTAACGTAAAAACATACTAGTTTTCCTCTTTTTTTTTGTTTTTATTTTTTTATTATTTCGAGGTTTCTGTTAAATGAACAAACACGTTTTGTTACGTTTGACTCTGGCTCATCCTATCAATCTTTATTTTGCTAGAGTTGTTACATGAAATCAAGCACATAAAAATTTGAAATCTGCCGGTATAAATTTTAGCGGGTGGCTGGATGTTTTCTATGGGAAAAAGGTAGAAGATGAAGATGAAGAGGAATTAGGATTTTTTTTTAACTAATCATAAATATAACGGAAAATTTAACAGGCCGTTTATCATGCGTAAACCTGTTTATATATCACACAAATACGAAGAAATATGGTTTTAGACGTGATAAATTTTCTTTAACGGCTTTAACAAAAAAAATTAAATTGAGGTTATTTTTCTCATTCCTAATACGATGATAAAGGTATTTATGTATGTACCTAGAAGAATTTGTAACAAGTGGTTGTTGTTAGAGGAAATAGGACAATGTTTTTTAAAACCTTTAAGAGGATAAAGGATGAACAGATGGTTAGTTTTTATGTTTAGGGAATTCTTCCAGAATCTTTGTGGTTATGTGAGTACTTTTAGGAAAAAAAAACTTTAAGAAAAAAGAAAAAAGAAACTTTTTATAGGAAAAATTTTGTATGTAAAAAAAAGACACAAAAAATTAATTTGTTATTGTTTTACTTACACTTAAAATAATCACTCTGTTAAAATACAGAGATACTCTGCTGAGCCAGCAGAAAATACCATAGATTTTCAACCAGCAAGATTTTGTGTTATATTTTGAGAATGTTCATTCTGGCTCGAGGTCATTATTTTCTTTACTAATTAAAACCATGATATTCTCATAGCATAATTTTCAAGAATTTTTTTTTTGTTTTAAATTTATTTATATTGGTCATTTTTGCAAGACTTAATCGACACGTGTTTCGGAATTTGCCAAATTTTATTGTCAAGATTATTTAGCAAAAATAGAAACGAATTACTACAAAGTAGCAAACGAGTCTAATGACAAATCGTTTGTGCACAAACTAAAATATTAATACATATTCGACTCTATCCACAATGGGAATTAGAAAGACAAAGAAATTGTACTATAGTAGTAAGGCAACTATTATCATTAACCAACAAAAATATTTAAAATATTATTACATATGATAGTACATTGGACTACAACAATATGTTATTTGTTGTTGTGAGTGTAATAACACCACATTAGGGTTATTCATCACTATGGCGTGCCAACCATTATGTTCAAATTCTGATTAATTTCTATTAAACAATAAAAATTATTTTATTCGACCTTTAAAATATTATATTTTGAGGGTAATTATTCTGGCTCGAGGTCATTATTTTCTTTACTAATTAAAACCATGATATTCTTAAATTTGTCGCGAGTTGCCTTGATTAAATATTTATCACTAGGGCAAGTACTTTCATGAAAATGCATATTATTACTCAGCATTGTAAACATAACATAAATTAAATATCTATCCGAATCAAAGAATTTGCAATAAAATGGCATTGATTTGTAGTTGCATATTTTAGTATAAATGCATATTTTTGCATATTTTGATGCATATTCTGACTTTTTTAAATTTCATAAATATTTGTTCAAAACTTCCTTAGGAAAATTCGAACTATATCCCCTATTTCTTAAAGAAAAATGTATTTATTTATCGAAATCATATTCTAATGCATTTTTTTAAAGAAAATTGATTCTGGAAGTATAATTATTAGATTCTGAAAATTTTTCCTATTTAAAATGTTCCTATTCTGAGATATTTATGAATATCTCTTCACTAAACGTAAAGAAAAAAATGTTTTCGAATTTAAGATTTTTTACAGGAAAATTGCATTTTTATTTTGATTAGAGTAAGGGTGGTGTCTTTTGCCTTCAAGTTAATTTTTTGACTTGAAAATCGGAAAATTCCGAAAAAAAAGTATTTAAAAATCCCTATTAATATTATAAATCTGATTGTTGGTTTGTCTGTCTGTCTGTCTGTCTTTCTGTCTGTCTGTCTGTCTGTCTGTCTGTCTGTTCCGCAATAAGTAAAGAACGGCTTAACCGATTTTCATGAAATTTTCACCACAGATAGAACTAACCGAGGCGGGAACTATAGGCCATAAGAGACCGCGATCGCACAAAGGGGCGTAAAATGCCACGTCCCTTATATCTGCCTGTCTGGCAATAACAGAAAAACGGCTTAACCGAATTTCATAAAATTTTGACCCCAGATGGTATTAACCGAGGCGGGAACTATAGGCCATAAGCGACCGCGATCGGACAAAGGGTCGTAAAATGCCACGCCCCTTTGTACCATGCTGAAGCTATATCTGCATGTTCCGCAATAAGTAAAGAACGGCTTAACCGATTTTCATGAAATTTTCACCACAGATAGTATTAACCGAGGCGGGAGCTATAGGCCATAAGCAACCGCGATCGGACAAAGGGGCGTAAAATGCCACGCCCCTTTGTACCATGTTAAAGCTATATCTGCCTGTCCGGCAATAACAGAAAAACGGCTTAACCGATTTTCATGAAATTTTCACCACAGATAGTATTAACCGAGGCGGGATCTATAGGCCATAAGCGACCGCCATCGGACAAAGGGGCGTAAAATGCCACGCCCCTTTGTACCATGCTGAAGACTGTTCTGCCTGTTCCGCAATAAGTAAAGAACGGCTGAACCCATTTTCATGAAATTTTCACCACAGATAGTACTAACCGAGGCGGGAACTATAGGCAGTAAGCGACAGCGATCGGACAAAGGGGCGTAAAATGCCACGCCCCTTTGTACCATGCTGAAGCTATATCTGCCTGTTCCGCAATAAGTAAAGAACGGCTTAACCCATTTTCATGAAATTTTCACCACAGATAGTACTAACCGAGGCGGGAGCTATACGCCATAAGCAACAGCGATCGGACAAAGGGGCGTAAAATGACACGCCCCTTTGTACCATGTTAAAGCTATATCTGCCTGCCCGGCAACAACGGAAAAACGGCTGAATCGGTTTTCATGAAATTTTCACCAGAAATAGAAAAATCCGCGATCGGAAAAAATGGGGGTAAAATGCCACGCCCCTTTGTACCATGCTGAAGCTATATCTGCCTCTTCCGCAATAAGTAAAGAACGGCTTAACCCATTTTCATGAAATTTTCACCACAGATAGTACTAACCGAGGCGGGAACTATAGGCCGTAAGCGACAGCGATCGGATAAAGGGGCGTAAAATGCCACGCCCCTTTGTACCATGCTGAAGCTATATCTGTCTGTCCGGCAATAACAGAAAAACGGCTTAACCGATTTTCATGAAATTTTCACCACAGATAGTATTAACCGAGGCAGGATCTATAGTAAAATGCCACGCCCCTCTGTACCATGCTGAAGACTGTTCTGCCTGTTCCGCAATAAGTAAAGAACGGCTTCACCCATTTTCATGAAATTTTCTCCACAGATAGTACTAACCGAGGCGGGAACTATAGGCAGTAAGCGACAGCGATCGGACAAAGGGGCGTAAAATGCCACGCCCCTTTGTACCATGCTGAAGCTATATCTGCCTGTTCCGCAATAAGTAAAGAACGGCTTAACCCATTTTCATGAAATTTTCACCACAGATAGTACTAACCGAGGCGGGAGCTATAGGCCATAAGCAACCGCGATCGGGCAAAGGGGCGTAAAATGCCACGCCCCTTTGTACCATGTTAAAGCTATATCTGCCTGTCCGGCAACAACGGAAAAACGGCTGAATCGGTTTTCATGAAATTTTCACCAGAGATAGAAAAATCCGCGATCGGAAAAATGGGGGTAAAATGCCACGCTTCTTTGTACCATGCTGAAGCTATATCTGCCTCTTCCGCAATAAGTAAAGAACGGCTTAACCCATTTTCATGAAATTTTCACCACAGATAGTACTAACCGAGGCCGGAACTATAGGCTATAAGCGACCGCGATCGGACAAAGGGGCGTAAAATGCCACGCCCCTTTGTAGCATGTTAAAGCTATATCTACCTGTCCGACAACAACAAAAAAACGGCTGAATCGATTTTCATGAAATTTTCACCAGAGATAGAAAAATCCGCGATAGGAAAAAATGGGGGTAAAATGCCACGCCCCTTTGTACTATACAGAAACTATGTCTGCCTGTTCCGCAATCACTGAAAAGCGATTTTACCGATTTCACTGAAATTTTTACCACAGACAGTACTTACCGAGGCGGAAACTATGAGCCACAATAGAGGGCGATGGAAACAAGGGGCGTAAAATGTCACGCCCCTTTTTATTACACTGCAAGTTATTTCTTGCTTTTCCGCAATTACGCTTAAACGGCTGAGCTGTTTTTCATGAAATTTTCACCACAGATAGTATTAACCGAAGCGAAAACTATGAGCCACAATAGAGGGCGATCAAAAAAGAAGACGTAAAATGGCACGCCCCTTTGTATTACATTGAACGTTATTTCTTCCTGTTCCGTAATCACGCATAAACGGCTGAACCGATTTTAGTGATAGTACTAACCGAAGAGAAAACTATAGATTATAAATAGAGCGCATTTGCACAAAGAGGCGGAAAATTTCACGCCTCTTTGACACGCCCCTTTGTACTATACTGAACGTTTTTCGGAATGTTCCGTAATCATGCTTAAACGACTATACCGATTTAAATAAAAAATAATATAGCACGCCCCTTTTTATTTTATTAGATTAGGTCTGTTCCTTAATAACGCTTAAACTACTAAGCCGATTTTAACAAAACATTTTCCAAAGACAGTACTAACAGAGGCGGGAACTTTAGTCTGTATCAACTGCAACGTCTTTTGCAATGTACTGAAAGTTTATTCTGCCTTTACGTAATCACGCTTAAATGGCGAACCCGATGTTATTATAATTTTTACCACAGCTATTTAGTACTTATTGAGGCGGAAACTATAGACAATTTATTTTTGTCTGATCCGTACTCACGCGTTAACGGTGAAACAAATTTAAAAACAATTTTCACTATAGATGGTATTTACTGTGTCGATCGGGCCAAGGGGCTTAAAATGCAGCATCCCTTTGTATTAAATTAAAAAATATTTTTTTTTTTCTGTATAATGGCACGCCACTTTGTAGGCAATATTAAACACCGACTGATAAAAAGGCATATAATGGCACGCCCCTTTGTACTTTAGTGAGAGTTATGTCTGCCTGTTCCGCGAACGTGGAAAAACTGCTGAGCAAATTTAATTGCAATTTTTTTACGAGCTAACCAATAAAGGAATTATTGGTCGCATGAGACCAAAATTTAACTAAATGCGTTAAATGCCACTCCCACTTGAACTTCAGTGAAAGTTATGTCTTTATTGAAGTTTTCACCACATAAAGTGCTAACCGAGGAGGGAACTGTAGGTTCCTTTTAAAAGCCATTAAAGAAATACATTAATAAATATTAAAGAAAAAAAAAAAAAAAATTAATATTAGGATAGTTCCCATGACGGAGGAACACATACATACCATGTCCCCCACGCTGAGAAAAATCTAAAAAATCGACCAAACCTCAAGTCACGAAGCAGTAATTAAACTGACTAATAAATAACTCATTGATTATATATGTTTTTCAACCCGGGCAACGCCGGGTGCAAAACAGCTAGTATGTAAATATATTTTTTTTTAGAATAAAGAACACAAAGTATTGAAAAATAACTTGTTTTAGAAAAATATTGTATTTTAATATTTTTTTTTTTTAGAAACTTTTTTACTTCAGAAATATTTAGTGACTCAAAGAAAAAACTTCTCAAGTAAAAAAATATTTTACTAACTAAAAATTGTTTCCACTCAATAAAACTTTTTTAAGAATTGTCGAGGGCCTTAATTTTCATTCTTATATAGTTTTGTGTGGGCTATTGATTAATTTTTTTTTTTTTTTAATTTTCAGCACCCGTTCTGAAATTTTTCATTTTTTAAAAAAGTCAATTTATCAAAAATCCGGCTACTCTTTTTTATTTTTTTAATTTTTTTTTTAAGTTTAGATGTGTGTCCATTAGACCGGGTCGAAAAAAAAAGTTCCCATTGTGCGGGCTTAATTTTAAAGCTTACCTCGAAAAAATTCCACAGCCAAAATATTAGATTTTTAGGACGCGATTTGGTACCGCCGAAATCGTTATTTGTTCATAGCTTTTGAATTCGATGTCCGATCGTTGTAAAAAAAATATGTTAAAAAGTTCTCAGCGAGTACTTAATTTGACCCATATCTGGTTTTGACCTCTGAGGTCATCTTCGTGTTATGAGTGTTAGTTTCTCAGCTTTCTACGCACCTAAATGATTTTTATTTCTCCATTAAATTATAGCACTAAAAAATTCATGAAATTCTTCCCTTAGAAGTACCCTCTTAAATTAATTAACAAAAAAGTTACATTCGATTTTAAATTTCCATAGAAAAAGATTTAAAACACTTGTTTGTATGTATTTAAATACAAACTAAAAAAATTAAATATAGTTTAAAGGCGTAATAACAAGGGAAGGATTTTATGATTTTCTTAGTGCTATAATTTAATGAAAAAATAAAATTCATTTAAGTGGGTAGAAAGATGAGAAACTAACAATCATTAGAAGAAGATGACCTCTGAGGTAAAAACCAGATATGGGTCAAATTTAGTACTCGCTGAGGACTTTCTAACAAATTTTTTTTTATAACGATCGGACATCAAATGACAAAGCTATGAATAAATAACGATTTCGGCGGTACCAAATCGCGACCTAAAAATCTAATATTTTGGCTATGGAATTTTTTCGAGGTAAGCTTTAAAATTAAGCCCGCACAATGGGAACTTTTTTTTCTCCTTTATGGTCGACCCAGTCTAGTGTCCATCCACACAAAAAAAATCAGACATGCGTTTTTAGTTTTTTTCGAGAAAATCGCATTTGAATTTTAAATTTCATAACAACTTTGTAATTTGCTTGTATTTTCTTGTTTTAACGTTGCGAATGAGTATTATTAATTGCATAAATATTACTCATACGCTCTGTTGAAACAAGAAAATAAAAGCAAATTACAAAATTGTTATGGAATTTAAAATTCAAATGCGATTTTCTCGAAAAAAAAATTAAAAACGTGTGTCTGAATTTTTTTGTGTGGATGGACAAACATCTAAACTTTTTTAAAAAAAATTTAAACAAAAAAAATTGCCGGATTTTTGACAAATTGACTTTTTTTAAAAAATATAAAATTTCAGAACGGGTTCTAAAAATTTTCCAAAAAAAAATCGATAGCCCATACAAAACTATATAAGAATGTAAATTTTTAAGATTGTGGTGCATTCCGTTTTAATGTGATAAATAGGGCAAGTACTTTCATGAAAATGCATATTTTTACTCCGCACTCTAAACATAACATAAATTAAATATCTATCCGAATCAATAAATTTGCAATAAAATGGCATCGATTTGTAGTTGCATATTTTTGCATATTTTGGTATAAATGGATATTTTTGCATATTTTCATATAAATTGCACTTTTTTTAATTTTCATTAACATATTTTAAAAAAATCATTTCAAAAATTTAATCTTAAAAACATAATCTAAAACCGATCCACAACTTCTTGTAAAAAATATTATTTTCTGATAGAAATGATATTCTGAGACAGTTTTTCTAAAAATTTGTTTCTAAAAAAAAAAATTTGATTCTTAAATAAAGCTTTAAATTTAAAAATATCTTACAGAAAAATGGACTCACAAGGGAAGTATATCAACCCTTATGAACCGATTTGCCTGAAACTTAAAATACATATTAAAGAGACGATTTTAAGGTTGGGGTGTCTCGGCTTATCGGCCATATCGGTGTTTAAAAATTTCGTTGTCCCCTTATGAAACCATGTGGACCTTCGGGAAAACTTTGATAACTTCCGAACTAACAGGAATATCATATAGGGCAAAAATACGGGTCGACTTAAATTTAATAAAGATTATTTCTTATCCATATGGATATCGTAGGTCCATGTCTTCACATAAGTACCCCCCAAAATTTACACATTTTCCTGAAAAAAATATTTAAAGAAGCCAAATTTTTACAAGGTTTTGCCACCATTGGATAGGTATTAAAAAAACCTTTCTTCTCATATGAAAACATCATATAGTTTCTTAAAAAGAAATGGCTGAAAAACCAAAAAAACGATTTTTTCGGCATTTTTTGACCCATGTTTTGAACCCCTAAGTCCCCGATATGGCCGATAAGCCGAGACACCCCAACCTTAGAATTGTTTTTTTGATATATATTTTAAGTTTCAGACAAATCGGTTCATAAGGGTTGAGATACTTCCCTTGTCAGAAAAGCCTATACAAAAACATTTATTCTCCAGGTCAGATTGGTATTGAATTTTAGAGAAATTTGCACAGTAGTTAAGAAGTTATGAACAAATCCGTGAAACTAAGATTGGTTTTATCCCGAATTCACGCGTTGAACAACACGCTTAACGCTTTTTAGTAGAGATTTTTGGCCACACAAATATTTTACTAAGAATTTTTGTGACTCAAATATTTTTTTAAACTCAAAAAAATTTTGCACCCCAAAAATATATTTTTTTTTTCAAAAATTGCTAAAGAAGTATTTGACTCCAAATTTAATATTTTTAGTAAACATTTTTAAGCATTTTTTTACGTCCAAATCGATTTTAAAGTTTCTACTTGTTTATTTATAAAATTTGTTCCAGAAATATTTTTTGACCTCTAAAGAAAATTTGTTCATTTAAAATTTTTTATCACAAAATGTGTCATTAAAAAAATATTTTCGAATTAAAAGCTGAGTCCACTCAAAAAACATTTATTTAATATTGTAGAGGGAATTAAAGTATTTGAAAAAAACTAATTTATGTTAACAAAGCCCTTTTTTAAATTAAAAATTTTAATACATATTTTTTAATTTTAAGTGCATATTTTTCGAATTTTAAGTGCATATTTTTGATTTTTAGATGCATATTATAGGCACATATTTTCGATTTTTAGATGCATGGAAGTACTTGCCCTAGTTATCACATTAAAACGGAATACACCACAATCTTAAGAATTTTCATTCTTATATAGTTTTGTATGGGCAATTGATTAAAAAAAAATTTTTTGAAAATTTTCAGAACCCGTTCTGAAATTTTTAATTTTTTAAAAAAGTCATTATATCAAAAATCCGGCCATTTTTTTTTTATTTTTTTAATTTTTTTTTTTAAGTTTAGATGTTTGTCAATCCACACAAAAAAATTCAGACACGCGTTTTTAGTTTTTTTCGAGAAAATCGCATTTGAATTTTAAATTTCATAACAATTTTGTGATTTGATTGTATTTTCTTGTTTTAACGTTGCGAATGAGTATTATTAATTGCATAAATATTACTCATACGCTCTGTTGAACACAAGAAAATAAAAGCAAATTACTAAATTGTTATGGAATTTTAAATTCAAATGCGATTTTTTCGTCCGAATTTTTTTGTGTAGATGGACAAACATCTAAACTTTTTTAAAAAAAATTTCAACAAAAAAAAATTGCCGGATTTTTGAAAAATTGACTTTTTCAAAAATGGAAAATTTCAGAACGCGTTCTAAAAATTTTCCAAAAAAAAATCGATAGCCCATACAAAACTATATAAGAATGTAAATTTTTAAGATTGTGGTGCATTCCGTTTTAATGTGATAAATATTTAATCAAGGCAACTCGCCACAAATTTGACCATTTTTCCAATATTTGACCACGCCTCCTAAGCCCAGTGTTTGGGCTTAGGAGGCCTTTAAATAACGATTTCTAAAGGTATTTCTTAAGGGTTTAAAAACTACTATTTCTAAAGGTATAACCAACCCCTCCTTAATACTCATCCGCTATGTTGAAACAAGAAAATATAAGCAAATTACAAAATTGTTATGACATTTTATATTCAAATGCAAATTTCTCGAAAAAAAAAAAACAAAACGAAACGTATTTGAATTTTTTTCTGTAAATAGACAAACATCTACCTCCAAATTCATAAAAAATGTAAGCGTTTAATAACAGGTTTATTAATCGAATTTCCATACAAAATTTGTTTTATAAACCTCATATTAGCCTATTGTTACTTTTATGAATTTGAAAGCTAAAGTTTAAAAAATTTTTAAAAAAGAAAAAAAGTGGCCGGATTTTTGATAAACTGACTTTTTAAAAATGGAAAATTTCCAAACGGGTTCTGAAAATTTTTCAAAATTAAAATTTTTACTCGATAGCCCATAAAAAAATATACAATAATGCTAATTTTTTAGATTATAGTGCATTCCGTTTTAATTTGATAAATATTTAATCAAGGCAAACTCGATACAAATATGACAATTTTTTTCAATATTTAGCTACGCCTCATAATCCAATGCTTAAAAAATGGAAAAACCAAAAACGCAATTATCTTACTTGCATATAAAACTATCAATAAAACCTATTTAGATATTCATGAGACACATAGACGCGGAGCTCCGTTGTGGTGTGGGCGTGCAAATTTGCATAGTCAGTTAAACTTTTACATACACTCAAATGAAAAGCTTTGTCAAAATATCTTTAAAATGAATTTAAATTTGAATTAGCAAACTTTTAGCAAATTTTTTGGCTGCAATAGATATTTTAGTTCTCTGTCATTCAGTTTTAGAAATTAACAGAAATTTTTCTGCAATTTAATAATTCTGTTCTTTGACTTTGTGCAGATTTTAAGCAGATATTTTGTTTATTTTACAGAAAATGACTGTTGCTTTTTTTTTTCAAAAGATGCATTTTTTAAATTTTGTGAAATTTGAAATCCTTAAATAAAAAATTATTAAAATTAAAAAAACAAGTGAGAGTGTTAACTTCGGTTGTGCCGAATCTTGTATACCCTCCAACCAGGGGCGTATCCAGGTTTTTATTTCGGTGGGGGCCCAAAATTTTTATTCTACTTTTTTTTACAAAAAATTTACATAACAGCACATGTTTAAGAGTTTTTCTCGATTCCTTGAACTAAGTGTAACACAATCAGATTCTTCATTTTTTTGTGAGTTTAAAACTTTTGGGGGAAAATTTTTTTTTTTTATATTTTAAATTTTTTTGAGAGACTTAAGACTCTCAATAAAGTGTGAACTGTATCAGATGCTGATATATTTTTGCACAGAAGATTATCTGAATCTGAAATTTTTTTTAAAGAAAAGTCTAAGATTCTATGGGAATTTCCAGTTAAGACAGTTTTTGTTATAGAAAAAGTCAAAGACTCTAAATCATATTTCCAATGGAAAACGTTTCTCGGGAAAAAGTCACTTTAAAAAATGATTCTATAAACATATTTATAAAATACTTTTCCAAAAGAAAAGACTCCGATTGTAGGACATTTTCCCAGAATATAAAATATTTCTAGTCTAGCACATTTTCTCAGTTTCTGAAACATTCTACACAAAAAGTTTTAGATTCTGAGAAAATCTTAGCTTTTTCTAAAAGAAAAATCAGATTTTGAGACTTTTTAAAAAGAAAACAGTATAAAAAAAGTCTTAGATTCTAAAACATTTTTAATGAAGGAAAACTCTCGGATTCTGAGAAAACTTTCCTATAGAAAAAGTCTAAGATTCTTAAACAATTTTTCTATAGAAAAAGTCTCACATTCTTTTTCCTATAGAAAAAGTTTCTAATTCTGAGACATTTTTCCTATAGAAAGTTTCAGATTCTTATAGAAAAGTCTCAGATTCTTCGACATTTTTCCTCTAGAAAAAGCCTCAGATTCTGAGACATTTTTCCTAAAGAAAAAGTCTCAGAACTTTTCCCATAGAAAAATACTCAGATTCTGAGACATTATTCCTATAGAAAAATATATTTTTACAATAGAAAAAGTCGCAGTATTTTTCTATAGCAAAAGTCTCAGCTTGTGTCTCTGAGACATTTTTCCTAAACAAAAAATCTTAGATTTTGAGATAATTTTCCTTAAGAAAAATTTGTTGATTCTGATACATTTTTCGTAAAAAAAGTCTAAGATTCTGAGACATTTTTCTAGATTGTAAGAAAAATTCTCAGATTCAGAGACATTATTCCTATAGAAAGTTCTCAGATTCTAAAACATTTTTCATATAGAAAAACCTCGGATTCTAAGAATTTTTTTATAGAAAAAATCTCAGATTTTGAGACATTTTTTAGATTAAGAGACATTATTTCTATAGAAAGTTTTCAGATTCTGAAATTTTCTTCATATAGAAAAGCCTCAGATTCTGAGAATTTTTTATAGAAACAGTCTCAGATTCTGGGACATTTTTCCTATAGAAAGTTTTAAATTCTGAAACATTTTTTTTTTAGAAAAGTGTAAGATTCTGATACATTTTTTTAAGAAATAGTTCTTTCTGAGACATTTTTCAAAAAGACAAAGTCGCATTTTACGATTTGACTACAATTTACTTACAATTTGATCAATTTTTGTGTATATAAAATTTCGGGTTCTAAGATATTTTAATTAGAATCTTAAGTTGAAAAGTTTCAAATTCTAAGAAAAAATTTTCAGATTTTTTTAACAGAAAAATTTTCAGTTTCAAAACATTTTCCTACAAAAAATTTTAGATTCTTAAATGTTTTTCGATTTTTTTTAGAAGTTTTTTAATATTGTACCTGGTTTTTGATACCAAATCCTGAAATTTGTAATATCATTTCGGCGAGGCCCGGGCCCCCGGCCCCCCTGTATACGCCACTGCCTCCAACGTTAAATAAAAAATTGCAGGGTCGTTTTTTTGGGGGGGGCTTGTCGGGAGTCCTTGGGGACACCTTCTCTCAGGTCAAAAATGTTTACAAATTAATTTACTTTGCTTTTTGTACAAAAGATATACAATTTCATAATTATAAAAATTATTTGCTAATATCCACGCCTACAAAAGGGGACGGACCAAAATCAAGTCATTTTCAAATCCCCTGGGTCCAAGTCCAATACTTTGAACTTTTTCAAGCATAAAAATGTTTCATTTGTTTGTTTAACAAAAATACTAAAAAACCTATAAAAAGCTACTTTTTTCATGGGTTGGTTTACTTCGTCAAGGGGGAACTTTTTCCCCCCTGGTCCGATTTTGCCCATCTCCGAACTTAATCAGCCTATGAACATAAGACATATAGCAAACCGCGTCTGCTAAAATCAACAGATTCGTCATATGGCTCAAAATGGGTGTATTTTCAGCAGATTTGTCTGCTGATTGGACAGAGAATTTATTTTGAGTATAACATTACTCGAGAATTTGAAATCATTTACATCAGGTTTTAGCGGAATCTATAAAGAAAGAATTTTTTTCTATATAGAGCGAATTTGAGTAAATAGGAATTTAAAATTTATCAAAAAGAAGTAGGTGTGGACAATTATTCTTGTCTCTTGAACATTTGAAAAATTAATAAGCCAAATCGGTTTTCAAGTGATGCGTTTTTAGATATGTATATCGAAAAAAAGTGGGCGTGGACAATTTTGCTTTTATAAAACCTTATGTGGACTATTACGAACATTAAAAAGAAATAGCCAAATCAGACCAGCCATTATGCAATTTTTAATATATTGAAAAAAGTGGGCGTGGACAATTTTTCTTTCCAAATCGATCCAGCTGTTTTCCGATTTCAAACAAATAGAAAAATGGCAGTTGGAAGGTTAATATGTTCTAAGAAAAGAACCCCCATACAATTTCAATCCATATTTTGAAGCTCAGATGTGTTTTTTGACGTTTTCCAAAAGTTGTCTCATTCGAGATACAAAATATATTGGAGATAATCTAAATATATTTTGTTTAAATAGAATTTAAAAAAAATATATTGTTTAAAATTCTCAGAATGTTCTTATAACAACCAATATATCTTTTACTCTTTAACCACTTTACCATTCTTAAATATTATTGTAGTAAAGTATTTACGATTGTAAGTTTGTAAGTAGTTTTGTTTTCAATAAAATAAATTTAAGTAAATCCATACAGTATAAAATTGTACAAATATGAAAAGAACAATATGTAATATGAAATAAAATCCTGTTGCTAGTACGTACTTCACATATAAAAAATAAAAATGTTATTCCAGGGTTATAAAGTTTCCTATTGTTAAGATTTATTTTTTTTTTATTTTTTTAACTTTAAATTGTATTACTGAATACATACACTGACAGCAGCCAAAGGAGTTTGAATAAAAAAAAAATAAAGGTAAATAGGTAAACAAGGATATTTAATACCCTAAATTAAAAAAAAAAATAATTAATTTTTTAATTGAATCAATTAATTTTTTCATTGAATCAATGAAAAATTTAATTGAATCAAATTAAATACTTGATGGAATGTAATATTTGAATTAATTAATTTTTTCATTGAATCAATTATTGTGTTCATTCAATTAATAAAAAAATTTAATTGAATCAAAATAAATAGAATTTTTGTTAAAAATTGAAATGAATAAATCAAAAAACTAAATAAACCAATTACAAATTTAATTAAATCAATAAAAAGTGTTTTTTTTTTTACGTTGAACCAACACTCAGGGGATGCCCCTATTAATGCAGTGCATTGTGTTGATATCAGGAAAATAGGTTATGAGGAGGAGGAAAGAGGGAGTAGTGTTTGTAGATATTTGACTTAAATTTATCTACATTGAAAGAAACTGGGAAGACCTCTGCGTGAAGATTATTCCACATACGGCTAGTTCGACTAATGAACGAACCTTCTCTGTAATGCGCTGTGCGATCAACTGGACGATCGACAACAAACGGATGTGATCTACTAGACAACCGAGTATTGCGAACAAAAACTTGTGCTCTAGGGATAAGTTCACTTATCTCAGCAGAACACTTTCCATTGTAATATCGATAGAACAGAGTCACACAACCCACATTCCGACGATGCTCCAATGAGTCAATAGAGTTAGACACCCTATTGTCATTGATTAGCATCAACGCCCTCCTTTTCCCGCGGTCCAAGAGCTCCAAAATAGACTTTGAAGCCCCTGCCCATATATGGGAGTTGTATTCCATCTTCGGTCGGATGAAGGTGGTATAAATATTAAGAAGATCTGATGAGGTGAAGTACTTCTTCTTTATTTGCATATCCAATTCTGGATTTAAGCGATTACATACAGTTCATTGTTTTTTATGATAGATATCTTATAAATTTAAGTTTAGTATTAAATATAATTTAAAACAGGTTATTGAATGTTATTTATAATATTAATAAATTCGTCCCGACATCTTGCTGTACTGATCAATTCTTGCATAGTTCGCAACCCTGTCCAATTACGAATATTTCTAATCCAGGACAATTGTTTTCGGCCAATACCACGTCTTCCTTCCATCTTTCCTTGCATAATTAGTGTTAGTAGTTCGTATTTTGGTCCTCTTATAATATGACCAAGATATGCTGTTTTACGGCGCTTAATGGTTTTTAGCAATTCTCTTTCTTTATTTAATGTTGCAAGGACATGGGTGTTTGTAACTCGGTCAGTCCATTTGATGTTCAGCACCACATTTCGAACGCTTCTAGTGAGTTCATACTTGTGACCTTGAGAGTCCATGTTTCCACGCCATACATAAGAACTGACCACACATAACACTTAACAAATCTTATTCTAAGTTCCATGTTGACGTCGCGGCTACTTAGCAATCTTCGAAACCGACAGAAAGCGCTTCTGGCCATTTCAATGTGGAATTTTATTTCTTTTTCGCAATCCCAGCTGGCATTAAGCCAACATCCAAGGTATTTAAAATTGTAAACTCGATCTATTTGTTCAAGGCCAATGGATATCGAAGAATTTATATATGATGTTATATTGTCGCGGCTTACAATCATATATTTGGTTTTTGCGATGTTAATATCTAAACCGAATTCATTACTGTATTGGCACACTAGATTTAAAAGGTCCTGTAGATCCGATAGACTATCTGCAAGTAGGGTTGTGTCATCGGCATATCTAATATTATTTATATATTGTCCATTGACTTTAATACCCATTTCTACCGAGTCATTTCTTTAAACCCGTGTACTTCTTACACGGGTTTAAAAAACCGAGACACTTGAATGCTTCTTTCGACACTTGAAAAACGTGCTTATTCCAACGGACATCACACAGAATTTTCATGCCCAGAACATCAAGAATGTCAGATTCCTCCTTATATCACCATATGTACATATGGGTCAACATACAACATTGAGTCTTGCGTGCAATAAACTTGACCCTATTCGCAAGACCCCACTTCGAGATTGTCAACAGGTCTTGGTTAAGTGTGTCATTCATAATCTGCCTTTGCCCTCAACCTCAACAAGGCTTGGCCTACGATCAAAGGAAAATGAATGACAAATGTTGCTTTCATCTGCAAAAGAGTAGATAGGATTTGAAGTTTGATTAAGAAGGTCGTTAAGAAAAATAAGTAAAAGGGTAGGAGAAAGAACAGAACCTTGCTCTACCCCTGACTGAAGCCGAAACTCATCAGATGAGAACCCATCTATAACAACCCGTATAGAACGATCCCTGAGGAAACTCGAAATAAATCGAGAGAATTCATTACCGACACCATAGGCATTAAGCTTGGATATGAGCGCACCGTGCCACACACAATCAAATGCCTTGGAAATATCCAGAGAAACCACATTAGTCTCACAAAAATGGTGGATTAAACGACTCCAACGTTCGGAAAGGAATGCCAACAGATCCCCAGTAGAACGAGTTCTCCGAAAACCATACTGTCGATCATTTAAAAGTAAGCTAGCCTCCAGATACCTAACAAGATGGCAATTTACCATACTCTCCATTACCTTCGAGAACGTTGAGCATATTGCGATTGGGCGGTAATTATTAGGGTTATTAGCCGCACCCTTTTCAGGGATTGGCTGCACATTGGCAACCTTCCAACATGATGGAAAGATTCCCTTACGGAAGGACAAGATAAAAAGGTTAGCCAGTGGACGTGCTAACGTCGAAGCACGCTGTTTCAGCACCAATGCTGGTATACCATCCGGTCCCGGTGACTTATTTACGTTAAGATCCGCAAGAGCCCTTTTAAGTGCACGAGCTCGGAAAAATATCTTGGGCATAGTATGAGATACCCTTTCGATTTCGGGCAGTGGTTGATTGCTTTCCGGCAAGAAAGAATTTCTTGCATAAAGGCCAACAGGTCAGCCAACAGGTTAGCTTTATCAACCGGTTCTGTGAACACTTGGTCATCTTTTCAAAGAGTCGGGATAGAAGAACTATCATTTTCCTTGACTCTTTTAACAAACGACCAAAAGCTCTTACTGCCTCGAGAAGCCGAAAGAACTTTAGCACGAAGTCGTTGTTCGTAATGAAGCTTTTCACGACTAAGTACTCTAGCACACTCAGATTTTGCCTGTTTGCGTAGCATATCAGTATTAGCGTTTTTATTATCACGCCAATTTCTGAATGCTTCCTCCCTGGATCTGACTGAATTCCTGCAAGTCTGGTTAAACCAACATTTATCTCTTGATTTAGCCGAAATGAGCTTCGATGGAATGAATGATTTCATTCCAAGCACAATAACATTTTCGACCATTATCGCCGCGGCGTCGACGTTGTCGTCGAGGAAACAGAGTTTCCAGTTGAAACGCCGGAAAAAGTCGTTGAGTTCTACCCAGCGAGCCTTCTCATAGATGAAAACTGAACGCCTCGTAGTAGCTCTTGTCGAAACGTTACGAAGATCGGAGTACGAGAAGGATGCGGAAATGGTGCAATGATCCGAGTTTCCAAGAGGTGCAAATGTTTTTACTTCATATTTATCAGGATGTGAAGTAAGTAAAAGGTCAAGAGTATTCTGGTGTTCATTCCCAATGCCCGTTAAGTGTGTTGGTTCGTTCACTAATTGCGACAGGTGGTTATACGCGGCGAATAACTCAACGTAATCGCCAACTGGAGTCGAACGGTTTGAATGGAGAATCCAGGAAGAGTTGTGAACATTGAAATCTCCTGCCTCGACAATTTCACTGTTCGGGCAACTCTCCAGGATTCTCGAAATGGAATTGGAGAGAGCGTCAAAACCATTAAAGGATGACACCCTTCCCGCATTTGGGCTTCTATACAGGAACCCGAAATGTAATGTATGTACCCTAATTCCGAACTTAACCCACAAGGGATTAAATTCGGGATCATTTGTGTCTAAATGTGTCAGGCACTGGTACACAACATCATTACGTACATATACCGCAAGGCCCCTATTAAAGACAAAAAGGGATAGTAAGTGATACCCAGGAATATGGAAATCTTGTGGATCAGCATCCCCACGTACCTGGGTCTCACACAAGGCGAAAACAACCGACCGATGGAAGCAAATGTGAGCATACACAGAAAAAAGTTCGCTCTCAGTCCGCGTATATTGCAGAAGTCTATACGAAATCTACCAGTCATTAAAACGTTTCAAAATTCTAATCAGTATTCCTTACGATAGAAGCAAGCAAATTAAATAAAAATGTATTTGACGAAATTAAAAAATAAAAATGTATTTGACGAAATTAAAAAATGCGCAATTTGCAAAAATTATATTTATTACACTGTTCAACAAATTTTTAGTCATCACAATCAGCATCAATGTCTTAAATGTGAAATGAGAGTAGACCATTAGAAAAACAAAACCGCTGTAGGGTTTTGGTAAGTTAGTTCTAATTTAACCAAAAACAAAAAATGTTCACCTTCTTCTGTTAAATAGGAACACATAAAAGTCAGTTGTAGAGTGCATAAACCATTCTTATGACAAAAGCTTCTACTGCATTTTGTAAAAATATTGCTTATGTGTAATACCATATTACACGTATGTCCCGATTTACAAGGTATACAAACACAAACACAGAAAACAAACTTACCAATTTCCAACTGAAAGTAAGTTGATGCAACAAAAAATCGGTTCATACATTTACACAAGTTGTGACAATTCAATATCGGTAATAACATCTTAATTGGCACCCAGAAACAAAGTTTCTCATCGAATTTCTCAGTTGCCTTTGGTTGGGTATGACAACCAAATATATCAATATATATATATAAATATATATAAGCACATTCAAACCCCCTGAATTCACACATGATTACCTAAGGCGATATCGCAGTTTTGAGCACTAGTTGGTAGCACTGAAAAAGCGCTCTTAAGATGCAGTAAAATCATGTGTCTTTTTATCGCCATGAAATGCGATTTATTTTTGCTTGGGATATTTTTGCAAATCATCAATTATGTTACACGAGGCACAGTGGTCAATTTCGCGAGATAGCGGTCAAAACTCTATAACTTTTGACCGGATTGGTATTTTTTTACGCAATTTGTTTTGTTCAATAGGAGGGACTTTAAGCTTCAATTTGCGTGTTCAAACGTAAAAATCGACTGATAGGAACGTAAGTAATGTGGAGTTAAAAATGCATTTTAATTTTTTGTTGAGTTTCCATGTAAAAGTTGAATATTTTGACATTTTAAATAGGTATTTTTTTTATAATTTCTTATTTTCTTCAATCGTATTTTACAACCAATACTTATTTATTATTCCTAAACTTAATTTTGGTCAGAAAATGCCAACATTTGGCAACTGACATTTATTTAGTCTCAATATTCACAGGTCCTTTGTCCTTTTGATAGGTCCTAGGATAGGTGCTTTTGATAGGTCCAGGGATATGTCCTTTTGATAGGTCCTAGGATAGGTCCTTTTGATAGGTCCTTTTGATAGGTCCTTTTGATAGGTCCTTTTGATAGGGCCTTTTGATAGGTCCTAGGATAGGTCCAAGGATAGGTAATTTTGATAGGTCCTAGGATAGGTCCTTTTGATTGGTCCAAGGATAGGTCCTTTTCATAAGTCCAAGGATAGGTCCTTTTGATAGGTCCTAGGATAGGTCCTTTTGATAGGTCCTTCTGAAAGGTTCTTTTGATAGGACCAAGGATAGGTCCATTTGATAGGTTCAAGGATAGGTCCTTTTGATATGTAAAAGGATAGGTCCTTTTGATAGGTCCTAGGATAGGTCCTTTTGATATGTAAAAGGATAGGTCCTTTTAATAGGTCCAAGGATAAGTCTTTTTGATAGGTCCAAGGATAGGTCCTTTTGATAGGTTCAAGGATAGGTCCTTTTGACTGGTCCTAGGATAGGTCATTTTGATAGGTCCAAGGATAGGTCCTTTTGATGGGTCCTAGTATAGGTCCTTTTGATAGGTCCAAGGATAGGTCCTTTTGATAGATCAAAGGATAGGTCCTTTTGATAGGTCCAAGGAAAGGTCCTTTTGATTGGTCCAAGGATAGGTCCTTTTCATAAGTCCAAGGATAGGTCCTTCTGATAGGTCCTTTTGATAGGACCAAGGATAGATCTTTTTGATAGGTTCAAGGATAGGTCCTTTTGATATGTAAAAGGATAGGTCCTTTTGATAGGTCCAAGGATAGGTCTTTTTGATAGGTCCAAGGATCCACAGGTTATTTCCATTGGTTTTAAATTTATTTGCAATTATCAGGTATTTAAGTTATGTAATATTAGATGGCAATAAAATCATTTTTTACCTTTTCCAAATGAATTGCCAGATACCACATAATTTGAGAGTTCTATTGTCATTTTTGTCAAAATTTTGATACACCCTTCTATGTGGACTAGGTCCAAATATGGGCCAACTTCTCCTAATTTCAACAGAATTATTTTTTGGGTCATTAAGAACTCTTGTACAAAATTTCATCAAAATATATGCATAATAGCCACTTTCACATAAAAATAACTTCTCAAAAAATATGACGTGCATTTGTACCGAATATCTTACCTTAGGTCAGAAAAATTGCTGTAGCTCAAAAAGTGCAGCCCCGATGCATGGACATGTATATATAGGAATGTAGGGGAGAGTTAGGACTACAAAATAGTAAATTTGTGTTTTGACTCAGCTTGACTCACAGGAGTTGTGCTCTATGAAGTAGGAAATTTCCGAAAAATTTGACCTTTTTTAAAAAAAATATTTAAATTGTTCTGAAAACAGTAGAGCTTCAATTTTTTTACCAGTAATAGGAAATAAGTTAAGTTACAACACAACATTTATTTCGTCCAAAAATCTTGAAAAACAAAAAAGTTATGATCATTTAAACTTTAAAAATTAACTAAAAATATCATAAATTTACTAAATTCTGAAAAATCCCATTTTGGACCGCCCTGTTCTCAGTGAAATAATTGAAATAGAGTTCTAATTTTTTGGCTCCCGAGGTTTACTACTGTCTACTTTCATATGAGTCTAATAACTTTAAAATCGGAGAACAAAAACCAAAAGGAGTTTTGGCCGCTATCTCAAAATATTGACCACAGTGCGAGGTATGGATGTTGTTCCTTTTTTTCCAAGTTTTTCAAGAAGTTTAATATATATTCTTTGCACTGCACTCTTTATTGTTCTTTCTTTGGCCAGATTACTTAGTTGTGGTGGCTTTTGTGGTTGGTTTTGCCTTGTACATATTATAGTTAAAAAAGAGGATTTCATATGTACCATTTACTTAATGGTAGACTGGGGCAAACACAAGGATTGGCAGACTCCAAAATATGACCAACTAAAATTTAGGAAATAAATTCCACAAAAATAGTTTTTCACACAACTTACAAGGGAGGTCTTTCACGAGCACCCACCCGATTATCCTGAAACTTTTTGCTAAATCTTAAAGCAAACCAAAATAAGATTTTTTTTACTGAAGAATTTTAAATTTTTCCGATGCCAAAGTGGGCAAAAAAACATTAAAAATCAATTTTTCGTAAGGAAAATTTCACTAAGAACTTTTTTTATTTTTTCTAAATCTTAAAGCTGACTAATAGTTAAAAATATAAAATTAATTTAAAAAAATATTTTGTCACAGAAGAATTTTTAAATTTCTTCCGAAGCCAAACTGGACAAAAAAACCTTAAAAAATCGATTTTTCTAAAGAAAAATTTCCTTATTTTTTTTTTTTAAATCTTAAAGCAAACCAAAATAAATTAAAAATATAAAAAAATCTTAAATTTTTATAAAAAGTACCTTTTATAAAAAGTACCTTTTATAAAAAGTACTTTTTATAAAAAGTAGCTTTTATAAAAAGTACCTTTTATAAAAAGTACCTTTTATAAAAAGTACCTTTTATAAAAAGTACCTTTTATAAAAAGCACCTTTTATAAAAAGTACCGTTTATAAAAAGTACCTTTTATAAAAAGTACCTTTTATAAAAAGTACCTTTTATAAAAAGTACCTTTTATAAAAAGTACCTTTTATAGCAAGTACCTTTCATAAAAAGTACCTTTAATAAAAAGTACCTTGTATGAAAAGTACCTTTTATAAAAAGTACGTTTTATAAAAATTTGCTTTTATAAAAGGTACTTTTTATAAAAAGTAACTTTTATATAAAGTACTTTTTATAAAAAGTACTCTTTAAAAAATCACCTTTAAAAAAAATACCTTTTATAAAAACTACCTTTTATAAAAAGAACCTTTTATAAAAAGTACCTTTTATAAAAAGTACCCTTTATAAAAAATCCTTTTTTAACCTTTTTTAAAAATACCTTTTTCAAAAACCTTTTTCAAAAACCTTTTTCAAAAACCTTTTTCAAAACCTTTTTCAAAAACCTTTTTCAAAAAACTTTTTCAAAAGTACCTTTTAAAAAAAGTACCCTTTTATAAAACGTATTTTATAAAAAATACATTTCATAAAAAGTACCTTTTATAAAAAGTACTTTTTATAAAAAGTACCTTTTATCAAAAGTACCTTTTATAAAAAGTACTTTTAATAAAAACCCGTGTAAAAATCGATTATATCTTGTCAGATCTGATTTTATCTGATAACACTGTGCAACAAATTTTGGGTCATCGCATTGAGCCTCAATGTCTTCAACGCCATATGAAAGTAGACCATCAAGTGGACAAAATCACCAAAGGGTTTTGCAAAGTCAGTTCGGATTTCTTTTTTATAGCCCACTGAAGTTTTTATTTTTTTATCAAAGGCGCTTGGAAAACGTCAAAAATACTATAATAAGGACACATCTGAGCTTCAAAATATGATTTGATGCATGTAGTGAAATTTTATGGCGGTTCTTTTCTTAGAACATTTTAACCCTCTAACTGCCATTTTAAGGGGTCATTTTAGTCCTTTTTCAAAAACTAAACACAGAAGTCTAATAAAACGTCCATTTAGAGGGTTAAAATGTTCTACAAATATTTTCCTCATAAAATTTCACTAGGGGTTGTCAAATGTTCGAAGTTTGTGCGACATGCGCAAAATGCTTAAAAAGGCTCAAGTATAAATAATCAATGTTTGTTATTTTTTTACCAAAGCAGTGTTACAAAATATCGACAAAAAACAGTGCAAATATACTTTTGAACTAAAAATGATGTTCTGATGTGTTTTATAAATTTTTATGATGATTCTTTTCCTTGACCAAATTAAAAACTTCAGTGGGCTATAAAAAAGAAATCCGAACTGACTTTGCAAAACCCTTTGGTGATTTTGTCCATTTGATGGTCAACTTTCATGTGGCGTTGAAGCCATTGAGGCTCATTTTTCTTGTTGCACAGTGTAACCCGGTGAAAAATGTTCGTATATGGAAACATATACGTACGAACATTTTTCACCGGGAATATATGATTGTATATAATTAAACCTTATCCGATATAATTAAATGTCAATTTTGTAACAATGTTGACCAAATCCGAGATATAATTAGATCTCGGTTTTGGTCATTTCAGATATAATTTTATGCAGTCAGATACGATCATATTTAAGTATAAATGAATAGATCAGATAAGATCTAATACATTTTTACACGGAAAGTATCTTTTATAAAAAGTGTACTTTCTAAAAAAGTGTACTTATTTTTATTTCGTGATAAATTGGTCCTTTAGCGAAAAAAATATTATAGAAAAGGTACTTTTTGAAAATTCCCTTTTTAAAGGCTTAAAAATAGTACTTTTGGTACTTTTTATATACCATGAAGCAATGATCACAGAAACTTAAAATTTGGAATGTTGGGAGCCTTAAGCGAAAAAAAAATCCAAGAAAAAGTACCTTTTGAAAATTCCTTTTTTTAGGGAGTAAAAGGAGGAAAAATTTCGAAGTTTTGGAACTTTCGTATTTCCTGAAATAATGGTCTCAGAAACATGAAATTTGGAATGAAATTTCGTTTTTTAGCGGGGAAAAAATTTTAATTTTCTTACTTTTTATATTTCCTAAAAAAAGGTCCTAGAATCTTAAAATTTGTAATATAGGAGCTTTCGGTAAAAATAAACATTCTGTGAAAAATACTTTTTTGCAAATTCCGCTTCTTAGTGGGGTAAAATAGCTAAAAAAGTGTTCTTTCGGTACTTTTGATATTTTTTGACATAATTATTATAGAAACTAAAAAATTGGGACGGAAAATCCTTTGGTACAAAAAAAATAAAAAAGTACCTTTTGAAAAGTATACTTTTTGTGCTTTTAATATTTGCTGAAATAATGATCCTAGATAATTAAAATTTGGAATATAGGATCCCTCGTTGAAGAAAAAAACATTCTGGAAAACATTCTTTTTGGAAATTACGTTACTAATGTAATGTTATAAATGGTAGTTAAGTCCTTTCTGCATCAAGCCATCGTAATAGTATGCTAACTATTATTTTTAATAAACTAAAAATAAACAAAATTAAAAATAAAATATTTTAATATTTCGTCACCTAAAATGCAAAACGCCCTATCTAACATTTTATAAATTTTACAGGAGAAGCAAAAAACGTGTTTATATAAAAACTATAAAAGTTTTTATTACAAATTTCTTAAATATTAGTAAAAACACACAAACAAATTGATTTCTGTTAAAAAAAGTTAGAAATTTTTAATATTTAAAAAGTTATGTTAGTAACGCCCTTTTGTCTTGTAGTTTTTAGAAATACAAAAAGCCCTAACTGCACTGAAGATGTTTAAAAACACCAAGCAGATGTGTTATAAAATGTAACAACATGCTAACAAAATTTTATACTGAATGTTGTTTTATCATATAGAACTCTAACAAAATGTGGGCGGTATTGGAAAAAGGGGCATGGCACCTGCTATATAACCTAACACTGCAAAATGTATCATTTCGGATTCTGTTAAACACATGTTAACTTAATTCGATACAGAATGTCAATTTACCATTTTAAAGATCCATGTCTAATGAGAGTGGAACAGGACAAGGGATATGGCCGGAAAAACCCTAATGCATCGAAATGTTTTAACCTTTTAACGACTACAGACAACTATACTTCAAAATGATTTTTTGCGATTTTTTTTTTGTTTAAGTAAAAGATAGGATAAATGTGCTAAAAGATGAATTATAGAAGAGATTTAGAGAAACAAAATTTTTGTTTTCATTAAGTCTCTAACTGGGTCCACTTACTCACTATAAGTTCTCAAAGTTTGCGAAGTAATAAATATATTAGGGACAAAATTATATTTACTTGAGAGGCGAAATAATGGTCAAGAATGGGGTTCAGAAACCTCAATTCTTGTAGAATAACTATTATTAAGTTGCATTTCTTAAAGACCACGGCGAGTACCAAAATAGCCTTGGACAGATTAGCGTAATAAGGGGGAAGGAGGGGCCCAATTTTTTTATGCGTAACTATTATTAGGTCAGAAATTACGAAAATGGAAAGTAAATCAAAAACACTTCGGCCAAAAATGTATGGTCGTCAAAGCGTTTACTCGGCTTCTGGAAAATTTCTTAAGATCTACAGTAGGGCGTCCCAAAATAAAACCTTTATTCGATTTTCTTGGGTGCTCAAGCATAATTTGAAAGCTTATAGGGTAAAGTATTTTTGAGATTTTTTTCAGATTTTTCGGAAAAGTTTTTAAGGTCGCGCAAATCGATTTTGTGCTTAAAATCGGCTTTGACGACCGTTTTTTAAACTTTCTTTATAAGTTCGCCAATAATCACGATATTCTTTACTATTGAGGTAACATTTTTAAAGAAAAATGTCCAAACTTTATTTTTGTATGCATAAATTTAACGTTTTGGCTATGCTTTTGCTCATTTGGGTACCCTACATAAGGTTTTTTCGTAAATTTTTCATAAATTTTGAAAATAACGCTTTGTAACTTTTAAAATTTCTATGAAAGCCAAAAAAAGTAATAATGCAGTTTAAAAGATAAATTAATTCTCTATAATTTAGCAACAATAATTTTCGAATTTGCTCTTACCGTTCCAGAGTAATACCATTTTAAAGATTTCTATCCATTGTACAAAACTAATAGTAAAATAATAAAATTCTTATAAAGACCTGAAAAATTAGAGTTTTGGTCAGTAACAGAAATGTGAGAAGGTGGATCCTTAAGATTTTTTGATGCTGAACACAAAACTGCTTTTAGCAACTCCCTAACAAGTCACGTTTGGTGGTAATTTAGGGCAGTAGGTCAAAATGTCCGTCCGTCCGGCTGTATAAGACACGATGGAGTCAAAAATAAAAGAGATAGACTACTGATGTTAGGCACGAATATGGCTAATGGTCATAGGAAGGTTATCTTCACAAATGGGAAAAATCGGTCAAGGGGGAAAAAAGTTGCCCCTTGAAGAATCAACAAATAACGTATTTTTTTACATTATATTTTGTATTTTTGTTAAAAAAATGAAATTTTTTTGTAAAAGAAGATGTATAAGTCATGTACCTGCGCCTAGGAAATAAGAAAATGCTTATTTTAGGCCCGCCCCATTTTGTAGGCGCGGATTTATTCAAATAATGATGAAAATTTGATTACTTCAGTGGAAAAAGCACAAAGAATGTATTGGTAATATTTATCGCGAGGGGGAAGGTCTCCCCTTACGGCCGCCGCTTGGAACCACCAAGACTGCCTTGTCAAAAAACATTTTTATAAATTTTTTTACATATTGCAGTGCATAAAATATTCTGCACAACCGAATTTAACACTCTTGTTTGTTATTTCTGAAAGATGCATCTCATAGTCCCGGTATTCAACTTTTAAACCCACCATATATAGCCTATTTACAAGTTTTTACCCTAAGATATTAAATAGTGGAAGACAATACCTTTTTTAAATTTAATATTTTATTTTATTATTAGTTTTATACAATGGGTTGAAAGCTTTAAAATGGTATTACTTTGGAACGGTAGCGAATTCAAAAATTATTAATGCTAAATTATAAAGAATTAATTTATCTTTCAAACTGCATTATTACTTTGTTTGACTTTCATAGAAATTTTAAAAGTTACAAAGCGTTATTTTCAAAATTTATGGAAAATTTACAAAAAAATCTAATGTAGGGTACCCAAATGAGCAAAAGAGTTGCCAAAACTTATAGTTTATGCACACAAAAATAAAGTTTGGACATTTTTCTTTAAAAATATTTCCTCAGGAGTGAAGAAACTCGTGGTTATTGACGATTTTATAAAGAAAGTTAAAAAAACGGTCGGCAAAGCCGATTTTCAGCAAAAAATCGATTTGCGCGACCTTAAAACCTTTTCCGAAAAATCTGAAAAAAATCTCAAAAATACTTTACCCTATAAGCTTTCAAATTATGCTTGAGCCCGGACAACTTTTTTTTTGTGGGACACCATAATCTACAGTAAATATTGGGCATTTGATATATATCTTAATCGCATCCTACAAAGCTCTTAAAGGAAAATACCTTAGCTTTATTTTGAGTTAAAAAAGGGCCGGTTTTAAAAAAATGCCAAACAAGTTTTTGGGTTTGCAAAAAAAAAGAAAAAAAATTTTTTTTTTTATTTTTTTGAAAGATTAAAGAAATACACTCAGAAAATGATGTAAGTTACTAAATGTTAGTTGTTTGTATATTTTACAGTAGTTAGTTGTTTTCAACTACAAAGTCAGTTGTTTTTGTATGAAAAATATCAAACAACTACTTCTGTTAGTTATTTTAAGTAGTTTTTTTGAATAACTAACAAAAAAGTACTGTGATGTAGTAACAGTTATTTAAAGAAGATAATTTTTTTTTTTTTATCTATGAAAAATTTTCAGTTTTTTTCCAAAAAATAAAAATAAATTTTCGTTTTTTTTTATTTTTCAATACTTTTTAAAAAAAAAAAAACTTTGAAAAAATTTGGTCTTCAAATTTTTTTTCTGAAAAATTTTTTGAAAAAAAAAATATTTATTGATTATTTTATTTTTACTACATTTTAGTTGTTTTGACTACAAATGTAAGTAGTTTTTACTACATAAGTCAGTTACATTTTGTCAGTTAAAATAACTAACATTGTTAGTTGATTTAACTGAAAAAGTAGTTGACCCCAAAACAACGTACAAAGTAGTTATTTTAACTGACATTTTCAGTTGATTTTACTAACATAATTTTTTGAGTGTAGATATCTTAAACTCTCGGGACACATTTTGCTAGAAACATTAGGTAATCGGTTACATGGATGCAAAAATAACAACTGTTTGACCAAAATGTAAAATTACGGCCTCCTCAAACTCAGAAAGTTCTTGATCGATCTCGTTGAAAAATTGTGACTAAACTAATATCGGTTTTAAAAGTTGTGTCACTTGAGATGAAAACCCCCATATGTAAATGATGAAATTTGACACAGGTTGTTATTTTATCTTTCCTAAACCCTGTATTTAATGTTAGCGGTATTAGACATCAACTTGGTTTTATTTCTGTCCCTTTTTATGAAGAAATTATAAGCTTTCCAATGAAGCTAACGTTTTTTGTTATATACTGGGGGTAATTATGTAACTTGATAGTCGGCAATCGTATCGTTTCCATCGATATTCCATTACCATATAGTGTCATTTTATGGTAATAGAATAATGAGCTAACGATGGCGATTAACGATTACCAAGTTACATAATTATCCCCCTGCATTTTTTGTAATAATAGCAAAAATTTATAATTAAAAAAATTTTTTTTTTTACTTATTTAACGAAAAATTTACTTTGAATTTTATTCAATCGGAATGAAGAACTTACAATCATGTTTTTTATCGTCATTAATTACATTGTTATTAAATTTTATGTAGAATTTATATCTTACTTAATACCCTATTCACACGTACAGTTTTAAATCGTTTTTAGCAGCAATACTTTTAGCACTTTCTTTATTCTATTACAGTATATTGACGGAAAATGCTAAAACTAATTGCTAAAAACGGTTTAAAACTGTAAGTGTGAATAGGGTATAAGACTAATTATACTGCATAAATTGCAATTTCTATAGTAGAAAAAGGAACAATTCTCATGAGAGTACGGGCCTGAAGGGGTTAATTGGTAAATTTCTAAACTTTATTTTTTGTGCACATATACAGATATTTTTCCTATTGGTGGACATTCTGGAAGAAGAAGCATCAAAAAAATGTTTAGTCTTAAAAAATAACAGTTGCGTCGGCAATTTATGTAAACAAATGTGTAGTTGGGGCTTTTTGGTTTAACATATATTAAAGAATGTAGTTAGGGCTTTTTGAATTTTGTTAATAAAATCTCCATTTTTGATCAAAGGAGTCTAAATTTTTTTGTGAACATGTATTTTGATTCAATACATAAGAATCAATTAAAAACGCAATTTTGAATTTTTTGTTAGTTAGGGCGTTTTGCATTTTAGGTGACGATTTGTTTGTTTTATATTTTATGCATTTTCAAATGTTTAAATTGATTGATGTATGAATGTTATGAAAGGTATTTGAAAAGCAGTTCATTATATTTAAATAAAAACAAAAAATTCAGATGAGAAACTAATTTTAAATTCTTACATTTATGCATCTACAAAAAATAAAAAATTTCTTTGCCATAGTTGAAATATCAAATAGTAGTACGTATGTATAAGATAAATTCATGTTTTAAATTTTGTTTATATGCAATGGACAGTGGGGTGGAATCAAATTATTTTAGAAAATAATGCAGATATTTCTTAAGGGGAGATCACATTTTATAGAGATAATTAATAGAGAATTGACAAGATTTAAAAATACATACCCAGTGGGTAATTTCTTTCAGTCAACATTATGACATACCCAGTTGTCAATCCCTTTATTCATTCTCAGAGATGACACGCTGGCATGTCAAAGTCTCTACTGACGAAGGCAAGAAATCTCCTACACAGAAAAAAAACTATTTGCCAATGAACGAAATTCATAGTATTTATGAACAAATACATACAAATCATAAACATTTTCATTCAATTTTTGATATTTTTCATAGTATTTATGAAAAATTCTTAAACAGTTCATAAATTTCACATATTATGATTTATTCATAAATACTACACTCAAAATATTTTGTAGGCAAAAACATAAGAAAAACACACTTAAAACCAGTGAATAAACAATTGAAAACCATCCCAGTAATTATTCATTTGTTTTAAAAACATCAACATTTATTTTTTACTGTTGTCAAAATTTTCTAAAATAAATAACACTAAACATTAAAAAATTACGGTTTTTTCATTCTTTTTTACCAACAAATTCGAAAAAAATAACCTACGAAAACATTAAAAATTAATGATAGTTCTGTTATTTTTACCAACAAATTCCAAAAAAATAACCTACCAAAACATTAAAAATTAATGATTTCGTAGGTAATTTTTTACAATTTTTTATTGAAATATTTTTTTTAAATTTTTTATTAAAATTTTGGGGAATCGATCCCGCAATCAACTACATTCTGGCCAGACACTCTACCCATCGTGCCAAAGTCACTTGATACAAACATTTTTTTATATTTCTATAAATAATTTTTCGAATTTTTTTTCTACAAAAAAATAACTGACTTGTGTAGGTAAAAACTATTAAAACATTAAAAAATACCAACAATTTAAAAAAAAAATACTTACACAAATCATTAAAAATTTAAAGAATAATCAGTAGTTTTTACTTACAGAACAAAAATAAATGACTTTATAAATTAAATGTTAGTGAAACTCTTTATTTTTTAGTGTGTTATTTTTGAAACAAAGGACTGATGTAGTCATTAATAAAAACTGAACATCAAACAAATATTTTTTCTTTTAAAAACGACTAAACGGAAAACTTTTTAAATAAACTACAAACAGTTAATGACATAATTTTTTGAGTGTATGAAAAATTTTATATGTATTATGAAGAAGTTAAAATATATTATGAATTTGTTTATAAATACTATGAAAGTCGTTTATTGGGAAAAATTTTTTTTTTGTGTATATTCCTGGTTGAGGAAAGTTTTATACGATTTTTCCAAATTTCCTTATTATATAACACTGTGCAATAAATTTTGTGTCATCGCTTTGAGCCTCAATGCCTTCAACGTAATATGAAAGTAGACTATCAAATGGACAAATTCACCAAAGGGTTTTGCTAAGTCAGTTCGGATTTCTTTTTTAGAGCACACTGAAGTTTTCATTTTTTTATCAAAGGCGTTTGGAAAACGTTACAAATACTATAATAAAAACTCTTCTGAGCATCTAAATGTGATTTGATGCCTGCAGTGAAATTGTATGGTGGTTCTTTTCTTAGAATAGTTTAACCCTATAACTGCCATTTTAAGGGGTCATTTTAGTCATTTTTCAAAAACTAAACACAGAAGTCTAATAAAACGTCCATTTAAAGGGTTAAAATGTTATACAAATATTTTCCTCATAAAATTTCACTAGGGGTTGTAAAGTGTGCAAAGTTTGTGCAACATGCGCAAAATGCTTAAAAAGGGTTAAGTATAAATAATCAATGTTTGTTATTTTTATACCCTCCACTCTAGTGATAGAGGGTATATATAAGTTTGTCATTCTGTTTGTAACTCATCGAAATATCGATCGGGGACCCCATAAAGTATATATATTCATGATGCCCGATCGATTTTAAGACATTCTAGCGATGTCCGTCTGTCCGTCTGTCCGTCTGTCCGTCTGTCCGTCTGTCCGTCTGTCCGTCTGTCTGTCTGTTGAAAATGCTGTCGCGGGCAAAATATTGCACAGAGATGACTGAAACTTAACATATTTATTGGAAGTTCTCCCGAGAAGTTTGGTATTGCATTTGAGCGATATCGGTTCAGCGGTTCAAAAGTTATGAACGAAAATGTAAGCATACCTCAAAAATTTCAGTACATTCAACATAACCTAAAAACACAAAATGCTTTAATTCGGCTTCTGGTTGGCATATGTGAACATAATTGAACACCAAACGGTATTTAAACAAGTACGAACACAAAAAAAAAAAAATCGCGGATTTTTTTACCAAAATTTTTTTTCGCGAAAATTTTTTTTTTTTCAAAAAAAAATTTTTTTTTCAAAAGTAATTTCCTTTTAAATAAAGTTTTTTGCAATAATCTTTTTGAAATTGTGGAGGGTATCACTACATTCGGCAAGGCCGAATTTAACTTTTTTGCTTGTTTTTACTAAAGCAGTGCTAAAAAAACATCGACAAAAAACAGTGCAAATATACTTCTGAGCTAAACATTGTATTCTGACGTGTTTTATAAAATTTTATAATGATTCTTTTCTTTGACCAAATTAACCCTCTAGCTCCCGTTTTAAGGGGTCATTTTTGTCCTTTTTTAAAAGAATGAAAAAAAGTCTTTAAAAAAATGGCAGTTAGAGGGTTAAAATGTTCTACAAATATTTTCTGCATCAAATTTTACTAGGGGTCGTCAAAGCCAAAAAAGACATTTGGACTATGTAAAATGCTAAAAAACGTATGTGCAAAAATTGTATGTGCAAATTTTACAACTTCACTTTTTTTTAGCATTTTACATAGTCCAAATGTATTTTTTGGCTTTGACGATCCCTACTAAAATTTGATGCAGAAAATATTTGTAGAACATTTTAACCCTCTTTTTTTATAGACTTTTTTGTATTTCTTTTAAAAAAGGACAAAAATGACCCAGTAAAACGGAAGCTAGAGGGTTAATTTGGTCAAAGAAAATAATCATCATAAAATTTTATAAAACACATCAGAATATAACTTTTAGCTCAGAAGTATATTTGCACTGCTTTTTGTTGATATATTTTAACACTGCTTTGGTAAAAAAATAACAAACATTGATTATTTATACTTAACCCTTTTTAAGCATTTTTCGCATGTGTCACAAACTTTGAACATTTTACAACCCCTAGAACAAGTTAACCCTCTAAATGGACGTTTTATTAGACTTCAGTGTTTAGCTTTTTAAAAAGGACTAAAATGACCCCTTAAAATGGCAGTTATAGGGTTAAAATGTTCTAAGAAAAGAACCGCCATACAATTTCACTGCAGACATTAAATCATATTTTGAAGCTCAGATGAGTTTTTATTATTTTTGACGTTTTCCAAACGTCTTTGATAAAAAAAAATAAAAACTTCAGTGGGCTATAAAAAAGAAATCCGAACAGACTTTGCAAAACCCTTTGGTGATTTTGTCCACTTGATAGTCTACTTTCAAATGGCGTTGAAGCCCTTGAGGTTCATTTTTCTTGTTGCACAGTGTAATCAGACTCAAATAACAAATATTACCAAATATTTATCAGAATTTGCAGAAATTGGATCACAATATAATTGGGTAGCACCCAAGAGGTTTTATTAACCTACATATTTTTTTTTTTTTTAACTTTTAAATATATTCGTCTCAACATTATTCACATTCTGAATATTATTTATTCTGCCCCACTGTTTGTTGCCGTATAGTTTTATTATTTTTGAGAGAAGAATATAAAAACCGTAAGACAGAGGAACCTTACAAAACAAATGATGGACGTAAATATAGAAAATATATAAGTTTTGTTATTTTTACAAAGTATATTTCAAACCAAACAAAAAACTAGAATTTACAAAAATGAATGAGAAAATTTATCATATAAATGAATTATTTGTTCTTTAAAACAACAAATTTTGCTGGAGAAATAGAGTTTTAAGAGAATAAATTCTTTAAAATGGTATTTAGGACACTTTTGCTTAGAAAAAGTCTGAGATTCTTAAGCATTTTTCGAGTTATGTTTTCATAAGAGAACCGAAGAAATTTTTCCTAGAAAAATGTCTTAGATTCTGAGACATTTTTCTAAAAGAAAAGATCTTAGCTTCTTATGTATTTTTTCTAAAGAAAGTCTAAGATTCTGAGTCTCAGAAATTTTTCCTACAGAAAACGTCTTGGATTCTGAGAAATTTTTTAAATAAAAAAATATCAGAACCTAAGGCCATTTCTCAGATTCTGAGATATTTTTTCTAAAATTCTCAAAATCTCAGGCGTGTTTTTTATAGAAAAAGTCTTAGATTCTGAATTATTTTTTCTATCGAAAAAGTTTCAGATTCTAGAACATTTTTTTTTAATTAAACCTCATAAATTCTGTGACATTTTTGCCATCGAAAAATCTGAAATTTTCTAGGATTCTAAGCCTTTTTTATAGAAAAGCTCTTAGCTTTTCCCTTTAAAACGTCATATATTCTGAGACTTCTTTCGATTAGAAATAATCTTAGATTCTGAGACATTTTTCCTAAGTAAAGACATTTTCCCTATAGAAAAGTCTCAGATTCTATTATATTTTATTATAAAAAATTCTAAATTTTTTTAAAAAAAGTATCAGATTTTTCCTATAGAAAAAGTCTCAGAATCTATTACAGTTTTTCTATAAAAAAAATCAATTTTTTTTTCTTATTTTTCCTATCGAAAAATTTTCTTTTAATTTTACTTTTTTTTACTTTTTTTACTTTTTTTACTTTAAAAATTTTTAGATTTAAAAACATTTTTTCTAAAGAAAAATTTTGAGATTCTTCAAAATTAAAAAAAAAATCTCATATGATTTATTATCTTTCCTTTTTTACCCAAAAGAATTGTCAGATATTCAATATAAAAATTCTCATTTTTTTTCTATAGAAAAATTAAATTTATTACATCAAAATTGTCAAAATTTCAAGCTTTTTCCTACATAAATTTTTCGCATAGAAAAATTACAAAATTTTGTCCAAATTTTTTGTCTATAAAAATTCTGGTAGTTTTTTTAAAGAAATTTTTTAATCTTTATTTTACTTCTCCAATATTTCGAAATTCATCGAATTTCATCATCAGGGGACAGTGTTAAAAAATTACACAAACACAATTAAACTTTAAGCTACTTCTATTCACATTGTTGGTTGGAATTGCAATTCCAACAATGCACACTGGGCCGAGATGGTAGTTTTTTTGGCCAAAACTAAAATAAACTAAATTATTAAATTAAAAAAAGCGAATGCACTATTGTATTAAGTATGACTTGATGCACCTTGTCTGTAATTTTTGTAAAAATCGGTACACCCATTCTCTTGGAATGATCCATCAAAGATAAAATATGTATGCTTAAATCTCCATATACCGTAATCAAAAAAGCTAGCAAATTTATACATTATTAAGATGGGACCTTGTTTTTTTTTTTTTTTTTGGGATTAATTTATTTGACAAAGGGAAGTACAACATGTAAATGGGTATGAACAGCTCTTTTTCCCTATTTTTTTTGATAATTTTTGATATTTTTATATAAATTTTGAAAAATTGTTCCATTTGATATAGTTGTTCCAAAATGTTCCGCGACATAATCTAAAAGTTAGGGTGCCAAAATGTTCGTCGGTTTACTAGCTTTCAGACTGACCTGCCCGCTTTTGCCCGTTTTTTCATCTGCGTATATAATATCAATAGAAAGGGAGATGAACAAGTCTAAAATTGTTAAAATGAGCCTTTTTTATTGAATTAAATTAATTTTATGAATTAACAATTTTCAAGATTTTCCTAAAGTACATACATAGTGTTTTTCTATATTAATACGGGATAAAATGAAACCTGGTTACCCAAAAACCCGAATACAAAAAAAAAACCGGTTACGAGAAAAACCCGGTTACACGAAAAATATTTTTTTTTATCGTATTAAAATTTGTTTTAATACATTGAAAAAAAAATAATTACCCGGTTAGGCGGTCCTGACAGCTTTTTGAAAGAGTGTGGAACTTTTGATAACGATGAGTTAAAAAAAGTGTTTCTAATTTTTTTCTAAATTTTATTTCCATTACATTTTTTAAAACGGGCACAAGCTGGCAACTATTATGGAAAGTGTGGATAGGAAGAATAATTCTGGCCCAGACAGTTTTTTGAAAGGGCGTGGAACTTTTGATAACGATGAGTTTAAAAAATTGGTTTAAATAAAAAAATATTTTATTTTTTCAAATTTTTAATATTTCAATAACATTTGCCTAAACGGGCACAAGCGGGCAACATTTTTAGATAGAAGGGATAAAAAGGAAAATTTTGGCCCAGACAGTTTTTTGAAAGGGAGTGGAACTTTTGATAACGATGGGCTTAAAAACGGGGCTTACAAAAAAAAATCAGATTTTTATAAACTCTTATTTCAATTAAATTTTTGAAATCGGGCACAAGCGGGAAATTTTTTTGGAAAGTGCAAATAAAAAGGATAATTCTGGCCCAAACAGTTTTTTGAAAGGGCGTGGAACTTTTGTTCACAATGAGTTTTAAAAAAGGGGGTTTTCACAAACAATTTTTTATTTTTTTTTTTAATTTTTGGTATTTTAATCCCATTTGTGTAAACGGGCACAAGCGGGTAAGTTTTTTATAAGGTGGGGTTAAAAAGGCTAATTCTGGCCCAGGCAGTTTTTTGAAAGAGCGTGGAACTTTTGATGAGTTTAAAAAGGGGGGTTTCAGAAAAAAAAAATATTTTTTTCAATTTTTTATTAGCCCTTATTAGACATAATTTTTTTTTTTTGAAAACGGGCACAGACGAGTAACTTTTTTGGAAAGTGCTGATAAAAAGAGTAATTCTGGCCTAGACAGTTTTTTGAATGGGCATGGAACTTTTTATGACGATAACTTTAAAAAGGGGGTTTTTAAAAAAAGACAAATTTTTTCCAATTTTTTAAAAACTTGTTTCAATTTAATTTTTGAAAAATGGCACAAGCGGAAAAGTTTTTTGGAAAGTGGGTATAAAAAGGATAATTCTGGCCCAGAGAGTTTTTTGAAAGAGCGTGGAACTTTTGATGAGTTTAAAAAGGGAGTTTTCAGAAAAAAATTATTTTTTACAATTTTTTATTAGCCCTTATTAGAAGTAAATTTTTGAAAACGGGCACAGGCGGGCAACTTTTTTGGAAAGTGCTGATAAAAAGTGTAATTCTGGCCCAGACAGTTTTCTGAAAGGGCGTGGAACTTTTTATGACGATGAGTTTATAAAGAGGGTTTTCAAAAAAAATGTTTTTTCAATTTTTTATAAGCTCATTTTTCAATTCAATTTTTGAAAACGGGCACAAGCGGGTAACTTTTTTGGAAAGTGCTGATACAAAGGATAATTCTGGTCCAGACAGTTTTTTGAAAGGCCGTGGAACTTTCCATAACGATGAGTTCTTAAAAGGGGGTTTTCAAAAACGAAATATTTTTTTCATTTTTTAAATTCCATTTTTGAAAACGGGCACAAGCGGGAAACTTTTTTGGAAAGTGTAGATAGAAAGGATAATTCTGGCCCAGACAGTTTTTTAAAAGGGCGTGGAACTTTTGATAACGATGAGTATAAAAAGGGGGTTTTCAAAACAAAAACATTTTTTTTTTTTTTTTTCAATTTTTTATAAACTTTTTTTCAATTATATTTCGGAAAAAGGTATATTCACGTGATTTAAATGAAAATCATTCACGCTCACGCGTGAATCACGTTATTTTTAAACTTTTTTTTCAATTCAATTTTTAAAAACTTTTATATCACGTGATTTAAGTAAAAATCACTCACTCTCACGCGTGAATCACGTTGTTTATTGAGGCACGCAAATCACGGGACCAGAGACCATCTCCAATTCAAAAACATAAACAAAAGACAAGTGTCTCTTCATTTGTTTCATCTATAACATCTGTAAATTTTATTAAAAATTAAGTGTCCACCCTGAAACAGTTTCCTTGTAGGTCCGATTCCAAAAAGTTTCAAGTCACTTATTTATTACCCTAATATAGGCTTATATTCTGAATTTCAACAAAATCGATTAACATTTACGACCTGTAGAGACTTTTGGCCAAAAAACCTACCATCTCGGCCCAGTGTGCAATGTGAATAGAAGTAGCTTAAAGTTTATTTGTGTTTGTGTAATTTTTTAACACTGTCCCCTGATGATGAAATTCGATGAATTTCGAAATATTGGAGAAGTAAAATAAAGATTATTTACAACAACAACAGACCTCGAGCTCGGTTATTTTATTTTATATTACAAATTAAAGGTCGAATAAATACAACATTGAAATTTTTTATATTTTGAGACTTTGATCTGTAAAAACATTCTAACATTCAGAAACATCTTTCCTTTAGAAAAATTTTAAGATTCTTAGGCATTTTTCAAAGAAGACTTTTGATAAAAAAATTTCTGATATAGTAAAATTCTCAGATTTTTCCTATAGGGAACTTTAAGGGATTTTTCAATAGAAAAATTCGCTAGTAATTCCTATCGAAAAATTCGCACTTTTTTCCTAAAAAAATGCTCAAGTTTTTCCTATAGAAAAAATGCTCAAGTTTTTCCTATAGAAAAAATGCTCAAATTTTTCCTATAGAAAAATTCTTAAATTTTTTCATATAAAAAAATTCTAAAATTTTTTCATATAAAAAAAAATTTTATATTCCGAGACATTTTTCCGTTAGAAAAATTTTAAGATTCTTTAAAATTTTTCATAGAAAATAGTTCTGAGATTATTTCCTTTTCTTTTTTACTTTCCTTTTTTTCTCTTCTTTCCTTTCCTTTTTTTTTTTGTTCATTTTATTCTTTTTTTTTTCCTTTTTTTCTTTCGAATTCGGTTAGGGGCGGGGGGGGGGTGGAATTTCCTTTTTTTCCCCCCGTGGATCCGCGTCTGCCAGGGACCTATCCTAGGACCTGTCCCCAGGGACCTTTCCCAGGACCTGTCCCAGGGACCTATCCTAGGATCTGTTACCAGGTACCTATCCTAGGACCGGTCACCAAGGACCTATCACAGGACCTGTCCGCAGGAACCTAGTACCTGTTCCCAGGGATCTATACTACGACCTCTCCCAAGGGACCTGTCCTAGGACCTATCCCCAGGGACTTATTCTAGGACCTGTCACCAAGGACCTATCCTAGGACCTATCCTAGGACCTATCCTAGGACCTATCCTAGGACCTATCCTAGGACCTGTCACCAGGGACCTATCCTAGGACCTATCCTCAGGGATCTGCCCTAGGACCTATCCAAAGGGACATATTCTAGGATCTGTCCCCAGGGACCTATCCTAGGACCTATCACCAGGGACCTATAATAGGACCTGTAACCAGGGACCTATCCTAGGACCGGTCACCAAGGACCTATCACAGGACCTGTCCCCAGGGACCTATCCTAGGACCTGTCCCCAGGGACCTATCCTAGGACCGGTCACCAAGGACCTATCACAGGACCTGTCCCCAGGGACCTATCCTAGGACCTGTTCCCAGGGATGTATCCTAGGACCTGTCCCCAGGGACCTATCCTAGGACCGGTCACCAAGGACTTATCACAGGACCTGTCTTCAGGGACCTATCATAGGACCTGTTCCCAGGGACCTATCCTAGGAACTGTTCCCAGGGATCTGTCCTAGGACCTATCCCCAGGGATCTGCCCTAGGACCTATCCCCAGGGACATATTCTAGGATCTGTCCCCAGGGACCTATCCTAGGACCTGTCCACAATGACCTATCCTAGGACCTGTCACCAAGGACCTATCCTAAGACCTATCCTAGGACCTTTCCAGGGACCTATCCTAGGACCGGTCACCAGGGACCTATTCTAGGACACGTCACCTGAGACTTATCCCATGACCGGTCACCAGGGACCTATATTAGGAAATATCCCCAGGGACCAGTCCTACAACCTAAGTCCAAGGACCTCTCCTAGGACCGGTGCAACTTTCGATTTCCATAAGTGTCCGGGCAAATTTTTATTGTACTATCTCTAAAACTTATGTGGTAAAAATTTGAGGTCAATCGGCTTAAATTAACCCGTGGCGACCGGCGGTCAAAGTTTTGGATTTTTGAAAAATTTTATAAAATAAAATTAAAAATATATATATCTTTCAGCACATCATATTTGTGGGGATTTAACTTACCATTTTTGAGAAAGTTGTATATTTTATAGTAAAAAAAAATTCGAACTCATAATCGTTGAAACGGTATATTTCAGACTAACAAACATTGGATTTGAATATTTAAAAGCCACATGCTGTTATATTTTTAGGTACGTTTTAAAAAATGTTAAAAAAAGTACCATTAAAACCGTTTAATGAAAGTTGTTTATTTTATTGAAAAAAATAACATAAAATTTACAATTTTTATGACAGTTGTATATTTTATAAATAAAAAAAACTCATTAGAACGGGATATTTCACATAAACTCACTGGTACCTTTTTGGTATTTTTAAAAAAATTCCATAAGGTACCATTATCACGATTTCTGTTAAGTTGTTTATTTGATAGAAAAAAAATCACAAACTCATTTTAATTGGAATGGAATATTTTTGAGGCACTCACTGGTATTTTTTTTTTTTGTACTTTTTAAAAATGTTCAAAAAAGTACTACTACTATAAGGACGATTTTTATAAAACTTGTATATTTTAAGAACTCGGTATTATTAAAACGGGATCTTTGAGACAATAACAGGTACCTTTTTTGGTACTTTTTGAAACATTTTAAAAAAGTTAATTAAAAAGTAACAAAAGATAATACCAAGGTTGTTTATCATTAAAAAGTACCTACTTTTTACCGAAAAATTACATATTACTTAAAAGTATTTTTTTAAATCCTAAATTTTTTAAATTTAAGATCTAATTCCTTTCAACTCATGTATTTATCTCAATAAAATACTAACATATACTCAAATTTTAAAAACCCAAAATACGTATAAGAAAACTACATATTCTGTTAATATACCCAGAATTTTTGATAGAGTAAGTACAAATAAACATTCTATTTATTACTTTAGTTGAGTTGAGTTTATTTTCAAAAGATATGCAAATGTGTTTATTAAATGCAAAAAAATTCAGCATTTTACAAAAAAAAAATTATATATGAGGAGTTCCATAACAAAACGCAACAATTCCACTTTTTGAGTTTTTTGTTTTTTTGACTGAATCCTATTCTACACAGTAAAATCTATGTAACCATTACTAAAAATCATCCCAAAGCTCCATATTTACACTGCAATTCACTGTTGACTTTAATTATGAAACATCCCAAAGCTTAGTAATTACACTTAAACTCACTACTGACTTTGTTTACATTTGTGCGTTTATCTCAAAAACTGTTAAAGTGGAATTGTTGCGTTTTGTTATGGAACTCCTCATATAATATGAAGAACAGAAAATACAGAAAAATTAAAAAATAATGTATTGGAATACTAGAACATTTAGCATTAAAAGAAAAGTTGTCAAAATTCTAAAATACTGACATGTGTCTCAATGACTTTAAAAAAGACTGCATAAAATATTAAAAAAAATAAATTAAAATAAAAACAAGTAAGAGTGTTAAATTCGGATGTGCCGAATCTTTTATACCCTCCAACATGCAAAAAAGAAAAAAAATTGCAGGGGAGTTTTATTTTTTTTTTGGGGGGAGGGGGGGGGGGTCGGTAGTATAATAATAATATATAATAATTTGATCCAATGATCAGTTTTTTATTTATTTTTCCAATTTATTTACAAATCATTTTTAATAATTTAAACCTAACCGAGAACTGGTAACAATGACCGTCGTCTCGTTGTAGCGAAATCGACCAAGGGTTTTGGTGGGAATCGAACCCATGACCTCCTGTTTCATAGGCTAGCACGCTACCAACTAGCCTACAGAGGCCCCTTAGTCGCACAGAAAGAAATAAAAAAAAAATTTGAGTAAATTTTTAATACTATTGAGTAAAAAATTACTCAATTTTCCACCAGTAAACGATTTAATAGTATTGAGTAAATTTTTAATAAAAATTTATTAAATGTTTGCCAAAAAAATTTGAGTAAATTTTTAATTGACACTATTAAGTGCAGGAACAGAACAAGAATCACCACCTTTTAAAAACAGAACAAGTTTTATTTCACATCGGCGCCGGCCACCGGTTTAATCTGCCAAACCGTATGGAAAAAGTCGTGCCGGGCTTATTCTGTTTCTACTCTAAAAAAAACAAAGTTTAAAAAAATTTCATATTTTTTTACAAAGAAAAAAAACATGTTTTTTCAAATTTTACCAAATATATTTTTGTCTTAAAGACATAAAAAAATTTTATAAATATGATTACAAACTTTCATGTATATATACAAAAAACTATAAACTAAACGAGAATTAAAAAAACTAAGAAAATTCCAAAAAAAATTAAAAAAGCTATTAAATTCTTATTAAATTATTTACTCAATTTGTTTTTAAATTTTTGAGTAAATTTTTAATTGCGTCAATTAAAAAATTACTCAAAACTTTTTTTAAATTTAAACAAGTGATTACTCAAATCGTTTTTCCCCATATTTTTTTCTGTGCGGTAGTACATTCTTATACTTTTTGCACTAAAGAAATACAAGATTATCATTATTTAAGAAAAAAAAAAATTTATTCCAC
The DNA here is from genome assembly GCA_963921195.1 of Pegoplata infirma. Classification (NCBI taxonomy): domain Eukaryota; kingdom Metazoa; phylum Arthropoda; class Insecta; order Diptera; family Anthomyiidae; genus Pegoplata; species Pegoplata infirma. The sequence continues at coordinate 183,719,657 of OY992538.1, read as the reverse complement.
GCCCATTCTCTGGGTCCAAATGCAGAACTTTGAACTTCTTGTGGCATAAAAATGTTGCATTTGCTAAACAAAAACACAAAAAATCATGTAAAAATATGGTATTTTTCAGAGATTGATTTAGTTCTTCAAGGGGGAACTTTTTCCCCCTGGTCCGATTTTGCTCATTTACGAACTTAACCTGCCTAGAAACATAGGACATATCTGTGCCAAGTGTCAGGAGTCTATCTCTTTTATTTTTTACTGCATCGTGTTAACTACAGACGGACAGACGGACGGACAGACGGACGGACAGACGGACGGACGGACATCGCTAGAATGTCTTAGACTCGATCATAAATATATATACTTTATGGGGTCCTAGACCGATATTTTAATGCGTTACACACGGAATGACAAAGTGAGTATACCCCCATACTGTAGTTGGAGGGTATAAAAAACAAGTCAGTCCTTCTATGAGAAAAAAATATTTTTAGTTATGGATATAATGGCTATTTTTGACAAAAGTGCAGTTTACATGGGACACATTTATCAAAAAAATAAAATTGATGAATTTTTTTAGAGCGAAAAAAAAAAAAAATTTAACATAATGTTTTTGGTGTCTAATTTTCAAAATGTTGCAGAACGCCACCTCAGTTTGACTATTTAAACTAACAATTAACGAAAAAGAAAACAAGAATTAGTATTTTAATTTTCTTAAAACCAAAAATTTTAATAATTTGGGTTTCTAACTTGGTTATTAATTCACTCCGTGGTGAATAAACCCGTTTTTCATTAGCTGGTGAATAAAAAGTAACATAAATACACTCAGAAAATTATGTAAGTTACTACATGTTAGTTGTTTGTATATTTTACAGTAGTTAGTTATTTTCAACTACAAAGTCAGTTGTTTTTGTATGAAAAATATCAAACAACTATTTCTGTTAGTTATTTTAAGTACTTTTTTTGAATAACTAACAAAAAAGTACTGTGATGTAGTAACAGTTATTTAAAGTAGTTAATTTTATTTTTTTTATCTCTGAAAAATTTTCAAAGTTTTTTTCAAAAAATAAAAATAAATTTTGTTTTTTTTTATTTTTCAAAACTTTTTTTTTTTTTTTAAAAAACTTTGAAAAAATTTGGTCTTCAATTTTTTTTCTGAACAATTTTTTGAAAAAAAAAATTATTTATAAATTTTTTTATTTTTACTACATTTTAGTTGTTTTGACTACAAATGTAAGTTGTTTTTACTACATAAGTCAGTTGTTTTTTTTTCAGTTAAAATAACTAACATTGTTAGTTGATTTAACTGAAAAAGTAGTTGACCCCAAAACAACTTACAAAGTAGTTATTTTAACTGACATTTTCAGTTGATTTTACTAACATAATTTTTTTAGTGTATAACTTTTTTATATTTTTATAGCCTCCACTCTAGTGATAGAGGGTATATATAAGTTTGTCATTCCGTTTGTAACTCCTCGAAATATTGGTCTAGGACCCCATAAAGTATATATGGACTTTTGTCATTAACTTTTAACGCTTGTGATATTTTACTAATTTCGCAATAACATTTTTATTTGTAAACTAGGTGGTACCTGTGAATGTAGATATATTAAGGGAACCATAATGAGTAATTCTGCAAAGGCACAGCGCAAATGGTCTCATTATCTCATGGTAAGGAACGTGCAAAATTGAAAAATGTAAAAAAATCGCTTGATACTCTCATGAAATTTTTCGTTCAAAGTTCCATATTGTTGGGTGCGTTAAAGCTATTGCTCCAAATTTAATACCGTTTAATCAGTAGACTTGGGCAATTATTTGGTGAAGGTTCAGTGGATGTGCCATCAATAAGAAAAAAGTTACATGGACCTAAATCTTTGATACCAATTTTTTTCAATTTTCAATTTTTCGAGATTTTTTTATTGTAGCTTTTGGTGCAAACTGCAATTTTAAAATTCAAATACACATGGTAAAAGCCCTTGTAAATATGCACAATCTGAGACTGATTCGAGTGATGTGCTCGCAATGGTTACGAAGCTGCAGCTCTCCAAAGATGGGAAGAAAAAACGTGAATTTTTTAAAAAGTCTGTTTTTTGCGAGGCACACTCCCAGTTTTATTCCGAATGGTTTCGAATGCTTTGTGAACTTAATAATTAACCATTTCCCACTTGATTTACAAACGCACCCAAAAAATATTCAATTGCAAAAATTTTATGAACTTTTTAAATTTTTTGCAAAATTTCGATATTTTAGTTTTGCATTATTTGACAGCCAAATGTGCATGGCTGAAAGTTGAACATGTAGAAACAATGGTATGTGGAAATATAATAAATCATGGAAAGCAACATTGATCAAAAGTTAATATTGGCAAATTCCGCGGTGTTTTTCAGTTTTCACTTTTTTGTAAGGCACATCCAGGCCGCTTATAGAAATTGGTCGGTGAAAGGCGCGTTTGGTAGTCTTTTTAATTCTCTATCTTCAATTAATTCGCACCCGAAAAAATTTAACGTTTAAGCGGTTTTTCGGTGGTTTTAAATTTTTGATACCTTTAAATTTAATGGTTATATAAAATCTTACATTACTTAAATTAAGTAGAAAAGAAATGTATTTTGATAGATTTTTATATGTCTCATTCAAACAATATTTTAAAATTAGTCCATTGATTTTTACAGTCGCGAAAATCGCGAAAAATCGCTAAAATTTTTTATAACCTTGATTAGTAATAACGTTAAAATATTTCGTAATAACCTTAATATTAGCATTATTAATCATACTTTGAATAGTTTCAATATTCAGTGAAGGACAACACTGTAAAATCAGACATTTAATATTAAAAAAAAAATAAATTCAAAATTATGAATTTTTTTTTCAAAAATGTTCCTTTTAACCACTGCTGTTTCTTATCTATTAGAGATAGAATAATAGTGTTAACCAAGAATTTGTTGCGATTTTTTTAATGCATTTGGTAATATTTTTCTAAAAAAATTAAACCGCGGGGTACATTTTTATTTTCAAAATATTGGAAAATGTGCCGAAAAAAAAATTGGTTTAATGCAAATATCTCGATATTTAGCAAAGATTTTATGCATGTTTGAATGTGTATTTTAGCTTTAGGTAAGCATAATACAAAATGGTACGTTTGGTAAACATCGGATAAAAAATGTAATTTTGACAATTTTTTTTAAAAATTTTAACTTTAAACCGCCATAGTTTTGGGTGCGATCGCTCAAATTAATGCACGCGGACGGATTTGAATTACTTATTTATAATGTTATTAACCTACAAAGTCTTATCAATGTGCCACGAAAAAAAAATCGCAATTTTTTTTTTTCTTAAATATTAAAAGTTAATGACAATTGCTCATATATTCATGATCCTCGATCGATTTTAAGACGATCTAGCGATGTCCGTCCGTCCGTCTGTCTGTCTGTTGAAAACACGCTAACTTTTGAAAGATTCCAGTGGTTCAAAAGTTATTATCAAAACCGTGAATATCAGATTAGCTTCACCTTAAATTCAAGTAGTGAAAACCCGTTAAACCTGTTTTACAACCATTGGTAAGTACAAAAATATTTTAAAACGTATATTTGTCACTCAAAAATATTTTTATACCAAAACAAAAAAAAATACACTCGAAAAAAATGTTACACTCAAAAAAAAATTTTACACTCAAAAAAAAATTAGTATTTTTTTTAATGTAAAAAATTTACACTCAAAAAAAAATTAGTTTTTTTTTTCAAAAATTACTAAAAAAAAAAGTTTTACACTCAAAAAAAAAATTTGTTCATTTTTTTTTTGAATGTAAAATTCGAAAAAAAATTTTACATTCAAAAAAAATTTTACACTCAAAAAAAATTGTTTTTTTTTTTTTTAAATTACTAAAAAAAATTTTTTTTACACAAAATAAAAAATTTCTAATCATAACTGTTATTTTTTCATGTTAGAAAATTTACTATCACTTAAAATGGGCATTGTGGAGGGTATTCATAGATTCGGCCAAGTCGAATTTTACTTTTCTACTTGTTTTTCATCAATTTTTTTTCCCCATCAAAAAATTTTTTTCATAATTTTTTTTTTTCATCAAAAATTTTTTTTTTATTAAAATTTTTTTTTCATCAATTTTTTTGTTTTTTCTTCAACTTTTTTTTTATATTTTTTTTTTCAATTTTAAAATTTTTTATACCCTCCACTCTAGTGATAGAGGGTATATATAAGTTTGTCATTCCGTTTGTAACACATCGAAATATTGGTCTAGGACCCCATAAAGTATATGGGGCATTCCATGTGAAATCGGACACATTGAAAAACTTTTTTTTAGATTTTCCCAATTTGCTTACAGTTTTTAGAACCCTTCGAAAACTCCCTTGTGGTAAATTTTCAGATTTTTTGGATGACCCGTTCAAAAGATATCGAATTTTTAAAAATTGGTAGTTTGTTCCTTTACTCAAACTTCTTTTAATCATAACTTCTTCAATAATGGTCCAAATTTAAAATTTTTTTTCTCCAAAATTTTTGTTTTTTTATGTACTTTCTAAAAAAAAATCCGAAAAAATTCTTAAAAGCGCTCTAGTATGCGATTTTTAAGTTTTAAAATTTAAATCTCATTTTTGAAAATGTTTGTACTCTTCGATTTTTTTGAAATTTTTTTGTGTAAAACTTCTATCAATTCTACAAATTTTTTGCCCAGGCAGATCGTGGGATAATGATTATTACTATTTTTTAAAATTTTTTGAAAAAATTTTATTGTAATTTTTCAATCTTAAAATCATTTCTACTGCTCCAATGGTGCATCATAGAGGGGTCCTTTATAAGACCGACTCCCATTAATTTTTTTGTCTTAACATTTCTTTGGAACAAACTAATAACCTATCTCCAATTTCTAAGGGGGCTCCCACACAAAACGACATTTTTTAAAATTTGCTCCAACCGCTCTAACTGCCCTAATAGTCCCCTTAGAGCAACAAAATGTATGACCGACCCACAATATTTTTTTATTCCAAACATTTTCTCTGAACACACCTACCCTGTATCTTTAACTGCTAATACGGTCCCCATACAATTTTTTTTATTTTTTGTAAATTTGTTTTATTTAATCAGCTTCTACCGGTCCAATGGAGCGTCCGAGAGGGGTCATTACTGAGATCGACCCCCATTTATTTTTACCCTACAACATTTTTTCAAAACATACCTACGCACTATCTCCACTCCCTAAGTAGGCTCCCATACAAAATTACATTTTTATAAAATTTGCTCCAACTGTTATTTGTATGGGAGCCTACTTAGGGAGTAGAGATAGGGAGTAGGTATGTTTTCAAAAAATGTTGTATGGTAAAAATAAATGGGGGTCGGTCTCACTGACGACCCCTCTCGGACGCACCATTGGACCGGTAGAAGCTGATTAAATAAAACAAATTTACAAAAAATAAAAAAAAAAAATGTATGGGGACCGCCTTAACAGTTAAAGATAGAGGGTAGGTGTGTTCAGAGAAAATGTTTGGACTAAAAAAATATTGTGGGTCGGTCATACATTTTGTTGCTCTTAGGGCAATATTAGGGCAGTTAGAGCGGTTGGAACAAATTCTAAAAAATGTCGTTTTGTGTGGGAGCCCCCTTAGAAATTGGAGATAGGTTATTATTTTGTTCCAAAGAAATGTTAAGACGTAAAAATTAATGGGGGTCGGTCTTATAAAGGACCCCTCTATGACGCACCATTCGAGCAGTAGAAATGATTTTAAGATCCCGAGTAAAAATGAATACATATAATTTTACATTATTTGATGTATGTATATATAGCCATATGAAATAATATGTTTTCATATCAAACAAAGTACATAATTATATCTCGCATTGAGTTTTTCCAAATTTTTTAAATGGAGTTATATAAAATTACATCTAATGATAACCATATTAATATATAAATACATGTGGGAGACATAATCATATGTGACACATATAACTTAATCTGATTGCATACATATTTATATGTGACTTAATATCAAATAACGTATACGAGCATATTTAAAAAAAATCCAATATCATTATATATATAATTATATATGACTTACAAGAAACCATTTAAAATTATATATGACTTACAAGAAACCATTTAAAACTATATATGGTTCCATCTTAAAAAACGAAAAAAAAAATTTCAAATATAATTATATATGGTCGCACATATAACTCTATATACAGTTATATAAAACAATACATGGCATCAAACATTTATTTTTTTAATATTATCAAAGATATAATTATAAATGGCTTATGAGATACCGTATATAGTTTTGTAAGGTACCATATAAATACAATTTTTTTTTAAACTCTATATATAATTTTAAATGGTGGCACATGTAACGCCATATAAAATGTTATACAATTGTATAAGGTAAAAAATATTTTTTTCTTTCACAATATTTTATATATAATTATGCATACTTTTATATGACAGTATTTCAATAATTTTTTTTTAATGTTGCATCATATATATTTTTATTTAAGTATACAAGAGAGCTTGTATAATTATATATGATTCTCAAAGCACCTAAAATCAGTCAAAAAAAATATATATATAAATTCTATAAATTTTTAAATAGAAAAAAAATCTGTTTAATCCATTGTATTTTAAAACTTAAAAAAAATGCATATCGGATTTTAAAAATTAAATGTTTAAAAAATGCATATTACTTAAATAGTTGTGTGTAACTTTATTTAAGATCATATAAGATAATATATGATGCTTGGGGACCCCGAGTTCGATTCCCGGCTCAACCCAGAAAAAACTGTTTTTTTTTTAATTTTTTAAAAAAGAAAATATGTTTTTAAAGCTTTTTGTTTTTTCTAAACTTAAAAATATTGAATAATAAAATTTTTATGATAAAATCGAAAAATAAATATTATTTATTTATAGTTATATAATTTTATATATTACATCATATAAGTTAATATATGGTTCCTAGGGACCCTGGGTTCGATCCCCGGCTGAGCTAAGAAAAAAAGTTGTTTTTTTTAATTTTTTTTTAAAGAAAATATGTTTTAGAAGCTTTAATTTTTTACTAAACTTAAAAATATTGATTAGTTTATTTTTTATGATAATATTTAGAAATAAATATTATTTATATATAGTAATATAACTTTCTATATTGCATCATATATGATAATATATAATTCTTGAGGACCCTGAGTTCGAGTCCCGACTAAGTCAAGAAAAAAATTATTTTTTTTTTAATTTTTTTTTAATCTAAATGATTTTTTAATGCGTTTTCGTTTTTCAAATTTAAAAAAAAATAAAATCCCTGAATTTTAACAAAAATATTTCAAAAATAATTATACTTTGATATAATTATATATTATTTAATCCGAAGAAAAAAATATTTTAAAACTTTAATGTTTAACCATCAATATCTCTGGTTTTAAGAGAGCTAAAGTCCTCAGATCAAGCTCAAATCAAAGCTTTATTTGTTGCCAATAATTAAAAGTGTATTTGGTTTGAACTTATGTTAGCAATATTTTCAGATAAAATTATTTTTGTCTGAAAAAACTTCCGAAAAAAACTTAAAACTCATTATTTGGCCGTTGGTGAGTAAAAAAGTTTATACATGTTTTATACCATCTTAAAGGTATTTTTATTAAATATACAACAGCAGAAAGAAAATTTGGATCCGATTAAAAATGTGAAGCTCATAAGCCAAAAACCGTTTTTACTTTAAAGCTTTATAACTTGGAAAATTAAGAGCATTGGAAGATGAAAATCATGTTGTTAAACTCAGTATTAAACCCCCTATTAGCTCAGCAAATAAACTAAAAAAAAAAAAAAATCACAAATTTTAGCAAAAATTTTCTAAGTCTTTTTTAAAATTTTGTTCAAATTCAAGTCGAATATAATTTGATGCAATCATATACACGATAAGATAAACTGGATTTAATTATATATAAGTTAAACTTGATATAATTATACAGCTGCGGTCAAAAAAATAGCACCAGGATAAAACAAAATTTTCTTCGGTGGGTTTTTTTTTAACAATTTAAACTTATGTCACTGAAAACGTGTCATAAGTTACTTACAAGAGTGTAAAACAATATTACATAAGAAAAGGCTAATTTGGTTTTTTATTTCATTAAAAATTTTCAGAGTTTTTAAAAAAACTTCAAAAAGATTCAGTCAAAAAAATAGCACCACAGTACATTTTGTATTAAAATTAAATTCCTAAATTTGAAAAACGAATGGATTATGAATTCAATATTATTGTGATATCTTTAAATATTAAAAAAAATTGTCGAGTGCTCATTGTTGACAATTACCTCTGTACAACGTTATTGTACCGAATTCACGAGATTTTGGGATCTTTAATTCGAAATTGAGTTCCAGATTTGCTGAATAGCCACCCAAAGGGCTTCATTACAAGTTGGTTGTATTAGAGACACTCCCTTCTCCATATTTGTCCATTAACTATCGATTTGATCTAGATCTGGGGACGGACCAGGCCATTCCATCACGTTTACTTTATTGCCCAGAACCAATTTTTTGCCAATTTCCCGTCATGCTTTGGGTAATTGACATGCTAAAAGACCTAAATTAGTGGCATTTGCTCAGAAACTTATGGTAACATTACTTTCTGGAGGATATAAACGTTTATTGTATACCCACGATTGTACTAGTCCAATATGTGAGCCATGGTCCAATATATGAACCCTATTCCACAGTAGGAAAATATCCCCCACACCATAAGCACCATTTTAAGTTATAATTATTTCGAATTTAGGATTGAAATCCCCGTTATAGGGTCTTCTGACATAGGTATGTGATCCCATGCCTCCAAATAAAACAACAATGAATTCATTTGTCTATAGAACATTGATCCACTTTTAAGCTGGTCATTCTGAGTTACTGTTAGCAAACTTCAAACGACTTGCAGCATGCTTAAGTGAGAGTAGGCCCACTTTTCCGAATCTACAAGCGTTAATGTGACTAAGTTTTTCAAGCTCTAAAGTTTATTGTGTTAAATTTTCAATCATTTTATAAGCGCATCCAACCAATTTTCTTGTTTCAGAATATGGTTTATGTTCAGAAATTATATTTTTTACAAAAGCACGTTTTTGAGGAATGTAATGCTTTCCACGTCCTATTTTTATGAAAATAAACATCAAATTTTGTAATAAATTAATTTTTTTTATAAATAAAAACTATCATCCTTTAGTATTTAACACATTTATTTGAATACTTTAAACAATATTAATTTTTTTAATGAAATTTTGTCATTCGGTGCTATTTTATTGACTGCAATGATTCAGAGTTTTTTTAAAATATCGATAATTTAAAAAGAACCGTCCACAATTTTTGGAAAAAGTAAAAACATTTAAGTGGTTCATACTTAGTATAAGAGTATAACATATTTACTTTAAACGAATACACACATAATATTTTGTTTTAATTGGATGAATAAAGATTTTGTCATTGGTGCTATTTTTTTGACCGGCACTGTATATGATAAACTATTTTCTAAGTTTTTTTAAAACATAGTCTTTTAAAGTTGTCATTTATTAACAACGTCCGCTGGGTCAGAGGGTAGAGATTGCGATTACAAAACAGTTGGTAGCTGTTCGATTCCCCCGCCGCTCGAAGTTTTTTTTTTTTTTTTAAATAAATTTTAATTATATATATTTATATCTTAATATTGAAAAAAATTGTTTGGATAAAACTTTATCAGTTCTAAAAATAGATTTTATTGTTCGGATTAAATTATATATAGTTCTAAAAATAGATTTTTTTTTTTCGGATAAAATTTTATCTAAAGTTTTTTGTAATCCCGAGTAAAAAAGAGTTCTATATAGCCGTGACAAATTAGATCCCAAATATGGTGGACACAATTGTTTCAAATATTATCTTCGGTTATCCTACAAGATCGGAACAGATAGTCTTATATATAATATGATACGTAAAATGGGTCTATCTGGTTTTATCAGTTTGATCCGGACTGATACAATATAAAATAAATTGAGACTATAAGACATAAATATATATGGTTAGATATTGCTCTACATAAAGAACATATTTTTGTATATAACATTACATAAAGTGCATATGATTATATATAATGTTATCCAACTTATATGACGTTATAAGGAGCAATATGTGATCAGTTATAATGGTTTTAAATTATATTTAATCGTATCAGTTTTCTCCAACTGATATAATTATATAGACCCAATTCACGTATCACATTATATATAAGGTTATCCCCCTAGATCATAAAATATACCCGTAGATAATTATTAAAGTAATTGTATCCGCCATATTTGGGATATAATTAGTCATGAACCTTTTTTCTTTTTTTACTAGGGATATTTTTTTTTTCTTTCGTATGAAATTTTATCTTTTTTTATCCAGCTAAAAAAATCTTTTTTTTTTTGTCTTGGTCCAATAAGATCCAACCATTTTTCGGATGAAATTGTATCCCACCGATTAAAACTGATCTAATTAGATAAACCCACTTTTCGGATCAAATTGTATCCGTCCGGTTAAAACTGATCTAATCTTAGCGATCCATTTTTCGGATCAGTGCTGATCTTTCAAATCTCGGATCTATCAACAGATCTGGAATAATATAAGAACATATATTGCTCCATACAAAAATTTTTACTCGGGATTGGAAAATTACAATAAAATTTTTTCAAAAAATTTTAAAAAATAGTAATAATCGTTATCCCACGATCCTCCTGGGCAAAAAAATTGTAGAATTGATAGAAGTTTTACACAAAAAAATTTCAAAAAAATCGAAGAGTACAAACATTTTCAAAAATGAGATTTAAATTTTAAAACTTAAAAATCGCATACTAGAGCGCTTTTAAGAATTTTTTGGGATTTTTTTTTTAAAAGTACGTAAAAAAAGAAAAATTTTGAAAAAAACAAATTTGAAATTTGGACCATTATTGAAGAAGTTATGATTAAAAGAAGTTTGAGTAAAGGAACAAACTACCAATTTTTAAAATTTCGATATCTTTTGAACGGGTCATCAAAAAAATCTGAAAATTTACCACGAAGGAGTTTTCGAAGGGTACTAAAAACTGTAAACAAATTGGGAAAATCTAAAAAAAAAGTTTTTCAAAGAGTCCGATTTCACATGGAATGCCTCATATGTAGATGTAGAATTTAAAAATTCTTTTTACTATTGCTCTGGTAAAATACAATTTTACAATATATGGTACCTTACAATTTTACATTTTTACGCATATTGCTTATATCGCACGAATTTTTGGCTTTTGGCAACCCTTAGTGAAATTTAATACGAAACATTCTTGTAGAACATTTTAATCCTTCAAACGCACGTCTTAATGACGTTCTATGACGATATTTAAATAAGGGACTACAATGACCCCCAAAACTAGGAGATAGACGGTTAATATGTTCCAAGAAAAGAACAACCATCAAATTTCTCTGATGGCACGTGGAAACTTTGTTAAGTTAGAAGTGTATTTAATTCATTTTATTTTAGTTATTCAAACACCATTGAAAAAAAAAATGGAAACTACAGTGGGCCACAAAAAAAACTTTAGCTATATTCAAGTTATTAAAACTTTTTTGCACAGTGTTATTTACTACATTTAATTTTTTGTTTAAATTTTACTAAAGTTAAAGAATTTTTTTTCTCAAATCCGTCATCTCGAATTTTTTTTTTCTTTTTATTACACAGTACAGCACTAAAAAAAATTATGGGATTCCGACGATTGATTCTGGTAGAAGAGATAAAAAAAAAATATACATGTGTCAGCGTTTTGCAAGATCACATTGGTATTTTATTTTAGAGAGGGTTAAAGTTTCCCAACTTTGGCCTGTTCTTGTTTTATTTACATCTGAGGTGTGTTTAGCAACTTTGTATTATGGCAAATATTTTTGTGGAACATACTATTAACCCTCTAACTCCCCCTGATAACCGTATTTTTTTGCGTTATTCTAACAAATCGTAAAAAACACACCGAAAAAAGGGGAGGGTAAGGGTAAAATGTTCTACAAAAATGTTGCCATAAAAATGTACTATACATTTCAGAACACACCAAAGCCCAAAACTCAACAAAAACACCAAAATCCAGTCAAATTCTAGGTTGCCCATAAAGGGTTAATTTATTTTGTAATTTTTATACCCTCCAACCACAGTATGGGGGTATACTCACTTTTGTCATTCCGTTTGTACCGCATCGAAATATCGGTCGGGGACCCCATAAAGTATATGGGGCATTCCATGTGAAATCGGACACTTTGAAAAACTTTTTTTTTAGATTTTCCCAATTTGTTTACAGTTTTTAGTACCCTTCGAAAACTCCTTCGTGGTAAATTTTCAGATTTTTTTGATGACCCGTTCAAAAGATATCGAATTTTTAAAAATTGGTAATTTGTTCCTTTACTCAAATTTCTTTTAATCATAACTTCTTCAATAATGGTCCAAATTTAAATTTTTTTTTTTTCAAAATTTTTGTTTTTTTACGTACTTTAAAAAAAAAAATCCCAAAAAATTCTTAAAAGCGCTCTAGTATGCGATTTTTAAGTTTCAAAATTTAAATCTCATTTTTGAAAATGTTTGTACTCTTCGATTTTTTTGAAATTTTTTTGTGTAAAACTTCTATCAATTCTACAAATTTTTTGCCCAGGAGGATCGTGGGATAACGATTATTACTATTTTTTTAAATATTTTGAAAAAATTTTATTGCAATTTTCCAATCTTAAAATCATTTCTACTGCTCCAATGGTGCGTCATAGAGGGGTCCTTTATAAGACCGACCCCCATTAATTTTTACGTCATAACATTTCTTTGGAACAAACTAATACCCTATCTCCAATTTCTAAGGGGGCTCCCACACAAAACGACATTTTTTAAAATTTTTTCCAACCGCTCTAACTGCCCTAATAGTGCCCTTAGAGCAACAAAATGTATGACCGACCCACAATATTTTTTTTAGTCCAAACATTTTTTTGAACACACATACCCTCTATCTTTAACTGTTAAGGTGGTCCCCATACAATTTTTTTTATTTTTTGTAAATTTGTTTTATTTCATCCGCTTCTACCGGCCCAATGGTGCGTCCAAGAGGGGTCATTAGTGAGACCGACCCCCACTTATTTTTACTCTACCACATTTTTTCAAAACATACCTACGCCCTATCTCCACTTCCTAAGTAGGCTCCCATACAAATAACAGTTGGAGCAAATTTTATAAAAATGTAATTTTGTATGGGAGCCTACTTAGGGAGTTGAGATAGGTCGTAGGTATGTTTTGAAAAAATGTTGTAGGGTAAAAATAAGTGGGGGTCGGTCTCACTAATGACCCCTCTTGGACGCACCATTGGGCCGGTAGAAGCTGATGAAATAAAACAAATTTACAAAAAATAAAAAAAATTGTATGGGGACAACCTTAACAGTTAAAGATAGAGGGTAGGTGTGTTCAGAAAAAATGTTTGGACTAAAAAAATATTGTGGGTCGGTCATACATTTTGTTGCTCTAAGGGCACTATTAGGGCAGTTAGAGCGGTTGGAACAAATTTTAAAAAATGTCGTTTTGTGTGGGAGCCCCATTAGAAATTGGAGATAGGGTATTAGTTTGTTCCAAAGAAATGTTATGACGTAAAAATTAATGGGGGTCGGTCTTATAAAGGACCCCTCTATGACGCACCATTGGAGCAGTAGAAATGATTTTAAGATTGGAAAATTGCAATAAAATTTTTTCAAAAAATTTTAAAAAATAGTAATAATCGTTATCCCACGATCCTCCTGGGCAAAAAATTTGTAGAATTGATAGATGTTTTACACAAAAAAATTTCAAAAAAATCGAAGAGTACAAACATTTTCAAAAATGAGATTTTAATTTTGAAACTTAAAAATCGCATACTAGAGCGCTTTTAAGAATTTTTTGGGATTTTTTTTTAAAAAGTACGTAAAAAAACAAAAATTTTGAAAAAAAAAAAATTGAAATTTGGACCATTATTGAAGAAGTTATGATTAAAAGAAGTTTGAGTAAAGGAACAAACTACCAATTTTTAAAAATTCGATAACTTTTGAACAGGTAATCAAAAAAATCTGAAAATTTACCACGAAGGAGTTTTCGAAGGGTACTAAAAACTGTAAACAAATTGGGAAAATCTAAAAAAAAAGTTTTTCAAAGTGTCCGATTTCACATGGAATGCCCCATATATATTATTGATCCATGATCGATTCTAAGACATTCTGTGAATGTCCGTCTGTCCGTCCGTCCGTCTGTCTGTCTGTCTGTCTGTAGATGGCACGATGCAGTCCAAAATAAAAGTGCTATCATTCTGAAATTTGGCACGAATATGTCTTATGGTCCTAGGCAGGTCAAGTTCGGAAATGGGCAAAATCGGACTAGGGGGAAAAAAGTTCCCCCTTGAAAAACTGAACCAACCTCTGAAAAAATACACTTTTTTACATGTGTTTTTGTATTTTTGGTAAATAAATGAAACATTTGGTATATTTATTTGGTATATATACTCCCAACTTCCACCACGGGCCCCAAATTAACCCTCTAACTCCTCCACATCACGGTAATTTTTGGCTCTATTCCAACAAATGGTATAAAACACCCCTAAAAAGGAGAAGGGCGGGAGTGAAATGTTTTACAAAAATACTGGCCATAAAATTTTACTACATATGTCAGAACACACCAAAGCCCAAAACTTAACAGAAACACCAAAAATGAGTCAAATTCAAGATTGCCAACTAAAGCATAGTACTATGTTCGATTTCACGGGAAAAAATCTGTCAAACTCCATATAAAAAAAATAAAATTTGGCAACGCGAGGAATTATAGGGAAATTGTTAAAAAAGTTTTCACGCATTTTTATTATACAAGACAATTTAAATTGCCGTGAAAAAGTGACATTTCTGTTTTGTTATGATCGTTTCTTTCTTATAATTGTCAAAAGTTGTTTATTTTTCATTGTTTTATTGCGATTTGGGGCGTTTAAAGTTGAAGTGAAATTTTCACCGCAAAAAACAGAGTACTTAGCTTAAGGGTTAATTATTTTTGTAATTTTTTTAATGCGCAATCTTGAACACGACTCTTTTTTGATGTTTGTGTTAATTGTTGGGCTTTAATGTGCTCTGACGAATATAGTAAAACTTTATGGGCAACATTTTTGTATAACATTTTATCCCCGCCCTCCTCCTTTTCGGGGTGTTTTTTACAATTTGTTAGAATAGAGCCAAAAAAATACCGCTAAGGGAGGGAGTTATATATGATGTCCTGTGGTTCCTATTCGGAACAAAGGGCCACAACGAATCTATTCCATTCGGTCCGGTTTGATGATATACGTTTTATTTCTCCCCAGCTGAGATCGATGCGTCTAATTTCGATGTTCAATTGCCGACGCCAGGTGTGAGATGGTCTGCCTACTCTGCGGGATGTACCCTGTGGATTCCAATCAATGGCAATTTTTGCTGTGTCATCTGGAGGAGGGAGTTAGAGGGTTAATACTTTCTACAAAAATATTTGCCATAATATTTTCTACAAAGTTGCTGAACATACCATACACCTCAGATGTAAAGAAAACATTGTTTTATATACCGATATGTTGCTAGGAAACTTTAACCGTTTCTAAAATAAAATTCCGATGTGATCTTGAAAAACGCCGAAACACGTGTATTTTTTTATCTCCTCTACCAAACCCCGTCGGAACCCCTTATTTTGGAAAAAGTGTGAAATTGTTGTACAGTGTTACTTTTGGTAGTTAAATATGTTATCTTTTGAACTAAAAAAAAAGTAAAGTTGCGTATTTTCACTCCTTCTGTTTTCCCGACAAGCTAGCCTCACCAAATTTGGTATGCAGTCTTCTACTGTCAAAATATTCGATTTTTTTTTTTTTTTAAGAAACAACACTCAGTCAATGCTGCCTATCAATTACTACTGTAACCGTGAATGGCAGTCCACGCCGATTTTTTCTAGTGGCCCGCCCATAAGGGGGATTTCCGAAAAGAATTAATGCTCACAAAACTGTATTTACTAAAAATCTCCCTTTATAATTTGTACTGTCTGACCAAATATTCGGTAGGCAAAAAGCACTATTCGGTTTCGGTCATTTTTGGAAGATATGTCCGAATACTGAATAATTGTATTAAATTTGTACTTACTTGTTGAAAAACATATTCAAGTATAAAAAACACTTTTTTAGTGATAGTAATTTATTAAAAATATTATTATTTTGAGTAAATTAAGTTTTTTTGAAATAAAAAAAAAATTGAATGTAACATTTTTTTGATTGTATATTTTTTTTTAGTGTAAAATTTTATTCTTTTTTAGAGTAAAAAGTTTTTTGAATAAAATAAATACCGTTAAATATTTTTGTAGCTTACCACTAAGTTTCAAAGCGTTTTTAGTGTGTTTTTCAACACGCGAATTTGCGAAAAGCACCCTTGCAAAATTATCTGTTTTGTTAATTAATCATTTGTTAGCACTCGTTCGCTCACTCGTTCAATATTACCATACAATTAAACCTGAGCTTTCTACGAAGAATTACATGTATAACAATGCTTTAACCATTGTTAACATTTTAAATTATACTTAGGGTGACCATTTTTTCTCGAACTCAAATCAGTACGCCTACTTTTTTATAATTTTTTTCGCTGAAGAACTCCCTAAAAACTCTTATGGAAAGAAAAAATATGACGAATATTTTATTACTCAAAAAGCTTTGGTTTAATTAACATAATTATTGTTGTATTTTTGCAGAAAATGAAGCTCGTCACAGACATTTTTGAATGGCATTACGAAGACCTAGTTCTTTTGAGAATCGCTCCGATTCTCAAGTTCTGAGATATCTTCCTTTTAGAAAAACTCCCAAATCATGAGCACATATTTTAAAAAAAAACTCTTGTGCTTTTGGAACTTTTTTCCGATAGGAAAAACCTCAGATTTGAGTCCATTTTTTCGGCATAAAACCCCGCAAATACCAATGACTTTACCTCATCCACACATCTTATTTTTATTTGGACTCATCGAATTAAAATTTCTTCTTAAAAATATGGAAAATCTAATATCTTGAACTATTCCCTATAAAAACCAACTCACAATCAGATTATGTGCGCTTTTTCATATACAAATTAATTTTCGTTACGAATTTTTTTTCGGACTCACAAGCTTTAAGATTCCTAGACAGTTTTTAATAGAAAGTATTTTAGACTCAGCTTTTATAAAACTTCTCTACTATATTATTTGATGGAAATAATAGTTTTGGTACAGAATTTTTAAAATAATTTTTTTTTTGGAAATGTCCAAAAATCAGTACAAATTTTAAAAAATCAGTACAAATCAGTACAAGGTATTTTGATCAGTACACGAGACTAAAAATTAGTACATGTACTGATCAAATCAGTACGAATGGTCTGCCTAATTATACTCCACAAAAGACGATAAAACTGTTTACAATTTTACAAAAAATTACCCCTAAAAAAACTCCAAAATATGAACGAAAAAAAATTTTTTTCTAAATATATTAACAACAAGTAAGAATACTCACCTCGAGTACTAGAATTTATATTCACAAAGTTTTTTTAAAACAAAATATATTTAAATACAAGTAGACAAGTTAAATTCGACTTGGCCGAATCTATGAATACCCCCAACAATGTCCTTGTGATTTTTTTTTTTTTTTAATTTTCTAACGTGATAAAAATAAAATTTTTGATTAGAAATATTGTATGTTGTGTAAAACAACTTTTTTTTTTGTAGTAATTTTTGAAAAAAAAAATGATTTACTAAATTTTTTGTTGAGTGTAAAATTTTTTTTGAGTGTAAAATTTTTCTCGAGTGTATTTTTTTTTTTTTAGTTTAAAAATATTTTGAGTGAAAAAATACGTTGTAAAATATTTTTGTGACTTACCAATGTTTTTAAAACATGTTTAACGGCTTTTCATAACGTGAACTTAAGGTGAAACTAATCTGAAATTTACGGTTTTGCTAATAACTTTGGAACCACTGGACCGATTTGGCTGAAATTCAATACGAACCAGGCCAGAGAAACAAAAAATATATATTACAAGCTTCAGCATCCTCAGAATTGTCTTTCGAAAGTTAGAATGTTATTTATTTCATAAATTCACGAAAAACCCTTGCCAAAATTCAGTCTTTTGCTGATAACTTTTGAACCACTGGCCCGATTTCGCTGAATTGCAATACCAACCTGACCAGGTAAATTTCCAACATATATGCTAAACTTCAGGAGCCTCCGTAATGTCTTTCAAACACATCCAAATAAATCCAGTTGATCTTATTTTATATAAATAAATGTAGATTTATATAATTATATGAAGTCATATATATTTATGTATGACCTCAGATAAGAAAATGGAGCCATATTAAATCTTTCATATAATTAGATCTGAACATATAAAAACTCATATATATTTTAATATGATTGTATCAAATTATATACTTAATATATGTACATTAGACCACCCAAATTTGCAAAATTATTTTTTTGTTCGCTCCACCGGCAGTTTCTGATAGATTGGCCATAAAAAATAATATCTGTGCAAGAACTGGATCTCTCGGTTACATACAGGCCAGTCGATTTGACCTTTTGACCCTAAAAGTGACCTAAAAACACTACAAAGCTTTAAAGTGCCATAACTCTTAAAATATGCGTTTTTCCAAAACATGCTATATAAGTTTTATTTTGCAGAATAAGAAAGCAAACATTTCCTTCATACAAATTTTTAGTCTAAGTCTAAGATATCGTGGTGTTTTTGGCGGTTAAAGTAAAAATTTATGTGAAGACTTAATTTAAAACGACCCTCGTTAAAATTTGGACGGAGACTTAAATAGTCGGTGTCCATTATTTTGTAGAGTAAGATATGTAGTTTTCATAAACCAATTACATTTGGAATTTATATAGGTAATTTCATTACAGAAGAGCCCAAAGCTGACTTCGAAGTTTCGATTTTCCAAAGGCTGTGTACAAATTTGTGAAATTACTTTGTTTTAAACGACCCCTGTTAAAATATGAATGGAGACAATTGGTTTCCATGATTTTGAAGAGTTAGATGTGTACTTTTTGAAAAATATTTGGGGAATTCCAGGCCAAATCTCTCTTTTTTAGAACCGACCCCCTTCGATTAATTTTTTGGATATGTTTTAGTACGTATTAAATGCAACTTGCACTCAAATTTTCAGGTTTTTATACCTAGTTGGTGTTGAGAAATCAATTTTTTAAAATGGTGTTTTTTTTCAAAAAAATTCAAAAATGGAAATTTTCAATTAATTTTGACCAGTAAAAAATATAGATATCTTAGGCTGGATAACTCAATGCTCTGTTATAAAATAACTCTCCGTTAAATTTAACCTTTTCATACAAATTTTGACATAAGGCTCCGTTAAATCGGCAGTTAGCAGCTAACTTTTCATTGAGTAATCCGCCCTTAAAAAAAGTTGGACGACGTTTTGTTGGTATTTAAATGTAGTTTTAGAAAAAAAAGTATGAAAAAATTATTCGAAGTAATTATCGCTTATTTTTTAACGTTTAAAAATTAAATTGAATTTTTGAAAAAGTCCGAAACCTTAGATTTTTTTTTTTTAAGTCTAAAAAATCTACTCTAAATTACACAATTTTTAAGTCATAATTCGAGATATGAGCACAATTCGTTCTATTTTTACAAATTTTGAAATTGCATTTTTTTTAGACTCTTGTATATTTTATATGGTGCCCTAAAATAATTAAATTGGTAGATATTGACCCCAACTTACCATAGATACATTCATTTGTGGGTTAAAATATATCTCATAAAAATTTAGGTTGATCGGACATGGGTAATGCGTGCCGCATCTGCCTTGAATTTTAAAACACGGATTACAAGAAAAAATAAGATTTTTTTCCTGTTTTCTCAATTTTTTTGGTATTTCAAGTTAAATTTGAGTTCAGTTGGTTACAGAATTTTGATTTGGAGTAAAATGCCTCTCTAATAAGGTACTAAAAACTAAAATCCGTTGAAAGTCAGCCAAGTTATTAAAACTTCCCCAGGCATCTAACGTGTGGCAGACCACTTGAATAAGGAATGCAATCCGATTCATGAAATTCATTGAAATTTTCTACTGTATTAACATTTTTTTATTCTTCAAGTTCAAATGTAATTAGACGAAAGGTATTTTTCATATTGTATTTTGCTAACCTGTTTTAAATTAATGCTAAAAATGCCTGTAAATTTCAACACTCGTTTGAAATCTCCATTTTGTAACTTTTCAAAATCATGGAAACCGATTGAATCCATTAAAATTTTAACGATAAAGTATTAAAATAAAGTATTTTCACAAATTTGTATACAGCATTTGGAAAATCGAAACTTCAAAGTCAGCTTTGGGGTCTTCTGTAATGAAATTACCCATATAAATTCCAAATGTAATTGGTTTATGAAAACTACATATCTTACTCTACAAAATAATGGACACCGACTATTTAAGTGTCCGTCCAAATTTTAACGAGGGTCGTTTTAAATTAAGTCTTCACATAATTTGTTACTTTAACCGCCAAAAACACCACGATACAAAACGAACAAAAAAATACTTTTGCAAATCCCATACATTTTTTGGGTGGTCTAATGTACATGGGGTATACATAGTTTTATTAAAATTTGGTTGCTTTACAACTTGTAACACGTGTTATTAAAACTGTCTACATTAGCAGCTGTTTACACAGAAACAGGGTTGCCAACTGTCATCATTTTTTTTTATTTTTTCTTATCAATATATTGAGAATTGAACACAATCAAAAATTTTCAATAATCTTTACTTGAAAAATTAACATTTGCCGCTAAAATTGAAATTTTACCCAAAGGGCTAGCGTACCAAATTTCAAAAATATCTGACTTCTCCTTCCGACTGTCCGACTGGGCTAAACTTAACTTTTGTTTAATTGTTTTATTCTCGTAATTCAAGATACACTTGATGACCTTAAATTTGTTGCACAGTGTAAAAATTTCCTTACTTCCTATTTGTTTGCATTTAAAGTTATTTGAAAAATTGTAATTACTCCATATGGTATTTCAAAAAGTCTTTAGTACTTTGTTCATTCATTACAAATTCTATACAAAAAAAAAAACTGTATTTAAAGTTATTTATGATATTTTTCGTAAAAATTTATTCTCATAGAACTTTTCTACGCAAAAATGTGCATTCATGCATTTATTAGACTTTTTTTCCTGTCTCTGATTACACAATAAACATTTTTGGAAAATTGTTAAATAATCAAGAATTTAAGATTAAAATTTATTTTATTGCTTTCATCTCAGTTTCTTTGTCAAGATTTGTTGTATTAAATTTTTATTACAAAATGGACAAATGATACATACGTACGTACATGATATGGAAATGAAAAATATGAAGATAAAATTTCAGTTTAAAGAATTTCAAATTTTGTAATTTTATATTTAAATTAAGTATTTTTAAATCTCGTATTTAGAAACACTTTATTTTGTTAAGTCATATGCACAGAAAAAATTAAAACGAATTTCAATCAACAAAAAGGCGGATTTAATCAATTTTTTGATTGAAATTCCTCGAATTAAAATAACTGTTATACTAATCAACAAATTGTAGGTGATTAATTGTAAATTTTTTCAATCAAACATTTTTTCGATTTTGATTAAAAATTTGATAAATTTTTTATTTATAGTCAATCAAAATAATGATTGATTGAACAAATAAATTGGAAGCTTATATGACAAAATTATCAAAAAATTCATCTTTTTTGCTTTCCAATATGTTGCTAACAATAAAAAAAGTAAAACCAGATTATTTTGTATATTTTTGAATTAATTTATTCAAATAAATTAAAGCGAAAAAAAATTGGTATATTAAAAATTTGTAATTCGACAGTTGAAAAAAATAAAAAAAAAATTTAATCAAAACATTGATTGACTTATTAAAATTTTGTTGATCAATAGATTTAATTGAACATTCTTAGCCAATAATTTTTTGTGTGAGCAAGAAGAGGACTTTAATGCTATTTTTTCCACTTTAGTCTTAGAACAGCATAAACCAAATATTTTTGCCAATTAACTTTAAAATGGCATCGATTCGTTAGAGCATAGTTTTGCATATTTTACTAAAAATGCAAATTTCGTTGTAAAGGCATGTTTTTTGGTCATAAATATTTTGTATAAAATTTTTGTTTTAGTTTTAATTTTACAATTTTTATAAACTTTTTTTGAACATTCCTTAATTTTCTGCCAAATTGGTCTCAACTTTTTTAAATTACCTTTCCCCCGGTATCAAACATTCCTGTGTAGGATAATGTTCAGCTTATGAATTAATCCTCACTTTTGGCACATTTCAACCCTCTGTGCATTTTGGCGATGTTCGCCGGTCTGTTGAAAATGCCATCACAGAAAAAATATTACTTAAGGGTACTTTCCACTATCACACTTTTCCATTATACACATCAAAATTTACCAACTTCCTAAAGATTTTTGGATTCTTTTTTGATTGAAACCTAGTCGTATCTAATAAGTGAACAATTTCTGACTAAATTTTTTAAAAAAATATTTCGCTAACATGGTGAAATTACGCTTGTATAATGGAAATGAGTGATAGTGAAAAGTACCCTTTACATATGACTGAATCATATGACTGAATATTAACATATTTACTTGTTTCTGCCCTAAGATAATTGGTATTGCATTTGAGCGATATCGGTTCAGCGGCTCGAAATTTATGAACGAAAATGTAAGTACACGTCAAACATTTTATTTTATTCCACATAACCTTAAAATACAAAGTGCTTTAATTTGCCTGCTAGTGGGCATATGTGAACAAAATTAAATACCGGATATTATTTAAGCAAGTACAAAAATATTTTTCACAAAATTTTTTTCCGCGGAATTTTTTTTTTGTGGATCTTTTTCAGCATTTTTTTTTTTGCAGAATTTTTGTTTTTTAAACTATCGTCAAAACTAATTTTTTTTTTACCAATTTTAACGAAAGTTTTCCACATTTTTATACCCTCCAACCACAGTATGGTGGTATACTCACTTTGTCATTCCGTTTGTAACGCATCGAAATATCGGTCAGGGATCCCATAAAGTATATATATTACTAGCTGTTTTGCACCCGGCGTTGCCCGGGTTGAAAAACATATATAATCAATGAGTTATTTATTAGTCAGTTTAATTACTGCTTCGTGACTTGAGGTTTGGTCGATTTTTTAGATTTTTCTCAGCGTGGGGAACATGGTATGTATGTGTTCCTCCGTCATGGGAACTATCCTAATATTAATTTTTTTTTTTTTTTTCTTTAATATTTATTAATGTATTTCTTTAATGGCTTTTAAAAGGAACCTACAGTTCCCTCCTCGGTTAGCACTTTATGTGGTGAAAACTTCAATAAAGACATAACTTTCACTGAAGTTCAAGTGGGAGTGGCATTTAACGCATTTAGTTAAATTTTGGTCTCATGCGACCAATAATTCCTTTATTGGTTAGCTCGTGAAAAAATTGCAATTAAATTTGCTCAGCAGTTTTTCCACGTTCGCGGAACAGGCAGACATAACTCTCACTAAAGTACAAAGGGGCGTGCCATTATATGCCTTTTTATCAGTCGGTGTTTAATATTGCCTACAAAGTGGCGTGCCATTATACAGAAAAAAAAAAATATTTTTTAATTTAATACAAAGGGATGCTGCATTTTAAGCCCCTTGGCCCGATCGACACAGTAAATACCATCTATAGTGAAAATTGTTTTTAAATTTGTTTCACCGTTAACGCGTGAGTACGGATCAGACAAAAATAAATTGTCTATAGTTTCCGCCTCAATAAGTACTAAATAGCTGTGGTAAAAATTATAATAACATCGGGTTCGCCATTTAAGCGTGATTACGTAAAGGCAGAATAAACTTTCAGTACATTGCAAAAGACGTTGCAGTTGATACAGACTAAAGTTCCCGCCTCTGTTAGTACTGTCTTTGGAAAATGTTTTGTTAAAATCGGCTTAGTAGTTTAAGCGTTATTAAGGAACAGACCTAATCTAATAAAATAAAAAGGGGCGTGCTATATTATTTTTTATTTAAATCGGTATAGTCGTTTAAGCATGATTACGGAACATTCCGAAAAACGTTCAGTATAGTACAAAGGGGCGTGTCAAAGAGGCGTGAAATTTTCCGCCTCTTTGTGCAAATGCGCTCTATTTATAATCTATAGTTTTCTCTTCGGTTAGTACTATCACTAAAATCGGTTCAGCCGTTTATGCGTGATTACGGAACAGGAAGAAATAACGTTCAATGTAATACAAAGGGGCGTGCCATTTTACGCCTTCTTTTTTGATCGCCCTCTATTGTGGCTCATAGTTTTCGCTTCGGTTAATACTATCTGTGGTGAAAATTTCATGAAAAACAGCTCAGCCGTTTAAGCGTAATTGCGGAAAAGCAAGAAATAACTTGCAGTGTAATAAAAAGGGGCGTGACATTTTACGCCCCTTGTTTCCATCGCCCTCTATTGTGGCTCATAGTTTCCGCCTCGGTAAGTACTGTCTGTGGTAAAAATTTCAGTGAAATCGGTAAAATCGCTTTTCAGTGATTGCGGAACAGGCAGACATAGTTTCTGTATAGTACAAAGGGGCGTGGCATTTTACCCCCATTTTTTCCTATCGCGGATTTTTCTATCTCTGGTGAAAATTTCATGAAAATCGATTCAGCCGTTTTTTTGTTGTTGTCGGACAGGTAGATATAGCTTTAACATGCTACAAAGGGGCGTGGCATTTTACGCCCCTTTGTCCGATCGCGGTCGCTTATGGCCTATAGTTCCGGCCTCGGTTAGTACTATCTGTGGTGAAAATTTCATGAAAATGGGTTAAGCCGTTCTTTACTTATTGCGGAAGAGGCAGATATAGCTTCAGCATGGTACAAAGAAGCGTGGCATTTTACCCCCATTTTTCCGATCGCGGATTTTTCTATCTCTGGTGAAAATTTCATGAAAACCGATTCAGCCGTTTTTCCGTTGTTGCCGGACAGGCAGATATAGCTTTAACATGGTACAAAGGGGCGTGGCATTTTACGCCCCTTTGTCCGATCGCGTTTGCTTATGGCCTATAGCTCCCGCCTCGGTTAGTACTATCTGTGGTGAAAATTTCATGAAAATGGGTTAAGCCGTTCTTTACTTATTGCGGAACAGGCAGATATAGCTTCAGCATGGTACAAAGGGGCGTGGCATTTTACGCCCCTTTGTCCGATCGCTGTCGCTTACTGCCTATAGTTCCCGCCTCGGTTAGTACTATCTGTGGTGAAAATTTCATGAAAATGGGTTCAGCCGTTCTTTACTTATTGCGGAACAGGCAGAACAGTCTTCAGCATGGTACAAAGGGGCGTGGCATTTTACGCCCCTTTGTCCGATGGCGGTCGCTTATGGCCTATAGATCCCGCCTCGGTTAATACTATCTGTGGTGAAAATTTCATGAAAATCGGTTAAGCCGTTTTTCTGTTATTGCCGGACAGGCAGATATAGCTTTAACATGGTACAAAGGGGCGTGGCATTTTACGCCCCTTTGTCCGATCGCGGTTGCTTATGGCCTATAGCTCCCGCCTCGGTTAATACTATCTGTGGTGAAAATTTCATGAAAATCGGTTAAGCCGTTCTTTACTTATTGCGGAACATGCAGATATAGCTTCAGCATGGTACAAAGGGGCGTGGCATTTTACGACCCTTTGTCCGATCGCGGTCGCTTATGGCCTATAGTTCCCGCCTCGGTTAATACCATCTGGGGTGAAAATTTTATGAAATTCGGTTAAGCCGTTTTTCTGTTATTGCCGGACAGGCAGATATAGCTTCAGCATGGCACAAAGGGACGTGGCATTTTACGCCCCTTTGTGCGATCGCGGTCTCTTATGGCCTATAGTTCCCGCCTCGGTTAGTTCTATCTGTGGTGAAAATTTCATGAAAATCGGTTAAGCCGTTCTTTACTTATTGCGGAACAGACAGACAGACAGACAGACAGAAAGACAGACAGACAGACAAACCAACAATCAGATTTATAATATTAATAGGGATTGATCCATGATCGATTCTAAGACATTCTGTGAATGTCCGTCCGTCCGTCCGTCTGTCTGTAGATAACACAATGCAGTCCAAAATAAAACAGCTCCTAAAGTTTGGCACAGACTCCTGAAGTTTGGCACAAATATGTCTCATGTTCATGGGCAGGTTAAGTTCGTAAATGGGCAAAATCGGGCAAGGGGGAAAAAAGTTCCTCCATGAAGAACTGAACCAACCTTTGAAAAAATACACTTTATTTACATGTTTTTTTGTATTTTTGTTAAATAAATGAAACATTTGGTATATTTATCGCGATGGAAAGGTGCTCTCAAAGTCCCCCACTGGCCCTCCCCCCCCCCTCCCAAAAAACAACGCCCGTGCGATTTTTTAACCTCCACTCTGGTGATAGAGGGTATATATAAGTTTGTCATTCCGTATGTAACACATTGAAATATTGGTTTAGGACCCCATAAAGTATATATATTCATGATCCTTGATCGATTTTAAGTCGATCTAGCGATGTCCGTCTGTCTGTCTGTCTGTTGAAATCACGTTTTTGGCAATACTCCGAAACCGATTTAAAAAACTTTAAAGTATGTAAAACAAAATCTAAATTTAATTAAAAAAAAGTTCGTTAAGTAATAATAAAAAAATTAATAGTTATTTTTATATAGCATGTGTGTGTCCATTTTTTGCTTCGTCATATTAACGGGGTTGCCAGACTTTTTTTTGGCTTTGTCGCCAAATCGGATGTAAAATATCGCCAAAATTCAATTTTGTTCAGATTTCTTAAAAAAAAAAAATATTTTCATTTAAAAAAATAAATTTTGTTAAATAATAAAAGACAGAAATAAACTTTATGGCAAAAATCGCCCAAATCCGGAAAATTTATATATATAAAAGAGTAATATGACTGACTGACATATCATTCCAGCCCAAACCGCTGAAGTTAGAGACTTGAAATTTGGACTGTAATTTGACCTTCCGGAATAAAGATCCACTTAGGCTGGATTTTTGCTGCCAATGTTGATTTTAAGGGGGTAAAAAGGGTAAAAAACTGTACTTTTGGTACTTTTTATATTCCCGATATAATGGCATAGAGACTTGAAATTTGGACTGTATGTTACCATTCCGCAATATAGATCCACTATGGCTGGAGTTTAGCCAATAGTAAGGGGGTAAAATTGGTAAAAAACTGTACTTTTGGTACTTTTTAAATCTTCTTATATAATGATCATAGAGACTTGAAATTTGGACTGTATGTTCACCTCCCGGAATATAGATCCATTAAGGCTGGATTTTTGCCAGTGTTAATTCAAAGGGTAAAAAACTGTACTTTTGGTGCTTTTCATATCTCCTGAAATAATGGTCATAGAAACTTGAAATTTGGACAGTATGTTCACTTCCTAGAATTTAGATCCAGTACGGCTGGATTAATGATAATGTTGATTCTAAGAGGGTAAAAAGGGGAAAAAATCTGTACTTTTGGCACCTTTTATATTTTCTTAAAAAATTGTCACATAGACTTGAAATTTGGACTGTATGTTCACCTCCCGGAATATAGATCCCCTAAGGCTGGGTTTTTGCCAATGATTTTTCTAATAGGGTAAAAAGGGTAAAAATATGTACTTTTGTTACATTTTATATTTCCTTAAATAATGGTACTAGAAAATGGAAATTTGCAATGTCGGTTCACCTTCCGGAAAAAAGATTCACTAAGGCTCGGGTTTTGCCAATGTTGATTCTACTGAGGTAAAATGGGTAAAAAAGTACTTTTGGTACTTTTTTTTATTTACTGAAATCTTATTCAAACTTGAAATTTAGAATGTAGGATCCTTTAGTGAAATAAAACATTCTGGAACAAGTACTTTCCGAAAATTCTGTACTGTTTTCAAAAAGTACCTTTTATAAAAGGTTCCTTTATAAAAAGTACCTTTTATAAAAGGTACCTTTTATAAAAAGTACATTTTATAAAAAGTACCTTTTATAAAAAGTACCTTTTATAAAAAGTACCTTTTATAAAAAGTCCCTTTTATTCAAAGTACCTTTTATAAAAAGTACCTTTTATAAAAAGTACCTTTCATAAAAAGTACCTTTTAGAAAAAGTACCTTTTATAAAAAGTACCTTTTATAAAAAGTACCTTTTATAAAAAGTACCTTTTATAAAAAGTACCTTTTATAAAAAGTACCTTTTATAAAAAGTACCTTTTATAAAAAGTACCTTTTATAAAAAGTACCTTTTATAAAAAGTACCTTTTATAAAAAGTACCTTTTATAAAAAGTACCTTTTATAAAAAGTACCTTTTATAAAAAGTACCTTTTATAAAAAGTACCTTTTATAAAAAGTACCTTTTATAAAAAGTACCTTTTATAAAAAGTACCTTTTATAAAAAGTACCTTTTATAAAAAGTACCTTTTATAAAAAGAACCTTTTATAAAAAGTACCTTTTACAAAAAGTACCTTTAACAAAAAGTACCTTTTATAAAAAGTACCTTTTATAAAAAGTACCTTTTATAAAAAGTACCTTCTTTAAAAAGTACCTTTTATTAAAGGTACCGAAAGTACACTTTTTGGTACTTTTTTATTTTCTGAGGTATAAATAAAACAAACTTTTTTGTTTTTTAAATCATCACATTGGTGGAGGGTATTTAAAGATTCGGCACAGCCGAATATAGCTTTCATACTTGTTTTTTTACATTTTGGAGGGTATAAAAAATTCGGCTAAGCCGAATTTAACACTCTCACTTGTTTTTTTTTTTTTTTTCAAATATAGTTTTGCAATAATCATTGTTACACTGTGAAGGGTATCAATATATTCGGCAAGGTCGAATTTAACTTTTTTCACTTTTTTGTTATATTTCTTAACAAGCAAATGTAACATTTTAGGTAAATATGTTACGAAAACTGCATATAATCCGAAAAGAAATAAAAACCAATAAAAAAAATCTTTAAATTGTCAACCAAGCAGCCAATACATGTTAAAAGACTGAAGAGACAGACGTAAGGACAGATGACGATGGACTCCATAAAATATATGTATCTTAGGGTGGCAGCTATTTTGCAAAACTTCGAATTTCAAGGAGTGCACCCCTAATTTTTTTTTACATTTGTCCCAAAAATGCTATGCTAAAAATTTCAGCCAAATCGGACAACGTTAACACGAGGCGCATCAAGGTCAAAGGTCAAACACACGAAAATAGCCATATTTTGATGAAAAACATTGAATAAATGGTGTTGTTTTTTGAATATATTGTTAAAAAGTGGTACACAAGTTGTTTTCAGTATAAGAAGATATATTAAAAATGTTTGGGTTTTCAAAAATTAACCCTTGTAAGCCTTTTGGGGTCAAAATGACCCAATTTTTACAAAATGACCCCTAAAACACGAAAATCAGCCCCAATTTTCTAATTTTATTGAAATAAACCAATGGAAAACGATATTTATATTCTATTCTATCATAAATACTCAGATATGAAGTACTGTCATTCTAGGATGTCATTAACCCATTTCATGGTAAGGCCAAAAATATGCATTATATTTGGCGTGGTTCTCAAAACTGATATTTTGATTTTTTAAAAATTTTCTTAAACAAAATTAAGAAAAGTGCTGAAAAAAACCACAGAATCTTATAAAATATATGTTAACATATAAAAAAAATTTTTTTTGGGGGATATCCCTCGGATAGTTTGGCGGGGGCATCGATTTAAACTCAGCGGATTTCGAGGAAAACGACTTTTTGCCTACAATTTTCTCAATATGGAAAAAATTTGGTAAATATTTTAAAATTTCACAAAGTAAGGGCCTAAAACGTTTTAGGAAAATGGAATATTAACCCGGTTTTTATTCGGGTCAAAGGTCAAATTTTGGCATATTTAGAGTTTTTTATAAAAAGGCACCTAAGTATGAAATGTTTATTGCGATTTTTTAAAAAACTTGGTATAATTATTGTACGAGTTCAGAAAAGTTATTATTTAATTTTTTTTTAAAGTAACCCATAAATGAACATGGGGCAAAACGGCCCTGCACGTTAAAATTTCTTAATATAGCTTTTTATTTTGTTTGATTTTTATAAAACTTGTTGTAATTATTGTGCGAGGTCAGAAAAATTGTTATTTGAGTTTTTTTAATTAACCCATAAATGAACATGGGGTCAAACTGGCCCAGCACATTAAAAATTCTTAATATATATTTTTTTTATTTCTATAAAACTTGGTATAACCACTGTGCTAGGTCAGATATTTTTTTTTAATTAACCTATAAATGAACAACGGGTTAAAATGACCCAGCATGTAAAAAAATCTTTGCATAAAATATTTTTTTTTCAACTTTTTATTTATGGTTTAATTAAAAAAATCAAATAATTAATTTTCTGACCTCGCACAATAATTATAACAAGTTTATTAGAAATCGAAAAAAAATTAAAAACAATTTTAAGATATTATTACGTGCTGGGCCATTTTGACCCCATGTTCATTTATGGGTTAAATTAAAAAAAAATCAAATAAATTTTTTTTCTGAACTCGTACAAAAATTATACCAAGTCTTTTTAAAAAAAAATCTAAATATGCCAAAATTTGACCTTTGACCCGAATAAAAACCGGGTTAATATTATTCCATTTTCCTAAAACGTTTAGGGTTAAAGTCTGACATTGTTTTTAATAATTTATGGCCCTTACTTTGTGAAATTTTAAAATATTTACCAAATTTTTTCCATATTGAGAAAATTGTGGGCAAAAAAGTCGTTTTCCTCGAAATCCGCTGAGTTTAAATCGATGCCCCCGCCAAACTATCGGAGGGATATCCCCCAAAAAAATTTTTTTTATATGTTAACATATATTTTATAAGATTCTGTGGTTTTTTCAGCACTCTTCTTAATTTTGTTTAAGAAAATTTTTAAAAAATCAAAATATACCATGAAATGGGTTAATGACATCCTAGAATGACAGTACTTCATATCTGAGTATTTATGATAGAATAGAATATAAATATCGTTTTCCATTGGTCTATTTCAATTCATTGTTTTCATTCATTTATTCAATGTTTTTCATCAAAATATTGCTATTTTTTATACCCTCCACTTAGTGATAGAGGGTATATATAAGTTTGTCATTCCGTTTGTAACTCATCGAAATATCGGTCTGGGACCCCATAAAGTATATATATTCATGATGCCCGATCGATTTTAAGACATTCTAGCGATGTCCGTCTGTCCGTCTGTCCGTCTGTCTGTCTGTGGAAAATGCTGTCGTGGACAAAATATTGCACATAGATGACTGAAACTTAACATATTTATTGGAAGTTCTCCCGAGAAGTTTGGTATTGCATTTGAGCGATATCGGTTCAGCGCTTCAAAAGTTATGAACGAAAATGTAAGCACACCTCAAAAATTTCAGTACATTCAACATAACCTAAAAATACAAAATACTTTAATTCGGCCTCTGGTTGACATATGTGAACATAATTGAACACCAAATGGTATTTAAACAAGAACGAACAAATTTTTTGACATAAAAAGAAAAAAATCGCGGATTTTTTTTACCAACACTTTTTTTCGCGGAAATTTTTTTTTTAAATTTTTTTTTTTCAAAAGTAATTTTCTTTTAAATAAAGTTTTTTGCAATAATCTTTTTGAAATTGTGGAGGGTATCACTACATTCGGCAAGGCCGAATTTAACTTTTTTACTTGTTTACCTTTGACCTTTGACCTCGATGCGCCTCGTGTTAACGTTGTCCGATTTGGCTGAAATTTTTAGCATAGCATTTTTAGACCAAATGTAATAAAAATTAGGGGTGCACTCCTTCAAATTCGAAGTTTTGCAAAATAGCTGCCACCCTAATGTAGATGGAAAATAAAATGTTTTTGCCGCTGATAAAATTTGTTGGTGAGGAAAATAAACTTTACTTGGCAAGGTACCAAAAAAGTGTCTACATTTTAATTTTTAAGAAAAAAAAAATTTCAATATATGAAAGAAGAGCGTTAAAGAAAAAGTCAAAGTCATGTCTTAAATGCACTACACTTGATAACGTCTATTGAACGAACATTTACTTTTTGACAACTGTTTGTGAAATTGTATGAAGAAAATATTTGTAAAATATTTTAACACTTAAAATGGACGTTTCATTGTCTTCTGAGTCATAAAATTTGACTTAAAACGTGTAACCAGATTTTCAGGCACATAAGGGCATTTGTTATATTTTTTTTTTGCGTTTTCCAAAAGCATTTTATAAAAATTTAAAAATACAGTGGGCCATAAAAATACAAGAGCAAAGTTTTCAAAACCCTTTGTATGTTTTAGTCTACTAGCAGTCTACTTTCATATATTTGGTCTCTTTAAAGATAAGCACGATGATGTAAAATTTCTGCCACATTTTCATAAATTGTACCACAAGCTTCGCGTCTATATACTCTATAATAAATTCTATATAAAAATATGTGACATTTTAACAACATACTACTCAACAACTACAAAGTATTGAGGAAAAAAATATTTTAAAAATGCAAGAAAACATGAAGTCAATATATGGTTTTTGTGGTGATTTCAAGTGTCAATTGATGTGTAAAATGACAATTGAAAACTGGTCAACAAGAAATTCTTTCAAATACGAGTGTTTCATACTCAAGCCAACAAAACGAAAAATTCTATAATATGAATTTTAGGAGTTGTAAAAATTTTATCAGACTATTTAGGTCAATTGAGCAACAAAAAATCGTTGCTTTTTTAATTATTTTTTAAAAAAAAAATTATCTGACTTGAGTATGTTTCTATTTTTAGCAATTTATTGTATAAAAAATCTTGACCTAATGTTGGGTTGGTTATATATTGAATTATAGTCTCTTTATTTGAATTTAAAATTCATGCCGTTACTTAATGCGACCGATAGTTTATGGCATAAACTTTGGCTTATTGTTTTAAACCAAAAGAAAAACAACAAAAAATAAGCCAACATTAATAATATTTATTTTTAAAACTTTACAGGCGCTAAAATGGAGACACAAAAACTAAAGGAAAAAGAGTACTGATGACTAAACCCACAATGCAGGGAGGAACAACCAAAAATGTTTTAAAAAAAAATATCGAAAAATTTTTCTTAAAGAAAAAGATTCAGATTCTGAGACATTTTTCTTATAGAAAAAGTCTCAGATTCTGAGACATTTTTCTTATAGAAAAAGTCTCAGATTCTGAGACATTTTTCTTATAGAAAAAGTCTCAGATTCTGAGACATTTTTCTTATAGAAAAAGTCTCAGATTCTGAGACATTTTTCTTATAGAAAAAGTCTCAGATTCTGAGACATTTTTCTTATAGAAAAAGTCTCAGATTCTGAGACATTTTTCTTATAGAAAAAGTCTCAGATTCTGAGACATTTTTCTTATAGAAAAAGTCTCAGATTCTGAGACATTTTTCTTATAGAAAAAGTCTCAGATTCTGAGACATTTTTCTTATAGAAAAAGTCTCAGATTCTGAGACATTTTTCTTATAGAAAAAGTCTCAGATTCTGAGACATTTTTCTTATAGAAAAAGTCTCAGATTCTGAGACATTTTTCTTATAGAAAAAGTCTCAGATTCTGAGACATTTTTCTTATAGAAAAAGTCTCAGATTCTGAGACATTTTTCTTATAGAAAAAGTCTCAGATTCTGAGACATTTTTCCTATAGAAAAAGTCTCAGATTCTGAGACATTTTTCTTATAGAAAAAGTCTCAGATTCTGAGACATTTTTCTTATAGAAAAAGTCTCAGATTCTGAGACATTTTTCTTATAGAAAAAGTCTCAGATTCTGAGACATTTTTCTTATAGAAAAAGTCTCAGATTCTGAGACATTTTTCTTATAGAAAAAGTCTCAGATTCTGAGACATTTTTCTTATAGAAAAATTCTCAGATTCTGAGACATTTTTCTTATAGAAAAAGTCTCAGATTCTGAGACATTTTTCTTATAGAAAAAGTCTCAGATTCTGAGACATTTTTCTTATAGAAAAAGTCTCAGATTCTGAGACATTTTTCTTATAGAAAAAGTCTCAGATTCTGAGACATTTTTCTTATAGAAAAAGTCTCAGATTCTGAGACATTTTTCTTATAGAAAAAGTTTAAGATTCTGAGACATTTTTCTTATAGAAATAAAAAAAGTCTCAGATTCTGAGACATTTTTCTTATAGAAAAAGTCTCAGATTCTGAGACATTTTTCTTATAGAAAAAGTCTCAGATTCTGAGACATTTTTCTTATAGAAAAGGTCTCAGATTCTGAGACATTTTTCTTATAGAAAAAGTCTCAGATTCTGAGACATTTTTCTTATAGAAAAAGTCTCAGATTCTGAGACATTTTTCTTATAGAAAAAGTCTCAGATTCTGAGACATTTTTCTTATAGAAAAAGTCTCAGATTCTGAGACATTTTTCTTATAGAAAAAGTCTCAGATTCTGAGACATTTTTCTTATAGAAAAAGTCTCAGATTCTGAGACATTTTTCTTATAGAAAAAGTCTCAGATTCTGAGACATTTTTCTTATAGAAAAAGTCTCAGATTCTGAGACATTTTTCTTATAGAAAAAGTCTCAGATTCTGAGACATTTTTCTTATAGAAAAAGTCTCAGATTCTGAGACAGTTTTCTTATAGAAAAAGTCTCAGATTCTGAGACATTTTTCTTATAGAAAAAGTCTCAGATTCTAAGACATTTTTCTTATAGAAAAAGTCTCAGATTCTGAGACATTTTTCTTATAGAAAAAGTCTCAGATTCTGAGACATTTTTCTTATAGAAAAAGTCTCAGATTCTGAGACATTTTTCTTATAGAAAAAGTCTCAGATTCTGAGACATTTTTCTTATAGAAAAAGTCTCAGATTCTGAGACATTTTTCTTATAGAAAAAGTCTCAGATTCTGAGACATTTTTCTTATAGAAAAAGTCTCAGATTCTGAGACATTTTTCTTATAGAAAAAGTCTCAGATTCTGAGACATTTTTCTTATAGAAAAATTCTCAGATTCTGAGACATTTTTCTTATAGAAAAAGTCTCAGATTCTGAGACATTTTTCTTATAGAAAAAGTCTCAGATTCTGAGACATTTTTCTTATAGAAAAAGTCTCAGATTCTGAGACATTTTTCTTATAGAAAAAGTCTCAGATTCTGAGACATTTTTCTTATAGAAAAAGTCTCAGATTCTGAGACATTTTTCTTATAGAAAAAGTCTCAGATTCTGAGACATTTTTCTTATAGAAAAAGTCTCAGATTCTGAGACATTTTTCTTATAGAAAAAGTCTCAGATTCTGAGACATTTTTCTTATAGAAAAAGTCTCAGATTCTGAGACATTTTTCTTATAGAAAAAGTCTCAGATTCTGAGACATTTTTCTTATAGAAAAAGTCTCAGATTCTGAGACATTTTTCTTATAGAAAAAGTCTCAGATTCTGAGACATTTTTCTTATAGAAAAAGTCTCAGATTCTGAGACATTTTTCTTATAGAAAAAATCTCAGATTCTGAGACATTTTTCTTATAGAAAAAGTCTCAGATTCTGAGACATTTTTCTTATAGAAAAAGTCTCAGATTCTGAGACATTTTTCTTATAGAAAAAGTCTCAGATTCTGAGACATTTTTCTTATAGAAAAAGTCTCAGATTCTGAGACATTTTTCTTATAGAAAAAGTCTCAGATTCTGAGACATTTTTCTTATAGAAAAAGTCTCAGATTCTGAGACATTTTTCTTATAGAAAAAGTCTCAGATTCTGAGACATTTTTCTTATAAAAAAAGTCTCAGATTCTGAGACATTTTTCTTATAAAAAAAGTCTCAGATTCTGAGACATTTTTCTTATTAAAAAAAGTCTCAGATTCTAAGACATTTTTCTTATAAAAAAAAACTCAGATTCGGAGACATTTTTCTTATAAAAAAAGTCTCAGATTCGGAGACATTTTTCTTAAAAAAAAAGTCTCAGATTCTGAGACAATTTTTCTATATAGAAAAAGTCTCAGATTCTGAGACAATTTTTCTATATAGAAAAAGTCTCAGATTCTGAGACAATTTTTCTATATAGAAAAAGTCTCAGATTCTGACACAATTTTTCTATATAGAAAAAGTCTCAGATTCTGAGACAATTTTTCTATATAGAAAAAGTCTCAGATTCTGAGACATTTTTCTTATAGAAAAAGTCTCAGACTCTGAGACATTTTTCTTATAGAAAAAGTCTCAGATTCTGAGACATTTTTCTTATAGAAAAAGTCTCAGATTCTGAGACATTTTTCTTATAGAAAAAGTCTCAGATTCTGAGACATTTTCTTATAGAAAAAGTCTCAGATTCTGAGACATTTTTCTTACAGAAAAAGTCTCAGATTCTGAAACATTTTTCGTATAGAAAAAGTCTCAGATATAGAGACATTTTTCTTTTAGAAAAAGTCTCAGATATTGAGACATTTTTCTTATAAAAAAAGTCTCAGATTCTGAGACATTTTTCTTATAAAAAAAGTCTCAGATTCTGAGACATTTTTCTTATAGAAAAAGTCTCAGATTCTGAGACATTTTTCTTATAGAAAAAGTCTCAAATTCTGAGACATTTTTCTTATAGAAAAAGTCACAGATTCTGGGAAATTTTTCTTTAAGAAAATGTCTTAGATTCTCTGATATTTTTCCTAAAGAAAAAGTCTCAGATTCTGAAACATTTTTCTTATAGAAAAAGTCTCAGATTCTGAGACATTTTTCTGATAGAGAAAGTCTCAGATTCTGAGACATTTTTCTTATAGAAAAAGTTTTAGATTCTAAAACATTTTTCCTACAGAAAAAATCTCTAACTCCGAGATAGGTTTCCTAAGAAAAAGTTTCGGTTCCGTGCGTGCTCTCTTCATTCTCTAGGGCCCCTTCTATTCAAAATATGTTCCTTCCTCTGTATGTAGTGATTTAAACACACAAAACTTTACTTAAAGAATACACTACAATTTATTCATAGATGACAGAGTGTTGAATAGAATTTATTAAGAACTTAAAATTCAAAAAAAAATAGACGACAAAAAAACTCCAGCTATAGATACATAATATTATGCTTTGTTTGTACATAATATTCCCGTTTTTTAGTTATTGTTTAAGCTGGTACAACTGCCAGTATGTTGCCAATTTTGACAGGCCAAAATCATAAATCAAACGATAAAATAGAGGAAAATGTAAAGAAAAAGAAACTTTTCTTCTCCAAACTTTTTTCGTTTTGCAAAAATACGCGAAATAAATGCGTTGCAATGTAAATGTGTAGTGTACAACTTTTCCAAAAGAAAAGGAAATTTTTAAAAAACCTAAATTAAAGCTTCTAAAAATTCGGAAGAAATTTGAGATCTCGAAATAATGGGACTCTGTCAGATATTTTCCATATCCTTCGCAAAATTTAAACAGACATGAAGGACGGGGTTTATGGCAAAAAAATGAGAAAACGGGGAAAACAACAAGGAAACTCCTTTTTTCCTATTATGAATGGGTAAAACAATCAAAACAAACCTCTCATCTATTACTCTAGGGCAGTGATACGCATTTTTGTAATTCCTATTCCCGCGGGAATAGGCGCTGCTTGTGCGCTGTCAACACACATACACTATAAAATTCTGTTGCTTAAGCAAATTTGTTGACTTTTCGCTTGCTACTACCCACACAAGCATAAATGTTATAGTATGTGTCTGCGTATCGCTGCTCTAGGGGCTTGTTATATTAGCTTTCTCTTTCTAACACAAAAAGTAGAGCAAATTTAAAATAAATTGAACATATGATTCAAATAACTTTTTTCAAAATCTATCATAAGTGTCGCGTCGTTTAAGTCTATGACTTCGAAAAGAAACTGTCAAACAAGTAAATTTTCAAATTAATATCTGTTGGAAACGGTTTAGTAACAGACGAAATTGTTATGTAGGAAATACTCATCCAGTCCATGGCGCAGTTTTTTTTTTAAATATGTAGATAAATTGTCTGCCAAACGAAAGTGTGAAAAAAAAGTTCTTAGAATATTTATTTCTTGTGTCTTTTCCCTTTTTTTGTATTTTTTTTTATTGGTCACAAAACTTTTAATAGTTTTTCATAATCTGGAAGTGTGAGTTTTTGTTTTCAGTTTATAGTGTCTTCAGTGTTGCCAGTTTAGGGGTTTTGTCCCCAAATAGGGGATTTTTTTTGGAAATTGGGGATGAAAAATTTGATTTGGGGATCCGGGGATTTCATGGGGATGACACTAGTTTTTTCGGGGATTTTTAGGGGATGAAATATTTTAGATAAACAAGTGTTTTTTAAATACATTAATCATAAAATAATGCTAAAATAGGTAAAATTAACTCTACTTTATTTTTGATAAATCGTGGACATTAAAGCATACAAAAAAAATCTCAAACGTAGGAATAATGTGACATTTATATAGAAAAAACTAACATTTTATATGGTTTCTGTCAAAACCTGGATCGTAGTGGTATCATGCTTTTATTTTTCTTTAAACCAAATTGTAAATTTTCATACATTTTCTATAGTAGGTATATCGTTTAAATCTATTAAAGAAAATTTCCAAAATTCACTAGTTTTTTCTGTAGAAAAAAGTCTAAAAGTACATCAATTGAAAATACTGGTCTTTTACAACTTCTTAAATTCTTAAAAAGCAATACAACGTTTTTGATACCTATTCCGGAGTTAGTATTTATAAAAATTTAAGGGGTTTTACGGCAATATGTATATCAAAACTTAAAAGAATTTTCGTTGTTTTTTTTAAAGGGTACAAACAATTTCTTAGGGCCGATGACTAACGTTTGCTGAGAAAACTTTTGAGGGAATTCAAGATATAAAACAAGATTAAATTAAATTTGGGCCAATAAAGTACTCTATCGCTGGTGTGTAAATTAAAAATCCGTGAGTTATCCATCCGTGATAAAACATTTCCGTTGCTTTTGAATTTTATCATAATACTTATCGAAAAATTGGCCACTTCAAACGATGTGCTAATCGCTCAA
The DNA here is from genome assembly GCA_963921195.1 of Pegoplata infirma. Taxonomy (NCBI): domain Eukaryota; kingdom Metazoa; phylum Arthropoda; class Insecta; order Diptera; family Anthomyiidae; genus Pegoplata; species Pegoplata infirma. Next base: position 183,680,733 of record OY992538.1, on the reverse strand, counting down.
CACGCAAAATACACTTACACTTTTTAGCCAAGTTTCTGTGTAAAATACCAGCAAGTGTTTGTACGTAAGTTAACCAAGTTTTTGTTCTAAAAAATTGGCTAAATTACTCAAAACCACTTAATGGGTTGGAAGTGTTTTTTGCGTTTAGTAAATTTTGAAAAAAAAAATTTGGGGATTTTTGGGGATGAGAAATTTTAATTTGGGGATGGCATCCAAAAAAAAACTGGCGACCCTGAGTGTCTTTGATAGAAATTCAAATGTCTAGAACACTTGGGTTTGTTAAATGTTAGATGGAGTGGAAATGATATAAATGGGTTATTGACCAAAAAAAATTATTACTTATGATTCTTATTTTTTTGGAATAAAATATGAATTAATTTTTAACTACACTTAACTAGTTGTGTGAGTATAGTAAACTAAAACTGGCAGTAGAAACAACTCAATTGTTAGTTGTTTTCAGTTAAAACCAAGGATGGGTACCAATTCGATAAAAGTATTGGTATTAGTATTGGTTTTTAAAATAGTATTGGTATAGGTATTGGTTCTCATTTTTTGTTGAATTGGTATAGGTTTCGGTATTGGTTTTGAATTATTTAGGTATTGGGTATTGGTATTGGTTTTAGCCTCGAATCGGTATCGGTTTTTAATAAGTATTGGTAATTATCTTATATCGGTTTTGGAATTTGTATGCAAAAGGTTTTGTCGTTAATATTAATTAATTTAACGTAAGTCGTCCTTCTGTCCGCCCCACAGTGCACACTGGGGCGACATGGTAGGTTTTTTGGCCAAAAATCTCTACAGGTCCTAAATGTTAACCGATTTTTTTTAAATTCAGAATATAAGCCTATATTAAGATAATAAGTAAGTGCCTTGAAAGTTTTTGAAATCGGAACTACAAGGAAACTATTTCAGGGTGGATACTTCATTTTCAATAAAATTTACAGATGTTACAGATGAAACAAATGAAGAGAAACTTGTCTTTTGTTTATGTATTTGAATTAGAGATGGTCTGTGGTCCCGTAATTTGCGTGACTCAAAAAACCACGTGATTCAGGCGTGAGCGATTTTTATTTAAATCACGTAATTATAGTGTGATTTTCATTTAAATTAAGTATTATATTAGGGTAATAAATAAGTGACTTGAAACTTTTTGAAGTCGGACCTGCAAGGAAACTATTTCAGGGTGGACACTTAATTTTTAACAAAATTAACAGATGTTATAGATGAATCAAATGAAGAGACACTTGCCTTTTGTTTAAGTATTTGAATTGGAGATGGTCTCTGGTCCGTGATTCACGCTGGAGCGTGAGTGATTTTCATATTAATCATTTGGTTTTAGAGTGATTTTCATTTAAGTCAAGTGACTATATTAAGGTAATATATAAGTGCCTTGAAACTTTTTGGATTCAGACCTACAAGGAAACTTTTTCAAGGGTGGACACTTCATTTTAAATAAAATTTACAGATGTTATAGATTAAACAAATGAAAAGGCACTTGTCTCTTGTTTATGTATTTTAATTGGAGATGGTCGCTGGTCCCGTGAATTGCGTGACTCAAAAAAGTGATTTTTATTTAAATCACGTGATTGTGAGTTGAAAAATTCTGAGTGAGTGTCTAGAGAGTGAGTCGAATTTTTGCGTGAGGGATGTTTTTTTTTTTTTTGAAAAACCCCTTTTTAAAAAAAAAATATTTTTCTAAAAATAAAAAATATTAATTAATAAAAAAATTAAAAGCCTAAACTAAAAAAATGCAAATTTGTCGTTTTTGCTTGAAACAATTTCTGTGCTGATACACATTGCATTAAATGCACATATAAATTCCGGTGGTCAATGGGAGATATTTTTTAATTGCAGAAAGATGAGACCAGTGATGCCAACTTAGCCCTTTTGGGGCTATATTCAGCCCTTTTTGATTGCTCTCAGAGCGTATTTTTTTCTTTTAGCCCTTTTATTTTTTTAGGGGCTAACATGGCTCTTTTTGTTATATTTTTTAGCCCTTTTAGCCCCTTTTTAACCATTTGTTAATTTTTTGGAAACATTTGTTAATATTTTGCCACAATGTTAGCTGTTTGGCCACAATGTTTTCTAAAATAAAGTTGCATATCTTTTATACATGAAATTATAAACCATGTAAAGGGAATCAATGACTCGGAAAATCTTAAAATAGATTAATTTTTGATCGAAATACAATGTTTCAAAAATTTTATAGTTGAAAATCCGATTTAGAAGTTGTCGTCTATTGTTCTAATTTAATTGGAATTCCTTATTTAAATGCAGAAGTGGAGAGAACATTTAGTGTCATGAACTTCTTTAAAAATAAAAATTGGATGTCAATAAATACATCAAATTGTTTAAGTATTTCTGCAAAAATTAATTTAAACCAATACTATCCAATTATTATATAAGCGCACTTTAATGGCCCGAAGAAAAAATGTAATATTGTTGGAAAACGCAAATCTTAGCGATTTATTTTAAATTCTACATTTTTAATAAATTTTTTTAATAAGCCCATTTTTACATTAGAACGTAAAAACGATCTCTTAAAAACACAAATTAAAAAAAAAAAAAATGCTGAAAAACACAAAAACTGATAAATTTTTGAGTTTAGCCCTTTTTAACTGCTCAGCCGACGCTTTTTGGTTTGAAATAGTTGGCATCGCTGGATGAGACTTAACATTTGTAACATAGAGAAACATAGAGGCGAAGGCATCAAAAATTGAGTTGTCAAAGTACAACTTGTATACATGTATTTGTTGACAAAGTACGACTTGTAAACATGTATTGTGTGGTGAATTCACATCGACAACGTACGTGTGAGAAATTAGAAAAAGATAGCAATATTGTTTTTTCTTTCACCTTCGCCTCTATGTTTCTCTATGATTTGTAACAAAATATACCTGAACTTCATCCTTTTCATACATAAATATTTTTTTGAAAAAGGTGATCGAAATGGGTTATCATGCAGGGGGCCCCTTTTCGATTTTAGATCTTTTGCCAATTGCGATTACACGGGTCAATCTTTTTCTAATATGGGGTTCACACTTACGACCTTAAACAAGTTGTTTAACAAAACACCAGTAACATAATAAAAACGTAATGGATACAAAAAAATATTTTTTTAAACACGTAGCCCTTAAACTCTCAAAAATAGCAAGTGTGAACTGCACATTATGCGTTCTTAAATTCTTATATAATATGACTGTGCCTCTAATAAAACAATAAAAAAAATTTTCTGGATTCTGATGTTGTGATATAAAAGTTTGTACGTCTCACAGTGATTCGTTTCATTGGCAAAAATCAAAAAAAAAAGTATGTCTTCAATGTTGATGATTTTTTGTATTTTTACAGTTTAATAGTAAACTAAAAGAAATATGTACTTTTCTGATTTTTAAGAAGTCATATGTTGCCACAAGAGGGCGCTAAAGTATGGAAATTCAACGCTATTGTGTTAAAACCTAAAAATTGATTTTTATAGGTTTACTAAAATAATTATGAAAAATCGAATTTTGAAGAAATCAACGAACTTTTTTTTGCAAAAGTTACTTTAATATATTAGCTAAATGTTGTATTTGCATTTTATTAGAATTAATCTTAAAATACATTTTTGTATTGCTCTGAAATCTATATTTTTTCTACCGAATTCCCAAAAATTGACATATTTTGATGGAATGCATAAAAAAAGTTCGTGAGTCAAAAAATTATTTTTTTCGCTTTTTCGATAGCTCGGACTATGGTTTATAAGGCAAAACAATAAAAATAACTAAGTTTTTGTCTGAAGTTGGAAAAAAGTTAGGTTTTTTTTGTGTCTTTATTTAATTTTTTTCAAAAGCTATATTATTAATGGAAAATATGTTAAAAAAAAAATTTAATATTAAGTATTTTTTCTTTACACATTGATATATTATATAGTATTCTGTAAAAATATAATAAAAAATCAGAAAAAATATATGCAGTACGTGGGTCGTTTTGCTTTAAAAGTTATCTATGACTTTTACTAAAATCCCCAAAATCACCAAATTTTAATGGCCTTCATAAAAAAAGTTCGTGAATAAAATTTTTTTGTTTTTAATTTTTTTTGTAGCTTTAACTATGTTTTATAAGATCAAAAAATAAAAATAACTAAGTTTTTTTTTTTAAGTTGAAAAAAAAATTTTTTTTAAAAATCGAAAATTGGATTATTTTTTTTTTTTTTATTTATTTTATGTACTGTAAATAAAATTAAAAAAATACATCAACATTTTCGTGTTTTTTTTTAAATAAAGGGATTTATTGTATTGTATACCATAAATTTATAGTAAAAAATTCGATGAAGTAAGTATACAGTGAGCCAGTGGCGTATACAGGGGGGGGGGGGCCCGGGGGCCCGGGCCCCCCCCCGAAATGATTTCACAAATTTCAGGATATCTTAGAACCTGAAGTTTTATGTACACAAAAAATGGGTCTAATTGTAAGTAAAATGTAGTCAAATCTTAAAATGCGACTTTGTCTTTGAGAAAAATTTCTCAGAAAAAAATGTCTCAGAATCTAAGACTTTTTTTTATAGGAATAATGTTTTAAAATATTAGCCTTTTTCGCAGAATCTAAGACTTTTTCTATAGGAAAAATGTCTCAGAATCTAAGACTTTTCTATAAAAAAAATTATCAGAATCTGAGGCTTTTCTATACACTCAAAAAATTTCATAGGTAATATGTACGAAATACTTCGTACATTGTACGAAATATTTCGTGGTTTTGCCGGAACGAAATATTTCGTAATATTTACCTATGGCATTTCGTAAATATTACGAAGTTTTTTTAGTGATATTTACGAAATAAATACGAAAATATTTCGTAAATTTACGAAATATTTAGTATAATTACGAAATATTTCGTAAAACTACTAAATATTTTCGTACATATTACGAAGTTTTTTTTTTGTAAATACGAATTATGTATATTTTTACGAAAATATTTTGTAAAGTTACGAAATATTTTGTATAATTACGAAATATTTTGTATAATTACGAAATATTTCGTAAAAATACAAAATATTTTTGTACATATTACGAAGTTTTTTTTTTGTAAATACGAATTATGGCCTCTGTTCTGTCTTTCACAACTTTTCAATTCACATGAAAATTTCCGAATCACATGAAATCAAGTTTAGTGTTTTGTTGATCACGTTTTCATTCGAAGTTGAAATTGAATAATTTTAATTTAAAAAATTATAAGGGAAAAAGTGCATTCGTTTTACTTTCACAAAATTTTATTTATGTGAAACAAAACGAAAAAGAAATTCGGAAGTGAAATCTAGAACACCAAAAAAATTCGGAAATTTTCATTTTCACATTTTTTATGTGAATTACTTTTTTTGGAACAGCGACCTATGTTTAGTTTAACGAAAATAATTCGTAAAGTTACGAAACATTTTGTATAAATACGAAATATTTTGTATTTTTACGAAATATTTCGTAAACATACAAAATATTTTGTACATATTACGAAGTTTTTTTTTATGTAGTATGTACAAACATTTAGTTTATGGTACGATATATTTGTTTTGTATTTGTATGAAAATTATTTGTATTTTTATGTATGACATTTTTTTGGTTAAATTGTATCATCTTATGGGACATGTCATTGAGTACATTCCGTCCGGAAGTGGGATCGAATATTTTTTAAAAACGTAAAATAAAATATTTTTTTCGGAATCAAAACACTTCCAAATATTCACTGTAATTTAAAGTTTCTTTACGAAAAAATATTTTCCCGAGCAAACATTCAATTCCATTTCTAAACGGAATTGACGCGGTGACATGCCCGTATAACTTTTCACTAATGTCGCAACACCTAACAGACTGCAATGAAAAATATATTTTGGGTGATTTGACTTTGTGTTATGCTGAAAATAATTTAAAATTAGAAACCATAAACAAAAATTAAAAAGAGAAGGAACAAATTTTTGTTATTCAATTTTTTTAATTGTTTAATCTGTTAAATCTAGTAATTCAGATAAATAAATCAAACCCCTTGATTTTGTGATTTTTTTTTTCCGAAAAATATTTTGTTAAATTACGAAATATTTCGTTAAGATACGAAGTATTTCGTATTTTTTTGGCTACGAAATGTACTTCGTAAAAATACGAAATTTGTATTTTTACGAAATTACAAGTTTTCGTAAAATTACAAAAATTTCGTAATATGTACAAAAATTTCGTAATATGTACGAAAAAAATTTTACGAAATAATACTTCGTATTTTTATGCATGAAATTTTTTGAGTGTATGAAAAATGTTTCAGAATCTGATGCTTTTCTATATGAAACATGTTTCAGAATCTGAGAACTTATTATAGAAATAATGTCTCTAAATCTGAAAAATGTCTCAAAATCTATGATATTTCTATAAAAAATTCTTAGAATCTGAAGCTTTTTTATATAAAAAATGTTTTAGAATCTGAGAACTTTCTTTAGGAATAATGTCTCTGAATCTGAGAATTTTTCTTACAATCTAGGAAAATGTCTCAGAATCTTAGACTTTTTTTATGAAAAATTTTTCAGAATCAATGAATTTTTCTTAAGGAAAATTATCTCAAAATCGTAGATTTTTTATATAGGAAAAGTGTCTCAGAGACACAAGCTGAGCCTTTTTGTATAGAAAAATGCTGAAAATCTGAGACTTTTTCTGTTGTAAAAATCTATTTCTCAATAAGAATAATGTCTCTGAATCTGAGTATTTTTCTATGGGAAAAATATTTCAGAATCTGAGACTTTTTCTTTAGGAAAAATGTCTCAGAATTTGAGGCTTTTTCTATATGAAAAATGTTTTAGATTCTGACAATTTCCTACAGGCAAAATGTCTTACAATCTGAGACTTGTTCTATAGAAAAGTGTTTAAGCATCTGAGACTTTTTCGATAGGAAAAATGTCTCAGAATCTAAGAAATTTTATGTAGAAAAAATGTCTGAGAATCTGAGACATTTTCTATACGAAAAATGTCAAAGAATCTGAGACTTTTTCTGTAAGAAACATGTCGAAGAATCTGAAACTTATTCCATAAAAATTTTAAACTTTCTATAGGAAAAATGTCTCAGAATTAGAAACTTTTTCTATGGGAAAAATGTCTAAGAATCTGAGACTTTTTCTATAGGAAAAATGTCAAAGAAAAAAAGAGGAAAAATTTCTCAGACTCCGAGAGTTTTTCTTTAGGAAAAATGTTTTTAGAATCTAAGACCTTTTTATGCTGTTTTCTTCTTAAAAAGGTCTCAGAATGTGAATAGTTTTTCTTATAGAAAAAGCGAAGATTTTCTCAGAATCTAAAACTTTTTGTGTAGAATGTTTAAGAATCTGAGAAAAACTAGAAATACCTCAGATTATGGGAAAATGTCTTACAACCGGAGTCATTTCTTTTGCAAAAGTATTTTATGAATATGTTTATAGAATCATTTTCTAATGTGACTTTTTCGGAAAAAAGTTTTCCATTAAAAATATGATTTAGAAAAAAAAACTCTATTGGAAATTGTCAAAGAATCTTAAACTTTTCTTAAAAAAAAATTTCAGATTCTGATAGTCTTCTTTTAAAAATGTATCAGCATCTGATACAATTTACACTTTAAAAAATGGCTTAAGTCTTTCAAAAAATTTTAAAATATAAAAAAATTTAAATTTTTTTCCCCCAGATTGTGTTACATTCAGTTCAAAGAAAAGATCGAAAACATGTGCTGTTATGTAAATTTTTTGTGAAAAAAAAGTTGAAAAAAAATTTTGGGCCCCCACCGAAATAAAATCCTGGATACGCCCCTGCAGTGAGCCATTTTGCTTTAAAACCAGTATTTGATTTTCGTTGGTATCCCAAATCAAAACCAAATTTTTTTTTGAGATACATAAAAAAAGTTCGTACTCAAAAATTATTTTTATTGATTTTTTTAACATCCTGGACTCTTTTCTATACAATCAAATAATAAAAAAAACTAAGTTTTTGAAAAAAACGAAAAAAAAAAAAATTTTAGTACCAAAAAAAAAATTTTTTTTTTAGTTTTTTGTTATTAACGGGTTATATACTTAGAAATAAAGCAAGTATTAAACGAGTTTACTTAAAACTTATTTTGAATAAATTTATTTTCGTAATGCAACAGGAAATAAGTGTTGTGAATGTTTTGTTTTTGCAGTTATTAGGTATTTTTATATTTTTGACTATATTTAAAAAAAAGGATATATTAACAGCTTTTTTGTTACAGCAAGTATCTCAACGAAATTTGGCACACTTATTAACGTTATTTGATCTAATCTATATTAAAAATTTGATTTTGAAAGATTTTTAAAATAGTTACAGCGATTTCAAGAAAAAGGATATATGGCAGCCACGCGAGTCCTTGCTCAGATTAAAATACAAATGTTGTACGTCGATGGTTATCTAAATTTCTAAGACAATAACTAAGTTAAGTAATTTTATATCAAGTTTTGTGGCTAAAACTCCACTTTTAAATTTCAGGATATACGACAGGTACAAATGTCCTTCGACCGATTTGCTCAAAGTTTTTATTTTTTTTCTATTAATTAATTTTGTGCTTGCGTACCAAATTTGGAAAATCGTTGACAACTCTTTCTATTTTATTTTTGTGATTAAAATATATTAACACTTTATTGCAGTTTTTAAAAAGGATATATAAATAACTTTTGTTTTACAGAACCGATTTCAGCGAAATTTGGCACACACATTGACATCACTTATTCAAATTTTTACAAAATATTTCAAGAGTATCGAGTAATTTTTGAGCGATTTACAATTTTTTTAAGAAAAAGGATATATGGCAGCCACACGAGTCCTTGCTTCAATCTTGAAAAAAATTTACACATAAAATACTGTATCAAAATTGGTGACATTGACAAAATTTGGGAATTTTATGGCCATTTTTGTAGTTTTAATCACATATTTAAGTTTCAGGATATATGGGGGGTAGGCGTGTCCTTGCTCCGATTTTTCCAAAAACTCGTTTTTTTCTTGACTAGATAACACTGTACAACACAAAAAAAAATTACAAGGTCAGACCAAAAAATTTTGATAGAAGAGACAAAAAAAAAATACACGTGTATCGGCGTTTTGAAAGTTTACATCTGGGTTTCATTTTAGGGGGAGGCGAAGTTTCCCCCAAATGCAAATGTTGTATTGTAAATCGTCATTGAATATCGAGTGAAGCTTACGTTTTAAGTATATGGTGTGTTAAGCAAATTTATGTAAAATGTTACGGAGAACATTTTTGTGGAATATGTTAACCCTCTAACTCCTCAAGATAAGGGTCTTTTTTGTCCTTCTTTTCAAAAAGAGCAAAAAACACCATTAAAACAGGGATTTAAGGGGTTTGAATGTTTTGCAAAAATATGCGCCGTGAAATTTTACTATAAGTCCCTGAATACACCAAAACGGAAAACTTAATAAGAAAGTCAGAAATAAGACACAACAAAAGAGAGCTTAGGGTTAATTTCGCATTTATTAAGAAAATCGGGTTAAGCTTACGTTTAAAGTATATGGTGTGTAAAGCTATTTTATGTAAAATGTTACGGAGAACATTTTTGTAGAATATGTTAACCCTCTAGCTCCTCGAGGTAAGGGTCTTTCTTGTCCTTCTTTTGAAAAAGAGCAAAAACACCATTAAAACTGCTATTTAAGGGGTTAAAATGGTCCGCAAAAATATTTGCCTTGAAAGGGAATTATAGTAAAATTTCACGGCGAATATTTTTACGGAACATTTTAACCCCAAAAATTCCTGTTTTAGTGGCGTTCTTTGCTCTTTTTTAAAAGAAGGACAAAAAAGACCCTTATCTTGAGGAGTTAGAGGGTTAACATATTCTACAAAAATGTTCTCCGTAATATTTTACATAAATTTGCTGAACACACCATATACTTTAAACATAAGCTTTACCCGATTTTCCTAATAAATGCGAAATTAACCCTAAGCTCTCTTTTGTTGTGTCTTATATCTGACTTTCTTGTTGAGTTTTCTGTTTTGGTGTGTTCAGGGACTTATAGTAAAATTTCACGGCGGATATTTTTGCGGAACATTAAAACCCCTTAAATCCCTGTTTTAATGGGGTTTTTTGCTCTATTTGAAAAGAAGGACAAAAAAGACCCTTATCTTGAGGAGTTACAGGGTTAATATATTCTACAAAAATGTTCTCCGTAACATTTTACATAAATTTGCTGAACACACCATATACTTTAAACGTAAGCTTTACTCGATTTTCTTAATAAATGCGAAATTAACCCTAAGATCTCTTTTGTTGTGTCTTATTTCTGACCTTCTGGTTGAGTTTTCCGTTTTGGTGTATTCAAGGACTTATAGTAAAATTTTACGGCGAATATTTTTTCGGAACATTCAAACCCCTTAAATCCCTTTTTTAATGGTGTTTTTTGCTCTTTTTGAAAAGAAGGACAAAAAAGACCCTTATCGTGAGGAGCTAGAGGGTTAATATATTCCACAAAAATGTTCTCCGTAACATTTTATATAAATTTGCTGAACACACCATATACTTTAAACGAAAGCTTCACTCGATACTCAATGACGATTGACAATACAACATCTGCATTTGGGGGAAACTTTACCTCCCCCTAAAATGAAACCCAGATGTAAACTTTCAAAACGCCGATACACGTGTATTTTATTTTTGTCTCTTCTATCAAAATATTTTGGTCTGACCTTGTAATTTTGGAAAAAATTTGATTTTGTTGTGCAGTGTAATTAAATGCTTCTATTTTTGCCCACTCGATATATGGGAACGAATCACTGTGCGTCTGCTTGATTAAAATTTTGGAATTTCCTAAAAAGGGCATTAGTATTTTTTTTTACAACGCAAAGAAGAGTGCAGTGACATTCAATGTACATATGAATGTATATCAAATATTAACAATGTTTGCAAAAGAAAAAATTTCATCACAGAAAATGTCTAAATTTTTTAAGATCTACTTTTATTAGGGGTCATAAAAACCGTGACAAAAAATATTTCTTTTATGTTTTTATGGCTTTTAAAATTCAAGTAGCTAGCTCCTTTTTGTTATGTGGCATTGCATGCAAACGATTACTGATCGATGTAACATCTTTTGCAATTCGTTAGTCAGGTAAAACCTAATAATGTGATGGAAAGAAAATGTTTGACTTCACAATTAAAACAAACGAAAATAAGAACACAAAAAACCGAAACAAAACCGATACGAAAGTAGAAAAAAATTAATTGGTATTGGTTTTTTATTGGTTTTGAAGAACAAAAGTATTGGTTTTTAATTGGTATTGGTAGTGGGGAATCGGTATTGGTTTTTTATCGGTATTGGTATCGCAAAAATAAAGGTATTAGTTTTAAATTGGTATTGGTTTTCTATTTGAATTGGTATTAACGGGTATTGGTATCGAAAAGGTATTGGTACCCATCATTGGTTAAAACAACTGAAAATGTAGTTATTATACCATCCACTCTTGTGATAGAGGGTATATATAAGTTTGTCATTCCGTTTGTAACACCTTGAAATATTGGTCTAGGACCCCATAAAGTATATATATTCATGATCCTCGATCGATTCTATGACGACATAGTAGGGTGTTCAATTAATCGGGTTTTTTTATTGTTCGATTAAACGATTAATCGAAATTTGCCATTTTTAAATTATTAAACGAATAATATTTTAAAATTGTTCGATTAATCGAATAATTAAAAATTCAGAAATTATCGAAATTACAAAATTACAAAATTTTTTTCCACAATTTTAGAAAAAATTTGTACTTGAGTAAATAAACAATATTAATTACAATATTAAGACAAAGCAAAATTTAAGTTTACTGCTAATTTGTTTGCGAAAAATAATTTTGGAAATTTCAAAAATGTGTAGAATTCAAAAACAATGTTTTTGTCAAATTTATATGGATTACCGATAATTCAAAAAACAAGTAAAAAAGTTAAATTCGGCCTTGCCGAGTGTAGTGATACCCTCCACAATTTCAAAAAGATTATTGCAAAAAACTTTATTTAAAAGGAAATTACTTTTGAAAAAAAAAAATTTTTTGAAAAAAAATTTCCGCAAAAAAAAATTTGGTAAAAAAAAAACCGCGATTTTTTTCTTTTTTTGTCAAAAAATATGTTCGTACTTGTTTAAATACCATTTTGTGTTCCATTCTGTTCACGTATGTCAACCAGAAGCCGAATTAAAGCATTTTGTATTTAGGTTATGTTGAATGTACTAAAATTTTTGAGGTATGCTTACATTTTCATTCATAACTTTTGAACCGCTGAACCGATATCGCTCAAATGCAATATCAAACTTCTCGGGAGAACTTCCAATAAATATGTTAAGTTTCAGTCATCTCTGTGCAATATTTTGTCCGTGATAGCATTTTCCACAGACAGACAGACGGACATCGCTAGAATGTCTTAAAATCGATCGGGCATCATGAATATATATACTTTATGGGGTCCCAGACCGATATTTCGATGAGTTACAAATGGAATGACAAACTTATATATATCCTCTATCACTAAGTGGAGGGTATAAAAAGTAATTAAAGTATCTATAGACTACCGGTTATTTTAAAACATACTTTACACCAAAGAGGTTGGTTAGCTGAAAAGAAAACATAAATTTTGAAAGGTGTTGTCAAAATATGTCAGTTGTTATAAAATTTTCAACACCATGCTATAATTTCAAAACATTTTGTAGTTGTCACTCAACTAAAATAATTACAAACTAATTATTATGCAAATGTTGAATAAAATATGGACGAATAAAAGAAAAATATTTATTTACTTAAAAATATTAGCAGAGAAATTTAAGTAGAGCTAAAAAATGTGTTAAAATGTCTTAAGTAAATTTTATGACGTTTATTTTTCTGAGAAAATGTTTACCCTCATACTGGGACTTTTAGTCCTTTTACTGCATAAAATTTTACTAAAATTTAAAATCGTTCAAACGTCTTTCGAGATATCGCTATTTGAAATTGGCAAAAAAAATTCCTACGTTCAATAAATTAAAAAAAACAGGTAAGAAAATTATAGTCGGTCAAGACCGACCATATAATACCCTACACCAGAGTTGCCCGGAAAATGGGTCCCAAGTTCAAACGTGGACTGATTAGATCTATATTTTGTCAAATCTTTAATAAGTGTAAAAAGCACTCACTAATCAAATTTGAGTGGAATAGGCTTCTTTTGTTGACAATAAATCGCTTCAACTGAATATCGGGCGAAATTTCCACAGTGGACCTAAGTCCAAAAATGGTCCGATGATTATCAGATTTGATAAGGTTATTAAAGTACGCGTTTAACATAAACAAACAGAATTTTAATTAAATATTTACTATTTTCATGAAATTTGAGAGATTTATGTGAAAATCGGGAAGGTGGTTTGTATGGGGGCTACAAGAAGAACTGGTTCGATTTCTTTAAAATTCGGAATGGTGATTTGTGTGGATTAAACATGACTACCTGCCAAATCTCGAAAAGATACCTATTAAAATGGGGCTATTAGAGTCATTTGAGCCAAAACTAAAGAGGACCTTTGTATGGGGGCTAGGTCTAAATATATACCGATTTTTTCCAATTTCAATAAGCTTCGTCCTTCAAATTTCAAGTCAATTGAAAAAAATTTGCGACCTGTATCGTGCTTACACCGTTTACATGGACAGACAGACGGACGGACGGACATCGCTAAATCGACTCAAAAAGTGATTCTAAGTCGATCGGTATACTTAAAAGTGGGTCTAGGACCAATGTTTCGGGTAGTTACAAACATCAGCACAAACTCATTATACCCTGACCACAGTGTGGTGTAGGTTACAAAAATCTCAAAACTTGTTTTCCTTGACCCGTTCATAGAGCTTGAGACAAGCTTTCATTTAAAATCAATTTGAGCCAAATCTGTGGTACAGAGTATAATGAGTTTGTGATGATATTTGTAACTATCCGAAATATTGGTCCCACCTTCAAGCATACCAATCGACTCAGAATCACTTTCTGAGACAATTTAGCTATGTGCGTCTGTCCGTCTGTCTTTCCGTCTACAGGTCGCAATTATCAATCGATTTACATAAAATTTTAAGTTTTTTTTGGCTCAAGGACAAAGCCTATTGAAATTGGAAAATATAGGTCCATGTTTAGACCTAGCCCCCATACAAACGCCGCTTTATATTTTGGCTCAAATGACTCTTATAACGATATTTTGATATGTATCCTTTCAAAATTTGTAAGCCACTGTAAGTTTGCTGGTCCGTCAGTCTGTTGAAAACAAGCTATCTTTTAAAATACAACTTGAAGATTGCTGAAGCTTGTTAAATATCGTCGCTGCGCCTAAAAATGGAGTCATGTGTTTTTCAAATTTTTTCAAAGAGGCCCAAGAAACAGCAGTTTTTGGCGCTTTCGCAGTAATTTTTAGAAGTCAACTTTTAATCAACCTGAAATTTATAATATTGGTTTAATATTTATGTGAATTTTTTTTCATAAAAGTACCGCGAAAGGACCAAATTTGGCTGTTTCTTGGGCCTCTTCAAAAATAAAATTTTAACACATGACTCCATTTTTAGGCGCAGCGACGATATATGTTTTATAGTCCCGTTCAGGTTGGGATTGCATTTTAGAGAAATCGGTCGAGTTGTTAAAACGTAATGTAAAGATACTTTCTTTGATCCGATTTTCAAAAATTTGAATTTCACCAAATTATTTTCTTTTTATCGGCTCAGTCTAATATGCATGTTTATACTGCACTACATATTTAAAAATCAATTTATTTTTTGCAGTATCCCTTTTTTCTTTTGCAAAACTGTTTCAATGTCAACTTTTTTTAATGCTGTTCATCATCATGAAGTTGATGAAAAGAGATGCTGACGAAAAAATGCTTCAATGCGTACAAATTCAATTAACTTTATTTAGTTGGTATAAGAAAACGAAACACTCAAAATAAAATGACAAGTGTTAAGAGAAATCTGCTAAGACATATAAATTTTGGTCACGTTAGCAAAATAAACTGCTAAAAACAACTAAAAAAGATGTTGGAATTAAACAAATAGTACTAATTCTACTGATAAAATTAATCTGAAAAAAAAATTGTCAACTTTTAAAGTTTAACATATCTATTGACAGAGTTTTTCTTTTGAGTGTATGAATTGTTTATCATCTAGTGATTGAAATGTTACTTCCTCTCTACTCCTTGCATGTTAATTTTGTCTTTTTCATACTTGTTTAAGAGAAACTATTTTTATACCCTCCACTTAGTGATAGAGGGTATATATAAGTTTGTCATTCCGTTTGTAACTCATCGAAATATCGGTCTAGGACCCCATAAAGTATATATATTCATGATGCCCGATCGATTTTAAGACATTCTAGCGATGTCCGTCTGTCCGTCTGTCTGTCTGTCTGTCTGTGGAAAATGCTCTCGCGGCATATATATTGGAAGTTCTCCCGAGAATTTTGGTATTGCATTTGAGCGATATCGGTTCAGCGGTTCAAAAGTTATGAAAGAAAATGTAAGCACACCTCAAAAATTTCAGTACATTCAACATAACCTAAAAATACAAAATGCTTTAATTCGGCTTCTGGTTGACATATGTGAAAATAATTGAACACCAAATGGTATTTAAACAAGTACGAACATATTTTTGACAAAAAAATCGCGTTTTTTTTTTTTTACCAAAATTTTTTTCGCGGATATTTTTTTAATTTTTTTTTTTTTTTTTTTCAAAAGTAACTTCCTTTTAAATAAAGTTGTTTGCAATAATCTTTTTT
Organism: Pegoplata infirma; assembly: GCA_963921195.1. Lineage (NCBI taxonomy): Eukaryota > Metazoa > Arthropoda > Insecta > Diptera > Anthomyiidae > Pegoplata > Pegoplata infirma. The sequence goes on along the minus strand of OY992538.1, from coordinate 183,664,997 downwards.
AAATTGTGGAGGGTATCACTACATTCGGCAAGGCCGAATTTAACTTTTTTACTTGTTTTATATTAAATAAGACGACATTGATGCTGTCATAAAACAAACAGAGGGGGAGAGTGGCGAATATTAAATACCCTCTTTAATATTAAAAAAAGAAACATTTGTTCTATAGAAAAAGTTTTTCTTATAGAAAAAGTCTGGGATTCTGGGACATTTTTCTAATAGAGGAAGTCTCAGATTCTGAGACATTTTTCATATAGAAAAAGTCTGAGATTCTGAGACATTTTTCTTATAGAAAAAGTCTCAGATTCTGAGACATTTTTCTTATAGAAAAAGTCTGAGATTCTGAGACATTTTTCTTATAGAAAAAGTCTCAGATTCTGAGACATTTTTCTTATAGAAAAAGTCTCAGATTCTGAGACATTTTTCTTATAGAAAAAGTCTCAGATTCTGAGACATTTTTCTTATAGAAAAAGTCTCAGATTCTGAGACATTTTTCTTATAGAAAAAGTCTCAGATTCTGAGACATTTTTCTTATAGAAAAAGTCTCAGATTCTGAGACATTTTTCTTATAGAAAAAGTCTCAGATTCTGAGACATTTTTCTTATAGAAAAAGTCTCAGATTCTGAGACATTTTTCTTATAGAAAAAGTCTCAGATTCTGAGACATTTTTCTTATAGAAAAAGTCTCAGATTCTGAGACATTTTTCTTATAGAAAAAGTCTCAGATTCTGAGACATTTTTCTTATAGAAAAAGTCTCAGATTCTGAGACATTTTTCTTATAGAAAAAGTCTCAGATTCTGAGACATTTTTCTTATAGAAAAAGTCTCAGATTCTGAGACATTTTTCTTATAGAAAAAGTCTCAGATTCTGAGACATTTTTCTTATAGAAAAAGTCTCAGATTCTGAGACATTTTTCTTATAGAAAAAGTCTCAGATTCTGAGACATTTTTCTTATAGAAAAAGTCTCAGATTCTGAGACATTTTTCTTATAGAAAAAGTCTCAGATTCTGAGACATTTTTCTTATAGAAAAAGTCTCAGATTCTGAGACATTTTTCTTATAGAAAAAGTCTCAGATTCTGAGATATTTTTCTTATAGAAAAAGTCTCAGATTCTGAGACATTTTTCTTATAGAAAAAGTCTCAGATTCTGAGACATTTTTCTTATAGAAAAAGTCTCAGATTCTGAGACATTTTTCTTATAGAAAAAGTCTCAGATTCTGAGACATTTTTCTTATAGAAAAAGTCTCAGATTCTGAGACATTTTTCTTATAGAAAAAGTCTCAGATTCTGAGACATTTTTCTTATAGAAAAAGTCTCAGATTCTGAGACATTTTTCTTATAGAAAAAGTCTCAGATTCTGAGACATTTTTCTTATAGAGTCTCAGATTCTGAGACATTTTTCTTATAGAAAAAGTCTCAGATTCTGAGACATTTTTCTTATAGAAAAAGTCTCAGATTCTGAGACATTTTTCTTATAGAAAAAGTCTCAGATTCTGAGACATTTTTCTTATAGAAAAAGTCTCAGATTCTGAGACATTTTTCTTATAGAAAAAGTCTCAGATTCTGAGACATTTTTCTTATAGTAAAAGTCTCAGATTCTGAGACATTTTTCTTATAGTAAAAGTCTCAGATTCTGAGACATTTTTCTTATAGTAAAAGTCTCAGATTCTGAGACATTTTTCTTATAGTAAAAGTCTCAGATTCTGAGACATTTTTCTTATAGAAAAAGTCTCAGATTCTGAGACATTTTTCTTATAGAAAAAGTCTCAGTTTCTGAGACATTTTTTTTATAGAAAAAGTCTCAGTTTCTCAGACATTTTTTTATAGAAAAAGTCTCAGATTCTAAATAATTTTTCTTATAGAAAAAGTCTCAGATTCTGAGACATTTTTCTCATAGAAAAAGTCTCAGATTCTGTTATATTTTTCTTATAGAAAAAGTCTCAGATTCTGAGATAATTTTCTTATAGAAAAAGTCTCAGATTCTGACACATTTTTCTTATAGAAAAAGACTCAGATTCAAAGACAATTTTCTTATAGAAAAAGTCTCAGATTCTGAGACATTTTTCATAAAGAAAAATTCTCAGATTCTGAGACATTTTTCTTATAGAAAAAGTCTCAGATTCTGTGTTATTTTTCTTATGCAAAAAGTCTCAGATTCTAAGATAATTTTCTTATAGAAAAAGTCCCAGATTCTGAGATATTTTTCTTATAGAAAAAGTCTCAGATTCTGAGACATTTTTCTTAGACATTTTTTTATTGAAAAAATCTCAGTTTCTGAGACATTTTTCTTATCGAAAAAGTCTTAGATTATGAGACATTTTTCTTATAGAAAAAGTCTCAGATTCTGAGACATTTTTCTTATAGAAAAAGTCGCAGATTCTGAGACATTTTTCTTAGACATTTTTTTATTGAAAAAATCTCAGTTTCTGAGACATTTTTCTTATGGAAAAAGTCTCAGATTCTGAGACATTTTTCTTATAGAAAAAGTCTCAGATTCTGAGACATTTTTCTTATAGAAAAAGTTTCAGATTCTGAGACATTTTTTTTATAGAAAAAGTTTTAGATTTGAGACATCTTTCTTATAGAAAAAGTCTCAGATTCTGAGACATTTTTCTTACAGAAAAAATCTCAGATTCTGAGACATTTTTCTTATAGAAAAAGTCTCAGATTCTGAGAAATTTTTCTTATAGAAAAAGTCTCAGATTCTGAGACATTTTTCTTATAGAAAAAGTCTCAGATTCTGAGACATTTTTCTTATAGAAAAAGTCTCAGATTCTGAGACATTTTTCTTATAGAAAAAGTCTCAGATTCTGAGACATTTTTCTTATAGAAAAAGTCTCAGATTCTGAGACATTTTTCTTATAGAAAAAGTCTCAGATTCTGAGACATTTTTCTTATAGAAAAAGTCTCAGATTCTGAGACATTTTTCTTATAGAAAAAGTCTCAGATTCTGAGACATTTTTCTTATAGAAAAAGTCTCAGATTCTGAGACATTTTTCTTATAGAAAAAGTCTCAGATTCTGAGACATTTTTCTTATAGAAAAAGTCTCAGATTCTGAGACATTTTTCTTATAGAAAAAGTCTCAGATTCTGAGACATTTTTCTTATAGAAAAAGTCTCAGATTCTGAGACATTTTTCTTATAGAAAAAGTCTCAGATTCTGAGACATTTTTCTTATAGAAAAAGTCTCAGATTCTGAGACATTTTTCTTATAGAAAAAGCCTCAGATTCTGAGACATTTTTCTTATAGAAAAAGTCTCAGATTCTGAGACATTTTTCTTATAGAAAAAGTCTCAGATTCTGAGACATTTTTCTTATAGAAAAAGTCTCAGATTCTGAGACATTTTTCTTATAGAGTCTCAGATTCTGAGACATTTTTCTTATAGAAAAAGTCTCAGATTCTGAGACATTTTTCTTATAGAAAAAGTCTCAGATTCTGAGACATTTTTCTTATAGTAAAAGTCTCAGATTCTGAGACATTTTTCTTATAGTAAAAGTCTCAGATTCTGAGACATTTTTCTTATAGTAAAAGTCTCAGATTCTGAGACATTTTTCTTATAGAAAAAGTCTCAGATTCTGAGACATTTTTCTTATAGAAGAAGTCTCAGTTTCTGAGACATTTTTTTTATAGAAAAAGTCTCAGATTAATAATTTTTCTTATAGAAAAAGTCTCAGATTCTGAGACATTTTTCTCATAGAAAAAGTCTCAGATTCTGTTATATTTTTCTTATAGAAAAAGTCTCAGATTCTGAGATAATTTTCTTATAGAAAAAGTCTCAGATTCTGACACATTTTTCTTATAGAAAAAGACTCAGATTCAAAGACAATTTTCTTATAGAAAAAGTCTCAGATTCTGAAACATTTTTCATAAAGAAAAATTCTCAGATTCTGAGACATTTTTCTTATAGAAAAAGTCTCAGATTCTGTGTTATTTTTCTTATGCAAAAAGTCTCAGATTCTAAGATAATTTTCTTATAGAAAAAGTCCCAGATTCTGAGATATTTTTCTTATAGAAAAAGTCTCAGATTCTGAGACATTTTTCTTAGACATTTTTTTATTGAAAAAATCTCAGTTTCTGAGACATTTTTCTTATCGAAAAAGTCTTAGATTATGAGACATTTTTCTTATAGAAAAAGTCTCAGATTCTGAGACATTTTTCTTATAGAAAAAGTCGCAGATTCTGAGACATTTTTCTTAGACATTTTTTTATTGAAAAAATCTCAGTTTCTGAGACATTTTTCTTATGGAAAAAGTCTCAGATTCTGAGACATTTTTCTTATAGAAAAAGTCTCAGATTCTGAGACATTTTTCTTATAGAAAAAGTTTCAGATTCTGAGACATTTTTTTTATAGAAAAAGTTTTAGATTTGAGACATCTTTCTTATAGAAAAAGTCTCAGATTCTGAGACATTTTTCTTACAGAAAAAATCTCAGATTCTGAGACATTTTTCTTATAGAAAAAGTCTCAGATTCTGAGACATTTTTCTTATAGAAAAAGTCTCAGATTCTGAGACATTTTTCTTATAGAAAAAGTCTCAGATTCTGAGACATTTTTCTTATAGAAAAAGTCTCAGATTCTGAGACATTTTTCTTATAGAAAAAGTCTCAGATTCTGAGACATTTTTCTTATAGAAAAAGTCTCAGATTCTGAGACATTTTTCTTATAGAAAAAGTCTCAGATTCTGAGACATTTTTCTTATAGAAAAAGTCTCAGATTCTGAGACATTTTTCTTATAGAAAAAGTCTCAGATTCTGAGACATTTTTCTTATAGAAAAAGTCTCAGATTCTGAGACATTTTTCTTATAGAAAAAGTCTCAGATTCTGAGACATTTTTCTTATAGAAAAAGTCTCAGATTCTGAGACATTTTTCTTATAGAAAAAGTCTCAGATTCTGAGACATTTTTCTTATAGAAAAAGTCTCAGATTCTGAGACATTTTTCTTATAGAAAAAGTCTCAGATTCTGAGACATTTTTCTTATAGAAAAAGTCTCAGATTCTGAGACATTTTTCTTATAGAAAAAGTCTCAGATTCTGAGACATTTTTCTTATAGAAAAAGTCTCAGATTCTGAGACATTTTTCTTATAGAAAAAGTCTCAGATTCTGAGACATTTTTCTTATAGAAAAAGTCTCAGATTCTGAGACATTTTTCTTATAGAAAAAGTCTCAGATTCTGAGACATTTTTCTTATAGAAAAAGTCTCAGATTCTGAGACATTTTTCTTATAGAAAAAGACTCAGATTCTGAGACATTTTTCTTATAAAAAAGTCTCAGATTCTGAGACATTTTTCTTATAAAAAAGTCTCAGATTCTGAGACATTTTTCTTATAAAAAAGTCTCAGATTCTGAGACATTTTTCTTATAAAAAAGTCTCAGATTCTGAGACATTTTTCTTATAAAAAAAGTCTCAGATTCTGAGACATTTTTCTTATAGAAAAAGTCTCAGATTCTGAGACATTTTTCTTATAGAAAAAGTCTCAGATTCTGAGACATTTTTCTTATAGAAAAAGTCTCAGATTCTGAGACATTTTTCTTATAGAAAAAGTCTCAGATTCTGAGACATTTTTCTTATAGAAAAAGTCTCAGATTCTGAGACATTTTTCTTATAGAAAAAGTCTCAGATTCTGAGACATTTTTCTTATAGAAAAAGTCTCAGATTCTGAGACATTTTTCTTATAGAAAAAGTCTCAGATTCTGAGACATTTTTCTTATAGAAAAAGTCTCAGATTCTGAGACATTTTTCTTATAGAAAAAGTCTCAGATTCTGAGACATTTTTCTTATAGAAAAAGTCTCAGATTCTGAGACATTTTTCTTATAGAAAAAGTCTCAGATTCTGAGACATTTTTCTTATAGAAAAAGTCTCAGATTCTGAGACATTTTTCTTATAGAAAAAGTCTCAGATTCTGAGACATTTTTCTTATAGAAAAAGTCTCAGATTCTGAGACATTTTTCTTATAGATAAAGTCTCAGATTCTGAGACATTTTTCTTATAGAAAAAGTCTCAGATTCTGAGACATTTTTCTTATAGAAAAAGTCTCAGATTCTGAGACATTTTTCTTATAGAAAAAGTCTCAGATTCTGAGACATTTTTCTTATAGAAAAAGTCTCAGATTCTGAGACATTTTTCTTATAGAAAAAGTCTCAGATTCTGAGACATTTTTCTTATAGAAAAAGTCTCAGATTCTGAGACATTTTTCTTATAGAAAAAGTCTGAGATTCTGAGACATTTTTCTTATAGAAAAAGTCTCAGATTCTGAGACATTTTTCTTATAGAAAAAGTCTCAGATTCTGAGACATTTTTCTTATAGAAAAAGTCTCAGATTCTGAGACATTTTTCTTATAGAAAAAGTCTCAGATTCTGAGACATTTTTCTTATAGAAAAAGTCTCAGATTCTGAGACATTTTTCTTATAGAAAAAGTCTCAGATTCTGAGACATTTTTCTTATAGAAAAAGTCTCAGATTCTGAGACATTTTTCTTATAGAAAAAGTCTCAGATTCTGAGACATTTTTCTTATAGAAAAAGTCTCAGACTCTGAGACATTTTTCTTATAGAAAAAGTCTCAGATTCTGAGACATTTTTCTTATAGAAAAAGTCTCAGATTCTGAGACATTTTTCTTATAGAAAAAGTCTCAGATTCTGAGACATTTTTCTTATAGAAAAAGTCTCAGATTCTGAGACATTTTTCTTATAGAAAAAGTCTCAGATTCTGAGACATTTTTCTTATAGAAAAAGTCTCAGATTCTGAGACATTTTTCTTATAGAAAAAGTCTCAGATTCTGAGACATTTTTCTTATAGAAAAAGTCTCAGATTCTGAGACATTTTTCTTATAGAAAAAGTCTCAGATTCTGAGACATTTTTCTTATAGAAAAAGTCTCAGATTCTGAGACATTTTTCTTATAGAAAAAGTCTCAGATTCTGAGACATTTTTCTTATAGAAAAAGTCTCAGATTCTGAGACATTTTTCTTATAGAAAAAGTCTCAAATTCTGAGACATTTTTCTTATAGAGTCTCAGATTCTGAGACATTTTTCTTATAGAAAAAGTCTCAGATTCTGAGACATTTTTCTTATAGAAAAAGTCTCAGATTCTGAGACATTTTTCTTATAGAAAAAGTCTCAGATTCTGAGACATTTTTCTTATAGAAAAAGTCTCAGATTCTGAGACATTTTTCTTATAGAAAAAGTCTCAGATTCTGAGACATTTTTCTTATAGAAAAAGTCTCAGATTCTGAGACATTTTTCTTATAGAAAAAGTCTCAGATTCTGAGACATTTTTCTTATAGTAAAAGTCTCAGATTCTGAGACATTTTTCTTATAGTAAAAGTCTCAGATTCTGAGACATTTTTCTTATAGTAAAAGTCTCAGATTCTGAGACATTTTTCTTATAGTAAAAGTCTCAGATTCTGAGACATTTTTCTTATAGAAAAAGTCTCAGATTCTGAGACATTTTTCTTATAGAAAAAGTCTCAGTTTCTGAGACATTTTTTTTATAGAAAAAGTCTCAGTTTCTCAGACATTTTTTTTATAGAAAAAGTCTCAGATTCTAAATAATTTTTCTTATAGAAAAAGTCTCAGATTCTGAGACATTTTTCTCATAGAAAAAGTCTCAGATTCTGTTATATTTTTCTTATAGAAAAAGTCTCAGATTCTGAGATAATTTTCTTATAGAAAAAGTCTCAGATTCTGACACATTTTTCTTATAGAAAAAGACTCAGATTCAAAGACAATTTTCTTATAGAAAAAGTCTCAGATTCTGAGACATTTTTCATAAAGAAAAATTCTCAGATTCTGAGACATTTTTCTTATAGAAAAAGTCTCAGATTCTGTGTTATTTTTCTTATGCAAAAAGTCTCAGATTCTAAGATAATTTTCTTATAGAAAAAGTCCCAGATTCTGAGATATTTTTCTTATAGAAAAAGTCTCAGATTCTGAGACATTTTTCTTAGACATTTTTTTATTGAAAAAATCTCAGTTTCTGAGACATTTTTCTTATCGAAAAAGTCTTAGATTATGAGACATTTTTCTTATAGAAAAAGTCTCAGATTCTGAGACATTTTTCTTATAGAAAAAGTCGCAGATTCTGAGACATTTTTCTTAGACATTTTTTTATTGAAAAAATCTCAGTTTCTGAGACATTTTTCTTATGGAAAAAGTCTCAGATTCTGAGACATTTTTCTTATAGAAAAAGTCTCAGATTCAAAGACATTTTTCTTATAGAAAAAGTTTCAGATTCTGAGACATTTTTTTTATAGAAAAAGTTTTAGATTTGAGACATCTTTCTTATAGAAAAAGTCTCAGATTCTGAGACATTTTTCTTACAGAAAAAATCTCAGATTCTGAGACATTTTTCTTATAGAAAAAGTCTCAGATTCTGAGACATTTTTCTTATAGAAAAAGTCTCAGATTCTGAGACATTTTTCTTATAGAAAAAGTCTCAGATTCTGAGACATTTTTCTTATAGAAAAAGTCTCAGATTCTGAGACATTTTTCTTATAGAAAAAGTCTCAGATTCTGAGACATTTTTCTTATAGAAAAAGTCTCAGATTCTGAGACATTTTTCTTATAGAAAAAGTCTCAGATTCTGAGACATTTTTCTTATAGAAAAAGTCTCAGATTCTGAGACATTTTTCTTATAGAAAAAGTCTCAGATTCTGAGACATTTTTCTTATAGAAAAAGTCTCAGATTCTGAGACATTTTTCTTATAGAAAAAGTCTCAGATTCTGAGACATTTTTCTTATAGAAAAAGTCTCAGATTCTGAGACATTTTTCTTATAGAAAAAGTCTCAGATTCTGAGACATTTTTCTTATAGAAAAAGCCTCAGATTCTGAGACATTTTTCTTATAGAAAAAGTCTCAGATTCTGAGACATTTTTCTTATAGAAAAAGTCTCAGATTCTGAGACATTTTTCTTATAGAAAAAGTCTCAGATTCTGAGACATTTTTCTTATAGAGTCTCAGATTCTGAGACATTTTTCTTATAGAAAAAGTCTCAGATTCTGAGACATTTTTCTTATAGAAAAAGTCTCAGATTCTGAGACATTTTTCTTATAGAAAAAGTCTCAGATTCTGAGACATTTTTCTTATAGTAAAAGTCTCAGATTCTGAGACATTTTCTTATAGTAAAAGTCTCAGATTCTGAGACATTTTTCTTATAGTAAAAGTCTCAGATTCTGAGACATTTTTCTTATAGAAAAAGTCTCAGATTCTGAGACATTTTTCTTATAGAAGAAGTCTCAGTTTCTGAGACATTTTTTTTATAGAAAAAGTCTCAGACTCTAAATAATTTTTCTTATAGAAAAAGTCTCAGATTCTGAGACATTTTTCTCATAGAAAAAGTCTCAGATTCTGTTATATTTTTCTTATAGAAAAAGTCTCAGATTCTGAGATAAATTTCTTATAGAAAAAGTCTCAGATTCTGACACATTTTTCTTATAGAAAAAGACTCAGATTCAAAGACAATTTTCTTATAGAAAAAGTCTCAGATTCTGAAACATTTTTCATAAAGAAAAATTCTCAGATTCTGAGACATTTTTCTTATAGAAAAAGTCTCAGATTCTGTGTTATTTTTCTTATGCAAAAAGTCTCAGATTCTAAGATAATTTTCTTATAGAAAAAGTCCCAGATTCTGAGATATTTTTCTAATAGAAAAAGTCTCAGATTCTGAGACATTTTTCTTAGACATTTTTTTATTGAAAAAATCTCAGTTTCTGAGACATTTTTCTTATCGAAAAAGTCTTAGATTATGAGACATTTTTCTTATAGAAAAAGTCTCAGATTCTGAGACATTTTTCTTATAGAAAAAGTCGCAGATTCTGAGACATTTTTCTTAGACATTTTTTTATTGAAAAAATCTCAGTTTCTGAGACATTTTTCTTATGGAAAAAGTCTCAGATTCTGAGACATTTTTCTTATAGAAAAAGTCTCAGATTCTGAGACATTTTTCTTATAGAAAAAGTTTCAGATTCTGAGACATTTTTTTTATAGAAAAAGTTTTAGATTTGAGACATCTTTCTTATAGAAAAAGTCTCAGATTCTGAGACATTTTTCTTACAGAAAAAATCTCAGATTCTGATTCATTTTTCTTATAGAAAAAGTCTCAGATTCTGAGACATTTTTCTTATAGAAAAAGTCTCAGATTCTGAGACATTTTTCTTATAGAAAAAGTCTCAGATTCTGAGACATTTTTCTTATAGAAAAAGTCTCAGATTCTGAGACATTTTTCTTATAGAAAAAGTCTCAGATTCTGAGACATTTTTCTTATAGAAAAAGTCTCAGATTCTGAGACATTTTTCTTATAGAAAAAGTCTCAGATTCTGAGACATTTTTCTTATAGAAAAAGTCTCAGATTCTGAGACATTTTTCTTATAGAAAAAGTCTCAGATTCTGAGACATTTTTCTTATAGAAAAAGTCTCAGATTCTGAGACATTTTTCTTATAGAAAAAGTCTCAGATTCTGAGACATTTTTCTTATAGAAAAAGTCTCAGATTCTGAGACATTTTTCTTATAGAAAAAGTCTCAGATTCTGAGACATTTTTCTTATAGAAAAAGTCTCAGATTCTGAGACATTTTTCTTATAGAAAAAGTCTCAGATTCTGAGACATTTTTCTTATAGAAAAAGTCTCAGATTCTGAGACATTTTTCTTATAGAAAAAGTCTCAGATTCTGAGACATTTTTCTTATAGAAAAAGTCTCAGATTCTGAGACATTTTTCTTATAGAAAAAGTCTCAGATTCTGAGACATTTTTCTTATAGAAAAAGTCTCAGATTCTGAGACATTTTTCTTATAGAAAAAGTCTCAGATTCTGAGACATTTTTCTTATAGAAAAAGACTCAGATTCTGAGACATTTTTCTTATAGAAAAAGTCTCAGATTCTGAGACATTTTTCTTATAGAAAAAGACTCAGATTCTGAGACATTTTTCTTATAAAAAAGTCTCAGATTCTGAGACATTTTTCTTATAAAAAAGTCTCAGATTCTGAGACATTTTTCTTATAAAAAAAGTCTCAGATTCTGAGACATTTTTCTTATAGAAAAAGTCTCAGATTCTGAGACATTTTTCTTATAGAAAAAGTCTCAGATTCTGAGACATTTTTCTTATAGAAAAAGTCTCAGATTCTGAGACATTTTTCTTATAGAAAAAGTCTCAGATTCTGAGACATTTTTCTTATAGAAAAAGTCTCAGATTCTGAGACATTTTTCTTATAGAAAAAGTCTCAGATTCTGAGACATTTTTCTTATAGAAAAAGTCTCAGATTCTGAGACATTTTTCTTATAGAAAAAGTCTCAGATTCTGAGACATTTTTCTTATAGAAAAAGTCTCAGATTCTGAGACATTTTTCTTATAGAAAAAGTCTCAGATTCTGAGACATTTTTCTTATAGAAAAAGTCTCAGATTCTGAGACATTTTTCTTATAGAAAAAGTCTCAGATTCTGAGACATTTTTCTTATAGAAAAAGTCTCAGATTCTGAGACATTTTTCTTATAGATAAAGTCTCAGATTCTGAGACATTTTTCTTATAGAAAAAGTCTCAGATTCTGAGACATTTTTCTTATAGAAAAAGTCTCAGATTCTGAGACATTTTTCTTATAGAAAAAGTCTCAGATTCTGAGACATTTTTCTTATAGAAAAAGTCTCAGATTCTGAGACATTTTTCTTATAGAAAAAGTCTCAGATTCTGAGACATTTTTCTTATAGAAAAAGTCTCAGATTCTGAGACATTTTTCTTATAGAAAAAGTCTCAGATTCTGAGACATTTTTCTTATAGAAAAAGTCTCAGATTCTGAGACATTTTTCTTATAGAAAAAGTCTCAGATTCTGAGACATTTTTCTTATAGAAAAAGTCTCAGATTCTGAGACATTTTTCTTATAGAAAAAGTCTCAGATTCTGAGACATTTTTCTTATAGAAAAAGTCTCAGATTCTGAGACATTTTTCTTATAGAAAAAGTCTCAGATTCTGAGACATTTTTCTTATAGAAAAAGTCTCAGATTCTGAGACATTTTTCTTATAGAAAAAGTCTCAGATTCTGAGACATTTTTCTTATAGAAAAAGTCTCAGATTCTGAGACATTTTTCTTATAGAAAAAGTCTCAGATTCTGAGACATTTTTCTTATAGAAAAAGTCTCAGATTCTGAGACATTTTTCTTATAGAAAAAATCTCAGATTCTGATTCATTTTTCTTATAGAAAAAGTCTCAGATTCTGAGACATTTTTCTTATAGAAAAAGTCTCAGATTCTGAGACATTTTTTTATTGAAAAAATCTCAGTTTCTGAGACATTTTTCTTATGGAAAAAGTCTCAGATTCTGAGACATTTTTCTTATAGAAAAAGTCTCAGATTCTGAGACATTTTTCTTATAGAAAAAGTTTCAGATTCTGAGACATTTTTTTTATAGAAAAAGTTTTAGATTTGAGACATCTTTCTTATAGAAAAAGTCTCAGATTCTGAGACATTTTTCTTACAGAAAAAATCTCAGATTCTGAGACATTTTTCTTATAGAAAAATCTCAGATTCTGAGACATTTTTCTTATAGAAAAAGTCTCAGATTCTGAGACATTTTTCTTATAGAAAAAGTCTCAGATTCTGAGACATTTTTCTTATAGAAAAAGTCTCAGATTCTGAGACATTTTTCTTATAGAAAAAGTCTCAGATTCTGAGACATTTTTCTTATAGAAAAAGTCTCAGATTCTGAGACATTTTTCTTATAGGAAAAGTCTCAGATTCTGAGACATTTTTCTTATAGAAAAAGTCTCAGATTCTGAGACATTTTTCTTATAGAAAAAGTCTCAGATTCTGAGACATTTTTCTTATAGAAAAAGTCTCAGATTCTGAGACATTTTTCTTATAGAAAAAGTCTCAGATTCTGAGACATTTTTCTTATAGAAAAAGTCTCAGATTCTGAGACATTTTTCTTATAGAAAAAGCCTCAGATTCTGAGACATTTTTCTTATAGAAAAAGTCTCAGATTCTGAGACATTTTTCTTATAGAAAAAGTCTCAGATTCTGAGACATTTTTCTTATAGAAAAAGTCTCAGATTCTGAGACATTTTTCTTATAGAGTCTCAGATTCTGAGACATTTTTCTTATAGAAAAAGTCTCAGATTCTGAGACATTTTTCTTATAGAAAAAGTCTCAGATTCTGAGACATTTTTCTTATAGAAAAAGTCTCAGATTCTGAGACATTTTTCTTATAGTAAAAGTCTCAGATTCTGAGACATTTTTCTTATAGTAAAAGTTTCAGATTCTGAGACATTTTTCTTATAGTAAAAGTCTCAGATTCTGAGACATTTTTCTTATAGAAAAAGTCTCAGATTCTGAGACATTTTTCTTATAGAAGAAGTCTCAGTTTCTGAGACATTTTTTTTATAGAAAAAGTCTCAGATTCTAAATAATTTTTCTTATAGAAAAAGTCTCAGATTCTGAGACATTTTTCTCATAGAAAAAGTCTCAGATTCTGTTATATTTTTCTTATAGAAAAAGTCTCAGATTCTGAGATAATTTTCTTATAGAAAAAGTCTCAGATTCTGACACATTTTTCTTATAGAAAAAGACTCAGATTCAAAGACAATTTTCTTATAGAAAAAGTCTCAGATTCTGAAACATTTTTCATAAAGAAAAATTCTCAGATTCTGAGACATTTTTCTTATAGAAAAAGTCTCAGATTCTGTGTTATTTTTCTTATGCAAAAAGTCTCAGATTCTAAGATAATTTTCTTATAGAAAAAGTCCCAGATTCTGAGATATTTTTCTTATAGAAAAAGTCTCAGATTCTGAGACATTTTTCTTAGACATTTTTTTATTGAAAAAATCTCAGTTTCTGAGACATTTTTCTTATCGAAAAAGTCTTAGATTATGAGACATTTTTCTTATAGAAAAAGTCTCAGATTCTGAGACATTTTTCTTATAGAAAAAGTCGCAGATTCTGAGACATTTTTCTTAGACATTTTTTTATTGAAAAAATCTCAGTTTCTGAGACATTTTTCTTATGGAAAAAGTCTCAGATTCTGAGACATTTTTCTTATAGAAAAAGTCTCAGATTCTGAGACATTTTTCTTATAGAAAAAGTTTCAGATTCTGAGACATTTTTTTTATAGAAAAAGTTTTAGATTTGAGACATCTTTCTTATAGAAAAAGTCTCAGATTCTGAGACATTTTTCTTACAGAAAAAATCTCAGATTCTGATTCATTTTTCTTATAGAAAAAGTCTCAGATTCTGAGACATTTTTCTTATAGAAAAAGTCTCAGATTCTGAGACATTTTTCTTATAGAAAAAGTCTCAGATTCTGAGACATTTTTCTTATAGAAAAAGTCTCAGATTCTGAGACATTTTTCTTATAGAAAAAGTCTCAGATTCTGAGACATTTTTCTTATAGAAAAAGTCTCAGATTCTGAGACATTTTTCTTATAGAAAAAGTCTCAGATTCTGAGACATTTTTCTTATAGAAAAAGTCTCAGATTCTGAGACATTTTTCTTATAGAAAAAGTCTCAGATTCTGAGACATTTTTCTTATAGAAAAAGTCTCAGATTCTGAGACATTTTTCTTATAGAAAAAGTCTCAGATTCTGAGACATTTTTCTTATAGAAAAAGTCTCAGATTCTGAGACATTTTTCTTATAGAAAAAGTCTCAGATTCTGAGACATTTTTCTTATAGAAAAAGTCTCAGATTCTGAGACATTTTTCTTATAGAAAAAGTCTCAGATTCTGAGACATTTTTCTTATAGAAAAAGTCTCAGATTCTGAGACATTTTTCTTATAGAAAAAGTCTCAGATTCTGAGACATTTTTCTTATAGAAAAAGTCTCAGATTCTGAGACATTTTTCTTATAGAAAAAGTCTCAGATTCTGAGACATTTTTCTTATAGAAAAAGTCTCAGATTCTGAGACATTTTTCTTATAGAAAAAGTCTCAGATTCTGAGACATTTTTCTTATAGAAAAAGTCTCAGATTCTGAGACATTTTTCTTATAGAAAAAGTCTCAGATTCTGAGACATTTTTCTTATAGAAAAAGTCTCAGATTCTGAGACATTTTTCTTATAGAAAAAGTCTCAGATTCTGAGACATTTTTCTTATAGAAAAAGTCTCAGATTCTGAGACATTTTTCTTATAGAAAAAGTCTCAGATTCTGAGACATTTTTCTTATAGAAAAAGTCTCAGATTCTGAGACATTTTTCTTATAGAAAAAGTCTCAGATTCTGAGACATTTTTCTTATAGAAAAAGTCTCAGATTCTGAGACATTTTTCTTATAGAAAAAGACTCAGATTCTGAGACATTTTTCTTATAAAAAAGTCTCAGATTCTGAGACATTTTTCTTATAAAAAAAGTCTCAGATTCTGAGACATTTTTCTTATAGAAAAAGTCTCAGATTCTGAGACATTTTTCTTATAGAAAAAGTCTCAGATTCTGAGACATTTTTCTTATAGAAAAAGTCTCAGATTCTGAGACATTTTTCTTATAGAAAAAGTCTCAGATTCTGAGACATTTTTCTTATAGAAAAAGTCTCAGATTCTGAGACATTTTTCTTATAGAAAAAGTCTCAGATTCTGAGACATTTTTCTTATAGAAAAAGTCTCAGATTCTGAGACATTTTTCTTATAGAAAAAGTCTCAGATTCTGAGACATTTTTCTTATAGAAAAAGTCTCAGATTCTGAGACATTTTTCTTATAGAAAAAGTCTCAGATTCTGAGACATTTTTCTTATAGAAAAAGTCTCAGATTCTGAGACATTTTTCTTATAGAAAAAGTCTCAGATTCTGAGACATTTTTCTTATAGAAAAAGTCTCAGATTCTGAGACATTTTTCTTATAGAAAAAGTCTCAGATTCTGAGACATTTTTCTTATAGAAAAAGTCTCAGATTCTGAGACATTTTTCTTATAGATAAAGTCTCAGATTCTGAGACATTTTTCTTATAGAAAAAGTCTCAGATTCTGAGACATTTTTCTTATAGAAAAAGTCTCAGATTCTGAGACATTTTTCTTATAGAAAAAGTCTCAGATTCTGAGACATTTTTCTTATAGAAAAAGTCTCAGATTCTGAGACATTTTTCTTATAGAAAAAGTCTCAGATTCTGAGACATTTTTCTTATAGAAAAAGTCTCAGATTCTGAGACATTTTTCTTATAGAAAAAGTCTCAGATTCTGAGACATTTTTCTTATAGAAAAAGTCTCAGATTCTGAGACATTTTTCTTATAGAAAAAGTCTCAGATTCTGAGACATTTTTCTTATAGAAAAAGTCTCAGATTCTGAGACATTTTTCTTATAGAAAAAGTCTCAGATTCTGAGACATTTTTCTTATAGAAAAAGTCTAAGATTCTGAGACATTTTTCTTATAGAAAAAGTCTCAGATTCTGAGACATTTTTCTTATAGAAAAAGTCTCAGATTCTGAGACATTTTTCTTATAGAAAAAGTCTCAGATTCTGAGACATTTTTCTTATAGAAAAAGTCTCAGATTCTGAGACATTTTTCTTATAGAAAAAGTCTCAGATTCTGAGACATTTTTCTTATAGAAAAAGTCTCAGATTCTGAGACATTTTTCTTATAGAAAAAGTCTCAGATTCTGAGACATTTTTCTTATAGAAAAAGTCTCAGATTCTGAGACATTTTTCTTATAGAAAAAGTCTCAGATTCTGAGACATTTTTCTTATAGAAAAAGTCTCAGATTCTGAGACATTTTTCTTATAGAAAAAGTCTCAGATTCTGAGACATTTTTCTTATAGAAAAAGTCTCAGATTCTGAGACATTTTTCTTATAGAAAAAGTCTCAGATTCTGAGACATTTTTCTTATAGAAAAAGTCTCAGATTCTGAGACATTTTTCTTATAGAAAAAGTCTCAGATTCTGAGACATTTTTCTTATAGAAAAAGTCTCAGATTCTGAGACATTTTTCTTATAGAAAAAGTCTCAGATTCTGAGACATTTTTCTTATAGAAAAAGTCTCAGATTCTGAGACATTTTTCTTATAGAAAAAGTCTCAGATATTTCCTATAGAAAAAATCTAAGAAAAGTAATACACACAAAAATTGTTTTTTTCCGTGAACGATTTTCATAGTATTTATGAACAAATTCATACCATTTATTTACTTTTCATAATATTTATAAACTTTTTCATAGTATTTATGAAAAATGTTAAAAATTCTTAAATTTCACATATTATGATTTATTCATAAATACTATGAAAAAGTTTATAAATATTATGAAAAGTTAATAAATTGTATGAATTTGTTCATAAATACTATGAAAATCGTTCATGGAAAAAAAAATTTTGTGTGTAGATTTTTCTATAGAAAAAGTCTCACCCAGCTCCTGATACATTTTTATTAAAGAAGATCAATCCGATTGTAGAAACAGTCTCAGATTCTGAGAAAGTTTTAGATTCTGAGACATTTTTTAAAAGAAAAGTCTCAGATTCTGAAAAAATTTGTTATAGAAAAAGTCTCAGATCCTGAGACATTTTTCCTATAGAAAAATTCTCAGATTTTGGGACATTTTTCTTATAGAAAAAGTCTCAGAAAAGTAATAGATTTTTCTATAGAAAAAGTCTCAGCTTCTGATACATTTTTATTAAAGAAGATCAATCCGATTCTTTGACATTTTTCATATAGAAAAATTCTCATTTTCTGAGAAAAGTCTCTGACTTTGCGACATTTTTCCTATAGAATTTTTTTTTAAATTTTTCTCTGACCTTATTCACTTTTTCCAGGTCATTTTGATATTTGCAAAAAATATTAAATGTTTTATATTTCTATTAAACATTCTTGCAAATTTATAATTTTCTCTGCATGCATTTGATGAAATGTATGAGATTTGTTATGTCAACAGTTGATGCATTAAATATTGTAAAATATTTATGAATTTTAAATGAGAGTTTATTTCAAAAATTACGTCCATGAATCTCCATATTTGTTTATATATTTATTGATAAAATAAATAGGTTATTTATTGTATACATATTAGGCCGTATC
Organism: Pegoplata infirma; assembly: GCA_963921195.1. Taxonomy (NCBI): domain Eukaryota; kingdom Metazoa; phylum Arthropoda; class Insecta; order Diptera; family Anthomyiidae; genus Pegoplata; species Pegoplata infirma. The sequence goes on along the minus strand of OY992538.1, from coordinate 183,647,039 downwards.
GATTTACACTTTTTTGCAAGAAAGCTAATACTTCTCCGGTCTTAAAATGCACTTAAAAGTTTGTTTTAGTAAAATCGGAAACGAAAGTAACTCAAATTTTTAGATGTTTTACGGTCGAATAAATTTATAATACGGGTCGTTTAGAGCTGATCATTTGTTTGGATCTAATTATAATAATTGTGTATAATGGGTCTGATCGGAGGTTTTGTATTCGAGATTCGTCCCCGATTTTGGGATTTGAATAACGGATCGGATCTAACTATGGGGCATGTCACAGACTCAATTCCGTTCGGAATTGAAAAAAGTGGATTACTCGTAAAACGTAGAGCAAATATTTTTTCGTAATGAAACCACTTATGCAATTCAATTCCACTTTGATTTTTGAAAGTGATTTCATTCCGAAAAAAAAAATAATAGTTTTGCGTTTTACGAGTAAACCACTTTTTTCAAATCCGAACGTGACATGCCCCTAGATCTCGAAAATGGGGATTTTTTTTTTTTTTTTGTATCTTATACATCCTATCAAATACAATTGATCTAATTAGATGTCAACAGATCAGATCAGACCAAATCTATTCAATTTTTTCACTAGCAATAAAAAATAATCTAAACCTTTTTTTTTTTTTAAACCAACTACATAAAAACAACTTCTTAAAACAACCGTAAACAACTACATAAACTACTTTTTAAAAACCCACTTCTTAAAACAACTGTAAACAGCTACATAACTATCTTTGTGTTAGTTGTTTGCAAAAAATAACTATTAAACATAGTTTTTTGACATTTGTCACTGAAAAGCAACCACATTTGTGTAGTTCCGTGCAATTTACAAATAAATAACATGTGATAACTGTTAGTTGCTCGTTAGTTTTCTCAGTGTGCATATGTAAAAATACACTTTTCAATATGTTAAGTATTTTATTATTGTCAACTAAATATCAAATAATAAATATTTCAAGGACTATAATAAATTCAGTTTTTGAATCGATACACACAGTAGCATAAATAGATAGTAACATAAATAACTAATACCACAATGGGCCATTAGAGTGGGCTAAAGTAAAACAAATTGTTTAAATATTTGGAAACGACTCCTAATTGGTGTGTCTCGGCTCGGCTTCTAAGGTTGGTGTGTCTCGGCTTATCGAGCATATTGGGGATTTAGAGGTTCAAAAAATTACGAAAAATTGTTTTTTTTTTTTTTTATTTTTAATTCATTTTTTGATATTTATATCCTTATATATACACTCAAAAAAATACGTTAGTAGATTTACTAATTTTTTTTTGCTAATGCTAGTTAGCTAACTTTTAGCAAATATTTAGTTGAGATTAGCATGTTAGCAAAAAATTCTTGTAAACTTCATTTAGCACATTAGCAATTTTAAACAAACGTTGAACTAATTTCTTTTGCTAAGATTTGAAATTGAGTTGACAACATTTTTACAAGATTTTTTGCTAACATTAGCAAAAATAAATGGTAATTTTTTTTTTTATTTTCAGAAAACTTAAAATGGCTCTATCTCGGAAACTAAGCCAGATAGAGCAAAATGGAGGGCATTTTTGGTTCTTAGCATTCCCGAAAATTTTAAAATGCTCATATCTCGGTAAATATTGCCGACACAAAAAAAAGTCCAAAAGCATTTTTGTAGCCCTCAATACGTAGAGCAAGACCGCAAAATAGTCAAAAGCTCTCCGAGTAATATTTTTTAAGTTATCGAGTTTTTTAATTCTCAAGACCCCAGTGGTCCCCTATAATCACGTATCTCAAAAACTAAGCAAGGTAGAGCGAAACGGACACAAATTTTGGATCAAAAACTATGACGATTTTTAAGGAACCCAACTAGGTCTAGGCCCATCGGGGTCTGGACCTATCGGGTCCGAACCCAATGGGGTCCTCAAATGTGTCAAAAAAAAAAAAATTGTTAACTAATTATTGGCAAAACATTTTTGCTAACTTTAGCAAAAAAATTGTGGGTTCAAAATCAGCAAATTTTCTTGTAGGTTTACAAGCTTTTTTTGCTAACATTACAGGTTTTTTTTTTTGAGTGTATATAAAAATGACATGTTAGTTTGTTTGTTTGTTTGTTTGTTTGTTTGTTTGTTTGTTTGTTTGTTTGTTTGTTTGTTTGTTTGTTTGTTTGTTTGTTTGTTTGTTTGTTTGTTTGTTTGTTTGTTTGTTTGTTTGTTTGTTTGTTTGTTTGTTTGTTTGTTTGTTTGTTTGTTTGTTTGTTTGTTTGTTTGTTTGTTTGTTTGTTTGTTTGTTTGTTTGTTTGTTTGTTTGTTTGTTTGTTTGTTTGTTTGTTTGTTTGTTTGTTTGTTTGTTTGTTTGTTTGTTTGTTTGTTTGTTTGTTTGTTTGTTTGTTTGTTTGTTTGTTTGTTTGTTTGTTTGTTTGTTTGTTTGTTTGTTTGTTTGTTTGTTTGTTTGTTTGTTTGTTTGTTTGTTTGTTTGTTTGTTTGTTTGTTTGTTTGTTTGTTTGTTTGTTTGTTTGTTTGTTTGTTTGTTTGTTTGTTTGTTTGTTTGTTTGTTTGTTTGTTTGTTTGTTTGTTTGTTTGTTTGTTTGTTTGTTTGTTTGTTTGTTTGTTTGTTTGTTTGTTTGTTTGTTTGTTTGTTTGTTTGTTTGTTTGTTTGTTTGTTTGTTTGTTTGTTTGTTTGTTTGTTTGTTTGTTTGTTTGTTTGTTTGTTTGTTTGTTTGTTTGTTTGTTTGTTTGTTTGTTTGTTTGTTTGTTTGTTTGTTTGTTTGTTTGTTTGTTTGTTTGTTTGTTTGTTTGTTTGTTTGTTTGTTTGTTTGTTTGTTTGTTTGTTTGTTTGTTTGTTTGTTTGTTTGTTTGTTTGTTTGTTTGTTTGTTTGTTTGTTTGTTTGTTTGTTTGTTTGTTTGTTTGTTTGTTTGTTTGTTTGTTTGTTTGTTTGTTTGTTTGTTTGTTTGTTTGTTTGTTTGTTTGTTTGTTTGTTTGTTTGTTTGTTTGTTTGTTTGTTTGTTTGTTTGTTTGTTTGTTTGTTTGTTTGTTTGTTTGTTTGTTTGTTTGTTTGTTTGTTTGTTTGTTTGTTTGTTTGTTTGTTTGTTTGTTTGTTTGTTTGTTTGTTTGTTTGTTTGTTTGTTTGTTTGTTTGTTTGTTTGTTTGTTTGTTTGTTTGTTTGTTTGTTTGTTTGTTTGTTTGTTTGTTTGTTTGTTTGTTTGTTTGTTTGTTTGTTTGTTTGTTTGTTTGTTTGTTTG